>JZKD02S1938985.1:34288-78573 GCA_000966675.3 Picea glauca
GAAGGAAGATGAGGTCCAGTTAGCACACCCCAATCAAAATGGATGGCCTCATTACTTGGAGGGGGTCCTATGAGAGAAGGAGGAATACCCCTCGGCACGGGAGATTCTGTATCAATGAGAAAAATATGGGCAGTATCAGGTTTACTCTCTGGCGGCAGAGTAGGATCGACTGATGAAGAGATAAGATCGACCACTTGGTTTTCATTCTTCAAGGGGAGAATGGGGTCGAAAGGTGTAAATGGATCGATCACTTGGGTGAAACTCTCTAACAGGAGAGTGGGATCGACTGAGGATGGGATCAGATCGACCTCTTTAGTTTCGTTCTCTGAGGGGAGAATGAGATTGACTAAGGATGGTATCAGATCAACCACTGTGTCAACTAGTTCAACTAGGGATGTGACCAGATTGACGACATGATCAACCGAATTGGTCGGTGATGGGACCATAGTGATCATTCCATCAACTATTGGAGGGTTGAGAGAAAGCTTACGGTAAGCAGCTGGAAGTTGAGGCTGTGAAACAGTCATGTCTTCCAGTAATTTAGAGGCTTCATCCATACAAGGGAAAAGATGAGTTAGATGACTCCCTTTGCATAACATACATGGGAACTTGACTCTACCTTTCTTCTTCCCAACCGTATCATGACTAGTTGACTAGAGGTCATCAGTATGTTGTTCATAGGCTGATGGCATGGGTTGGTCAGAGTGTGTAGACCATACTTCTATAACCTTGGATAGACCAGGGCAATCCTTAAGAAAATGGCTACCCTTACAAAGCCTGCAAGGGTACTTGGGTTGACGGGTTGTTTGGGTGATCTTGACATCATCAACACTCCCAACACGAGTAACAGTGACTGGTTGTTTTCCAACATGTTTGACAGTGGTTGGAGGTTTTGACCCTCGTTTATCTTTCTTCTTCTTAATCTTTCTTTTCTTCTTCTTCTTATTCACCAGGTTACTAGCTTCAGAACTTTCACCTGACAAAGAAGATGAAACAGAAGGCGACATTGCAAGCGAAGAAGGAGAAGAAGACCTTACTGGTGAAGAAGGTGAAGGATCAACATGAGGTTCATTCTCTTGGGGGAAAGTGCTTGTGACTGAAGCACAAACTGCATTCGGGATTACCTGAGTGGAAAACAACCATACTGGTAATCCAATAGTGAGACCTGGAAGGCTCAAAGTAGCGATGTGAGGAGGACCAATGTTTCCATATGAAGGAAAAACAAAAGGTTCCCTTGAAGAAGAGGTTCCTTCATTGGTCATTTCAGGAACTGATGCCATTAAAATCAAAAATCCAATCTAGAGTCCTCTAAGGAAAACAAACAGCACATGCTAAAAATCTAGTAAGAAAACAAGGAAACAAAACTTTCTCACAATGAGCACACTAGTTGGTGATGAAATCCAACGTCGCGGGAACAATGTAAGAAGGGGCTGAGATAGAGCGGGTGGAAAAGTTGCGTTGACGACCTGCTTAATGGACTTACACCCTGGAAAAGTTACGTTGACGACCTGCTTAATGAAAAGAGTTGCTAGATAAATTTATGATTATGCAATGTTATTAAAGGCTGTTGTTTACTCAAAGGTAACGGAAATGAAACTTATGTTGTATGACTCAGACCCAATAATGCAAGGATGAGAATGAAATGTATCACTTTTTCGTTCAATGAATCCTATGTATGGGAGAGAGAGAGTTTTCCAGATCAACTTTGAACTACAATGCACAATTTCCTTTCAAATGCCAATGCAAACAATCACTTATCAAATGACAATTTTCTATTGTGTCTTTTCAAATACTTCAACAAGCTCAATAATTTGATTTTTCAATGTTTTCTAAAGACAAAAAACAATTTTTTGAAAGAAAAAATCTGTTTTTCACTTTCCAAAAAGGACCCTCACTATGCCAATGAGAGCACAAAAAATCAAACCAATGAACAAGCAAATAACCCAATCCACTCTTTCAACGAAAGCAAAAATAAAGAGCAAACCAATGTAGTCTTTTCAAATGAAAAAGAAAATGATCGTTCAAACCATAAGCAAATGAGAAAAACAAACGAACTTAACTTTTAACCAATCACTGGTTCTCGACTAATCAAGCACACTAAAAAATTGAAGTAAAAAAGAATGGTGTTGCCAAGAAGAGTCAAGAAACGAAAGTCAAGACACAAACGACAAGAAAATCCTTGAAACCCTAAGACTGTTCATGTATGCAAACAAAGACAAGAAAGATACCAATCAGAGGTCCAAGAAACTTATAAGAGGTAACCCAACTGATCTGGGCAGTTAGAAAGACCAAAACTTAAAATCAAATTTTTGAAAAAGAGTGTTCGCAGGCAGGCAATATAACACAGTGCGAGAATCCCTGATTCTCGTGGGTGACCCTTGAGCAGGGTGTGAGAACCTCACACTGAAACCTATGGGCAGAGTGCGAACTCTACCTATTCTCGCAGGCTGCAATGAAGTGCAGTGCGAGAATCCTTGAACATAAGCAAAAATTTGAAAAATGAAGCAAAATTCAAGAAGTCTTCTGGACCTAGAAGGTCTATCAGGATATCCCGAAGACTCAGAGAGTGATAGGACAAGAGAAAAGTGGAACCAGAGAAAATGGCCACAGAAAAATATCAAAAGCCACAAAGAAAAAGGGATTTCTCCCCGGTGGAGTCATGAATTTTGTTATTGGATAAATCTGTAAGTGCGGACACAAACTGATCTCCCTAGATTCACCTGGATCTAGAATAAAGCATGACAGAATAATACTCTTTCCCTATATTTTGACTATTGAATGAACTAGGAGGCGAGAACAAGTTACATACCTTATAATTGCTTCCTATGGTCTTTGTTGCTCTAGTTTCGCTCCAATGCTCTTGTGTGGTCAAGACCAAGACAACTCAAACCAATTGGAGTGAAGACAACTCAATATATTCAACAATCAATCGATGTATATGATCAAGGAGTTATACAATAAAGTGGACTTAGCTTTATGGGAAAGGGACATATTACTGTATCATATTGATGGAAAGCAAAGATTACAACCTGAGCCTTGATGTTGCAAACCTCCTTTCGATGGCCCTTGGCTCTGACACACACACTTTCTCACTTGCATGAAGAAGATCAACCACCTTTGATAAACTTGCTGGAGTTTTTAGCTACTGTAGTATCAATCCTTCACACAATCTTTCACCAATTCTCCAATGTCTTTCTTGACCTTGTTTTCTTATAACCTTTTCCATGAGAATCCCCTCAATATATAGGAGAGAATGAATCAGTTACTTGGATAAGAATGATCCTAAAATATTAGGGAATCTAGTACTAGGATAACCACTCGAATGCCATCTCATCCTTCTAGAAGATTCCCTTCTAGAAATTTCGAGAATTCATCGTTTTCCTTGCTTAAGAAAGAGTTCACACCCTAGCAGTTCAACACAGTGCGAACTTATCGCACCCTGGCTTAAGGCAGCCTGTGAGAATCATGCATTCTCGCAGGCAAATATACTAGCAGCTTGCGGACCTCCTTCAAAAATGATATTTCTGGAAAGAGAAGAAAGTAACTTTTCTCAGGAGAAAGTTCTTATGAAGAGCCTGAGTACACCATAATTAATACATCATCATGATAACCAAAATCATGGGTAACACTAGTGGTTGGCCTTCTAGGTGTCTGGGTCTCTTTTGCTTCATCAATGAACAAAAGATTCCTAACCTTCTTAGGAACTGGTTGGCTTGGAGGAGAGTCTTTAACTTTCTTTCCTTTGCAATGATCAGTAAAAATTTCTCCCTTTTGACCTAAACTACTAGGAGACAATCTTTAAATAGGCAATGGGGTATCTTGTTTGGGGTCCATGGGAATATTAGTTGAGGACAAGAAAGAATCCTAGTCCATGTTTATTTTTGTGAGTTGTTCAACAACTAGTAGCTTCACTAAGGAGAAGTGGAACAAGTTTCTCTTAAGTTGGTCATCCCTGCCTTGGACCTTGTCTTCCATCTTTCCTAAGCTTCTATACAGGTAAAAAGGAAAGTTGAGAGGGTTTTTTCATGTTAAGTGCATGAGGAGTTTCACATGGTACTTGTATACCCTATCAAACTTACCCTCAAAAGTAAAATATATTTGTATGAACCTCAACAGATTCTCATAGGGATCTAGCACATATTCCCTAGGAATGGTGGCTCCTATCTTCTGACTTCTATATTTAGGATCAAGGAAATCACTATAAAATATAGAATCCAAAGGAATACCTTTAAACCATCTTTCCCCTAGGATTGGGATGTTTGTAGTAGTATCTATTGACTCCTCTGACACTAGGAATATGACCCCAGCTACTATTGTATGGATACCATTTTAGTTGAGGGAAAAATCTTTTGTCAGTTGTTGGTTGTATCCTTGAGTTTTCTCACAAAATCAAATGCACCTAGCCTGCTAAAAAAAAACTCTGAATGTAGGGTTCGAGTTCACCAAGCTAAGACTATGTGGATCATATCTTAACAAATTCCCTCCTAAGTGTTTATTTTTCTCCTGTGTTGTCATGGTTGAATGAATAAATATGCAAGGTGGATGCAAATCTATGGCAGGAGGAGAAATTCTCAACACCTAACAGGTAATCTTGCGCAACAAGCCTAACAGAGCTAGGGTTTGTTTCAAAACAACATGAAAGTTTCACTGTATGATACCGAGGTGACTTAGCAGGCTATCAATGCACAGGCAATCAATTTTCAAATGTGTTTATCACAGCTGGAGACTGGGTATGAGGTGAGGAGAGAAAACATAATAACTGTGATTGGCGTAGCGCACAAGTCTACATAGCAGATGTGTAGTGCAAAAAATAGGGTTTTCATAACAGAGGCTTTGGGAGTTTGCTCGAGAGGTCAGAAACTAGTTTACAGGTCAAGAACACGTGCAAAGGGATGAAGGATGATAGATAAGGATATAGGATTTTGTGTGAATAAGTTTGAGAGGGAATAGTACCTGTTTGAATTGAAAATACCTCTTTGCATCATTCAAGTGACTTACACAATGAACTTGTGCAACACGCCTAGTTTTGACCCTTCCAAGGTATGGATGCCACAAATAACCATCAAAGCAAATGTACAAACATTATTTCATGTGATTATACCCCAAATGATGCTTTGACAAGACCTCCCTCCTGAACTTATGACTTTAATATGACATATCCTTTCCCTTATATGAAGTCATTTTAAACTCAAGACAAAGACCATTACAAAATCTTTCATGATGAAAAACCACCTATGAACCTTCTAAATGACTTCTTCACTTTGATAATATATTATGACATATACAAACTATTGATTCAACCTTGTGATTTTTTCTTTTATTTGTCATACACCTTACCCTTTTATTTTATCAATGACAGAGGATTCTTGAGCCATCCCATGAAAAACTATATACACAAAATGTGATCAATTTAGGAATTCCTTGATCTTCCCAAGACCATGGCATGACTTTTCAAACTTTAGACAAACTCTAAGTTTTACCCTAAGAATACTGATGCTAACATCTGGCTCCAATGGGGATGTTATCCTCCCAATGAGGTAGCAAAGAACATCAGACCAAGTGCCTGACCATTGGGCTTTATTTGACTCAAAAGACTCTAAACTAACAAACAAACTCTCTGACAAGAATTTTTTGACACAACTTGACTAAACTTATCATAAACTTAGGGCCTTCACTTAGTGCTTCAATTTTCTGTTGATTATTGACTTCAAATGCTTCATCTAAAAATAAAATGGTTATTTACAATGAAATGGAAAGATTGAATTTTTTTAAGAAAGATAGTGTTTGAGAAACCTTCCATTCAAAGGTCCTCCACCAATGATATCTCCATTGAGCTCCTGCATCAAGTAAGCATTGTTCCCATGGTATGCAACAATACTGAATGGTTCCAACCAAAGGTGGTCAAACTTCCCATGCTTCCCTTTGTATTCATTCCTTGCATCCCACTTCAGCACCAAATCATCAACTTTAAAATCATCATCCTTAGTATGCCTGTCAAAGGCTCTTTTGATTTTGTCTTGGTGCAGTTGTGAGTTTTTGAAGACTTGTTCTCTCATTTTTTGCACATGGATTAGTTGGTTTATCCTCCTTTGAGCATCACTTGTTTCAACTTCCTATTCTTGCAACAATCTCATCACTGGTAGTCCTAATGAGGTAGGAAAAATTGCATTTGTGCCATATACAATATGAAAGGGTGATGTAGCAATAGACCTCTTGGTGGTGATCCTATCAGCCCACAATGCATAGATAAGCTTCTTGTGCCAAGATTTCTTGTTTTCCTGCAAAAGCTTCTTAATAATTCTGCTCAAGATTTTGTTGGATGACTCAGCCAACCCATTTGCATGTGGGTAATAAGCTATGGAATGACCAAGAGTTATAATATAGTCACTGTAAAATTTATCCATTCTCTTGGACTTGAATTCTTCTGCATTATTAGTAATGATCTCGACTGGACAACCAAATGTAGACAAAATATTTCTTTCTAGAAATTGAATGATAACAACATCAGTAGCTTGCCTTGTTGGGACTGCTTCAATCTGTTTGGTGAAGTAGTCTATGGCTATTAGTATCCACCTATGTTGAGTTGAGGATGGTGGATGGATATATCCTATAAAATCAAGGCCCCATTTCCTAAATGGTGCTTCAAAAGAGATAGGTTTTAAAGGCAAGGGCTGCAACTTTCTTTTTCCATAAAAAAATGGCATTTATGATAGCTTGAAACTTCCTTGTACACATCAGAAAAATTACTAGGCCAATAGAACCCCGCCCTTAGTATTTTATGCACAGTGGTTTTCCAATAATGGTGCCCTCCACAGTTATCTTTTTGAAACTCTTTGATATCTATTTTCACTTCGTCTTCCAATAAACAATTTAGCAACACCCCACCTGGATCTTTCCAATACAGAGAATGGTCTAGAATGCAAAACTTTGTTGCTTTCAACTTCAAAAATCTGGCTTTGTTTTCGCTTAATTCAAGAGGATCTTGTAAATTTCTTAATACATAAATAATATCAACATACCATGGAGAATCAAGGAATTTTTGAAATACCTGTGAGACTGTCTGTTCTTCTTAATTTTTTGATAGGTCCACAATGAAATTAATTCCCAAGACATCACAATTGGACTATGCCATCATCTTTTCAAGTCCCTGACCTTTAATAAGATTTGTAGGTTTGATCTCAATGTCATACTCCAACAATACAACTATCCATTTTCCCCTCCTTCCTTCGGGATCAGGCTGAGTTAAAATGTCTTTCACATCATTGCTAGGAACATAAGAAACAATATGTGAATGCAAGATATAAATTCTCAATTCTTTGAGGGCCTTCAAAAATGCATATGCCTGCTTCTCCATGATGTCATACCTCAATGGAGAGTCTCTCAGAGTCCTGCTATAATAATCTACGGGCCTTTCAAATTTCTATTCATCTTTTTGCAACAAGACACCAACAATGGTGTGTTCTGAAGCAAAAGAAAACAAGATAAAGTCTTTTGCAAAATTCAGACTGGCCAATATTGGTGCTCTAGTCAATGTCACTTTAATATCTTCAAAATATTTCCTAGCCTCAGGAGACCATTTTATATCACTATCTTTCCTGAGCATGTGAGTAATATACTTTATGATCTCATCCAAGTTAGGGATAAACCTTCTCAAAAAATTTACTCTTCCTAGGAAAGACTGTACCTCCTTCTTTCCTCTGGGTGTGCCAATCTTTAGAATTGCTTCTACTCTACTGGGATCTATTTTTATCCCTTCCTTTGAAATGATGTGTCCAAGTAATTTTCCCCTTTTCATTCCAAAATTGGACTTTTAGGGATTCAATGAGATGCCAAACTTCCTACATTTATGAAAAACTCTTCTTAGATGTTTAATATGTTCATCATTTAAATTTGAAAATATAGTGATATCATCTAAGTAAATGACAATAAACTTATCTTTTTCATCATCAAAGGATATATCCATGGCCCTTTGGAAGTTTTCCTCTACATTCATAAGCCCAAAATGAATTTTGGCATACACGAAAGTGCCCCAAGGTGTTGTAAAAGATGTCTTCTCTTGATCATCAGGATGCACCATGATTTGGTTGTATCCTGAAAATCCATCAATCATTGATATTTTATGATATCCAACCACCTTCTGCAGAATCTAATCCATCTTGGGAAGTGGATAATTGTATTTGAGAGATACCCTGTTTAGATTTCGAAAGTCTACAACCTGATCTCACCACTTTTCTTCCTAACAGGCACTAGGTTAGCCATCCATTTAGAAAATCTTAAGGACATTTTAATTTTGGCATCAAACAAATTCCTTACCTCCTTCTCAATTAATGGAAACATCAAATGATTAATTCTTCTCAATTTTTTCTTCAAAGGTTTGTGATTATCCTTGATTGAAATTACATGTTGAATTAACTTAGTATCATAGACCTTTAAATATTCATAGCTCCAGGGAAAAACATCAGGGAAATATTTCATTAGGCTGATATACCTTTTCTTAATTTCTAGACTGAGTGTCTTGGATAGTTTGACGATCTTGGGATCTTTCTGAGTCGTAATGTTGCAATATTCTATGTCCTCATCATTTGCAGTGATTTTAGGATTTATGGATACATCGTTGTTGTCAAAAATATTTTCCAATGGGACCAAGCCTTTGGGAATGATGTTATTTTTGATCTACACTATATCTCTACCCATAATATGATTTTGAAAAAAATCATCATTTGTGAACACAACTACATCTTCTTCCTCTTCACAACAAAAATCATCATCAATATTTGAATTGGAAAATTCATCACTCATCTGAAGGAATCTTTCTACCTGTTTGTCATCCTAAAAAAGATGCCAATACTTAATGTTGTCAGGTACTGTTTTCCTATGCTTGACTTCAATTTCATATTTTCTATTAGGAAAAATTGGAATTTTGAAAACAGAGGCCGAAGTAGCTAGCACAATAGCAGTTAGATTTTTCCCTCTGAGAATCACTGAGAGGTTATATTCTGAAAAATATTCAATATGATCAAGTACAACATTCCTATATTCCCTTAATCTAGGATTCTTTGACTAATATATACCCTTTACCTGATTTATGATAATATTGGAATCCCCATGTACACGTATCCTCTTAGCACACATTTATTTCAAAGTCTTCAATCCCAAAATCAATGACTCATATTCAACCATGTTATTTGTGCAAACAAAAGAAAATTTGCAAGAACACATTTTTATACCCGTCTTGAGAGGAATAATACACACACCTACTCCAACTCCCTCTTTTCTAGCAGCTCCATACAAGTTCATGTTCCAAATCTCATCCTCTTCCTTGTTTTGTTCATCTGTAATTTTCTCTATTTGATGATCAAATTTGTCGTTTATGGGTATAAAAGTCCTTGGCTCTTCCTCTTCAAAGCTAGGGCCATTATATAAAATTGAAGAACCGACATCAGTGTCAACAGAGTAAATAGGATGATTGTTTGGTTGATCTTTTTTACTCACCGTGTACTTGAGAAGTACTTCTATGTACAATCTCCTTTCTTGGCCAAAAACAATGATAGTGGCATATGACATATCCATTTTCAAAGTTCCTTTCAACTTTGCAGCCCATGATATTGACAACAACATGCTAAATTTTGGAGATATATCAACAACAACCACATCCATGATGATATGTTTTGATGGAATTTGGGACAATGACACAACCAGATCTTTGATTAAACCCAAGAATTTCACCTTCCTTGAGTCAAAAGAGAAAAGATCCTTGTAAGGCCTGGTAATGTCTAGAGCCAACTCATCCATGACTACCTTGGGCATCAAATTATGAGATGCTCATGAATCTAACATAACATTACGTAAGGTCATATAATGAATTTTAAGACTAACATAGAAAGGGGGTACATCATCAACATCACCACTCTCCTCCACACGTGGGCGAAACGAGATGGCAGGGTGATCATATTGCACATTTAAAGTGTCAGAATCTTCTTCCATCTTGAGCATCTTAATGATGTGATTTATGTATTCACCATTTTTAATCATCTCATTGAATGGAACATAGATTTTGATTTCATCCATTTCACTTTCAAAATTAAAAGGAGATAGGGTTTTTTCTACCTCTTTGATGATTGTTTCTTTTCTTGCCTCATGTATCTTCTTTGGGGGTTCTTTTTTGAATTTTCCTTTCTCCATTGCATCCTTTGTTGAACTGTCTTTCTTAGGTTGACTTGAAGAAGGTGTATTGATCTGAATTTCCCTTGTAGGATTTCCTTTGGGGGTTTTTATGCACCTTTTTTCTTTTAAGGTTGTACCATTTTTGAAGCTGCATAATAGAATTTAGATATCCCTTCTTAAACGCTTATGTTTCCATTGAAAATATATCATCATTGTCCTGCATAAACTTATCATTTGCATCTATAAACTGATCATGTTCTTCTTTAGTTAAGAACACATTTGTTTCAGTATCATCAAAGAAATGCATATTGTCTTCAATTGTTTGATCAAAATATTCATTCACATAGTTGTTTTGGAAAGGAGGTTTTATTTGCTGATCACCTTGATTTCTCTGGTCTCTTTGCCTGATCTGTGGAACTAGAGCTCTTCTAAAATTTTGATTTCTGGGATGAAAATTAGTTTGATCTCTGGTGGCAGGCTTATTATCCAAGGAAATTATTTCCATAAATATTTCCATAGTCTTCATCATCAAATCAGTTTTTTCATCTGATGACTGGTAAGTTGAGGGTTGTGCCTCTCCTTGGACCTTTTTCATATCTCTATCAAGATTATTCTTGATCTTCCCCGAGGCCATCATATTTACCTCCACTTCAATTGCATCACTCATCATGTCATCTAGTGTAGCATATATTCTTTCTCTCAACAACAAGTCAAATTTACTGTCAAAAGAGTCAACATATCGAAGTTGAGAAGCTCTAGGAGGGGGTTTTTCTTCAGTAGGAATTGAATTTTACACTTTCATAAATCTAGTTGAAAAATATTTTATTTTTTCATTAGGTGATCTCTTTATGTTATTGTACTGGGTTAGCAACTGAAGAGGATTCTTCTTATCACCCCACCTTGCAAGGAAACTTGTTTCAAAGGATGAAAAATTAAGAATGATTGCTGCTAGAAGGGATTTGAACCATTTTCCAACTTCACCCAAGAGACTTTGTGCAAGCAAACTCAATTTTACATCTTCATGATATACCTCCTCTAGGTCGACAAAGTCATTAAGCCAATCTAAGTGTCTTTGGGCTGATACATTCTCTTCAACATCAAATGATTTGATTCTCTGATTATACTTTTGAGGTAAATCATGCAACTGATTAGGTAAGACAAGGGGAGAAAAATCTAGATGCCATGGCTCTAAGAGTATTTTGAGTTATCTGAACAGTTTGAATGGGGAAAGTAGGATTAGATCACTGGAATTTCTTCTCATCAAAGATGATTTTATTCAAATTGGATTCTGATCTAGATCTGAACAAGGTTTGCACAAATTCTAAATCAAAGTCAAGGTCATCAATTCTTTTTACCTCATCTTTCGGCAAAGATATATTTCTGTCCAGGTAAGAAACTGAGTCAGTTTTCCTTTCTTTTCTTTTATGTAAGAGTTTCCCAGGATTAGACAGATATGGTATAGGTTCTGGATCAGGGTTCCTTCTAGTGTAAATTCTCTTAGGAGCCATGATTTCTTATTTAAAAATACTTTATGCTACTGATCTTATTAAATGAAGCCTCCAGGGTAAATTTAGTTCAACCAATAAAGGTGTTTGATTCACTATTACCCTTAGGAATCAAATATAAACATTTTAGTCATTCCTTCACTGGGAAAATTTTCAATTTCGTCCCCAACAACGACGCCAAAATGTTAACACTGAGTAAATTGTTTTGATTGAGGAAAAAACTCACAAAGGTAACCACAAACCTCTTTAGAGATGTGTACTAGCCTACTCAATAAAGAGAGGGCTCTCTCTTGTCGCTTAGTCTCATATAGAAATTTTTTCTTGATATAACAATGGCTAGGGTTTCCAAAGTTTTGAGTGGATTCAATAAAGTTTTGTTGGCAAGGAGGAGAAGGATGGTTTTTGGGCTATGGAGTCAAATCTTGAAAACAAATGAAACTGATGTTTGGTATATAGAACCTCACAGAGGAACAAAGGCTAAATTTGGTGAATGAAACCTTCCATTTTATATTGGTTATAGAGGGTGTAAGATGAAGAAAGAAACACATAAAAGCATCAGAGCATCATATAGATGAATTCTAACCTAATTAGGAAGTAAGGACAAAGATTAAATTCTTTGAGTTTATAGCACATTTTAGATGAAATCTAACTCTTAAAAATAAATTTAAACAGAGGGAAAAAATGATATGTAAGTAAAGATACAAGAGATACATACAAAAGACAAGGAACAAACCGTCAACTCATCACCATTAGAATCTCTTTCATGAAGGTTCATGACTTCTTCATTTCATTCCATTCAGATTCAAAGATTTACAATGAAAGTAATAAATACCATAGTTCTTCCAACTCAACCCTTTTTTACATCAAAATGATCCCAATATATAAAATCCTACTTTCCATACTAGGCTACTAGGGGCCGAGTTCCTCCCGACTACAATAGAAGAGGATAACTCAAAAATGACTTTACTAAAAATAGTAAGTTTGTTTGACCCTATTTAATGAAAAACAAACATATATTATACAATCAAATATCCAAGCTAAATTCGATTTTGAAGTGTGGATGAGTCATCAGGTTCATCTGGAGATCCATTTGAGATAAATTGTGTGTTTTCATGTAGCTCTATCACCTTTGCATAGAGAACTGGTGCTAGTGCTATGCAAATGCTACCTACAATGCTTGTGTAGTGCGCTGGGATTTGTTGAAATTTGTGCAAGTCCAAGTGGCAACCATTGATATAAAACCTGATTTGTCCTCAAATGAGGTATACTTGAATTTTCATGCTAGCCTTCTCATTAATATATAACTACAATATATGCGTAGCGCTGGCTCGCTACGCAAGTGCTGTGTATGCTTGTTTTATCAGTAAAAAAATGCAGTTTCTAAAAGGTTTGACTCATGCTATCAAAATTTTATGAATCAGAAGCACAGGGACTTCAAAAAGGTGTTTATATAACAATGTGTTTAAACTTAGCTAATTTCTTCCTCCTTTAATCACTATTTAGTTTGCAATTGTAATGGCTCCTTTCATCAAAAAAGAAAAAATTGTGAGTTTTCCCCCTTTCATATTTCCGCTACTTCTGCAAGTAGTTATAGTCTCCTCCTATATTCATCATTCAATTGCATTTTTTTATTTAAATTTCCGTTCTCTTTCCTCAATGTTAGGTTCTACACTTTCAAATTTCCCACTTGCCTGAATAGGGTTGCATTTCTCTTCAACTTTGACCGGGCATTGGAAAGGGCTGCATGTTGGGCCCTTCATTTTGTTGTTAGAAGTTGCACAAGGAATGCTATAGTCCCAATTTTGGTTAAAAAAAAGTTGCGCAAGGAATGCTACAGTCCCAATTTTGGTCAAACAAAAGTTGCACAAGTCACATAAGAGATGGACAACAGAATGAATAAAGAAACCGGAAACATTTGGAAGGAAGGACAACACAACACCAACATGGAGAAAGAAGTTACAATAGAACAACAAAAAGAAAGAATTCTAAGTCTCAAACCCGAAGATCCCAATTGGATTATATATATGGGATGAATACGATTGTAACGGATTGATTGTTCGGATAGCTGTTCAGATGTTTGTTAGAAGGGTTCGAGTTCTGTGTTATTGCCCATTTTTGGGTAAATGTTAGATAGAATTCTAGAGTTTGGGTTTTGGATATAGACCAAGTCTGTAAAAGAGTCATGTCCTATTGTACTGGTGAAAGAGAAAGGGTTTTGGGTTAACCTTGTCTCTCAGTAGAATAGAGTTTTGTTGCTCGCTTTGGCATGAACGATATGTGTTTGTAACTAAGTAGAATCATGTAACTGGGAATATCCATATGATGTTAATACAAAGAGAGAATCAAATTTTGAAAATATTGTGTTTGTTTAGCTTCATATTATCTTGAATGGTGTTTCATGTTGTCTTTATGTCAGATATAATTAGTGGGATATAGTTCTTTATGAATGCAACACAACTCTGCTTTATTTAATCTGAGTTAGGAATGATCAGACAATTCTAAGTTTAATATATCTTGCGCAAGACTAACAAAGATACTGAGATTGTATCGATTTGTCTCAGCATTCTTCTTACCCTTCCATATTCTCCTTGTCTTGGTTGCGCTTCGGGTGAGACTTCTTCTCTTCAAGGATGATGAAAATGCCAACTCTCTAGACTGTTTCAGTACCTTTTGTTGGTAACCTAAGAAGGACCCTAGTCTGATCAATTCCGCACCAACAAAATGGTTCTGTTATCGGGACCTGATTGAAGAGGGAAATTGTAGGGAGAATGCTGCCATTGATCCACCGATCCTATATTCACCAGTGTTGGGAGATAAATTGTGATGCCTTCATATGGAAAGAAGCGAAGTTGCAAGGTAAATCTGTGAAAGATACAAGATAGGTTATCGTTTTCTTAGAAAGATCAAGCCTCCAGTACGAGATATTCTGGGTTAAATTTATGGAAGAACTATTCGATTGGATAGAGAGGCTCCAAGAAGATTTGGAATTCCAAGAACGAGTCAAGAAGACCTGCACTTGGGATACATAAAATATTGCAGTGCTTCATCGTCTGGATCGCCCGATTATGCGAGTAGTTGATTTGTCAGTCAATACAACTCTGGAAGGATACATTATCAAGTTTGCAGCTAAGAACCACCAATATTTTTCAAGAGAAGAAGCAAATTTCAAGAAATATGCACGGGGAAGGCTATTGAGAGAAATCCCCATGAGTATTAAGGTATTCTTGATGGAGGAGGGGATGCTAACCATCTCCGTGAATGAGATAACAACTTAAACACCCATTCTTGGGGTGGGGTGGCTTTGGGTTGGGATCATGGCCTGAGAAAGGGGAGAGGGTTCTTTGATAAATGGGGGAGAGACAAGAAATGGATGCAAGGAATGAGCGAGCCTTGAAAAGAGCCGCCATAGTTGAGAAGTGGTGGTGAGGTAAGATAAAGAAAGCAGGGAAGCAATCTGAGGTGTTGAGGAAGGAACTCGAACCAAGAGAAGTTGATGAAGGAAAGGAGGAAAAGTTGAGGAATATGAGAAGACAGGAAAGACTGGCTAGTCAAAGACTAAACGAGAGAGAAGTCTAGGGAGAAAGAAGTCCCCAAGAGGGTGGAAAAGAAAAGAATGTCTAGAAGCAATGGAAGATCAAGCCGACATGGATCTTGCAGAAGAAATAGAAGATTCAACCCCGATACCAGGAAATATCGAGGGCTCGGTCAAAGAGATTGCTTCAGAGGATTGGAACGAGACCCCCCAGATCAAAGAAACCCACCCAGAAGCTAGTGGAACCAGCCCCAAATCACCTATCACCCAAGTGTCTTCTATACTAGTGGTAAATTATATACTACCTTCTTATGCTATTCCTATTTCAATTCAATCAGTTAGTCAGTCATAGCCAATGAGAATGAATACTGGGAGGATATTTGGATCCCTCGGTATATTTCAACTATGATCGTTAATGTTTACTTTGATAGGAGCACTAAGATCAACAATGGATGGGAACGCGGGAGGCTCTATCGCTCAATACCCAAAATTTTTGGGTAAAGGAGATGAGGATGTTGAGCAACATTGGTTTCTATGTGAAACGATTTGGAGGTATAGAGGGAATCTAGATGCAAATAAACTAGTTGAATTCCAGAATACCTTGAGAGGTCATGCTCTCAAATGGTACATGAAGGATATTGAGCCAGGAGGAGTGCAAGGACATGCTATTTGAACCTCAGAAAGTGTATCTTCTGTTTGCCACATGGAAATTTGTTAGGCCACATAGTATGCTGAGAAGGAGTGTTGTTAGACCCAACCAATGTTGGGGTCATTTTAAATATGCCACTGCCTATGAGAACTAAACATTTATTCTCAACACTAGGGTACATAGGGTACTATCGCAAGTTCATCAAAAACTTTGTGAATATTACTGTACCCCTAGAAAATCTACTAAAGAAGTCTAAATTTTTAAAGTGGACACTAGAGTGTGATCGAGCATTTGAAATACTGAAGGAAAATCTCAGCACAACACCTATTTTGATATTTCCAAATTGGGAAAGGAATTCCATGTGCACGTGGATGCATCAGGTATTTCCTTGGGAGCTATCTTGGTGCAACCAGGAGATGGAAATATAGATAACCCCTTCTATTTTGCTAGCAGGAAGCTATCACAAGATGAACACAACTATACAACCATAGAAAGGGAGGGTTTGGCTATGATTTATGCTCTACAAAATTTTAAACATTACTTTTTAGGATCTCATTTTAAATTTCTTACTTATCATTCTGCGTTAAAATATCTAGTTAACAAGCCTATCTTGGAAGGAAGAATTTGTCGATGTTTGTTACTGTTTCAAAAATTTTCATTTGAGGTGATGATCAAACCTGGAAGATGCAACGTGGGTCCCAATCACTTGTCCAGATTGGAGTCAAGGGATAGTGGCAGAGCAATTGATGATAAACTCCTAGATGCAGACCTATTTCGAGTTGAGGCAGTACCAAAATACCTGGAAGACATAACAGTTTTCCTGAGTACAAAGGCCTGCCCAGAAACGTACTCTACAAATCAAAAAATCTATATGGTGATTCGAGCAGTAGACTATATGTTGATTACGGGGAAATTGTATAAGTTGGGCCTAGATAGTATCCTTAGGATATGTGTTTTGGATCATGAAAGATAAGACATCCTGTGGGAGTGCCACAGTGGAGTTACAGGAGGCCATGTCGAAGGAAAGGTCACTACACAGAAATTTCTCCAAGCGAGATTATGGTGGGCCGTGCTCTTCAAATATGCAAAGGCATATGCTATATATTGCGACATTTTCTAGAGAGTAGGTAAGCCATCAAGACGAGACGAATGGCCTTTTCAGCCAATTCGAGCTCTCCAAGCATTTGAGAAGTGGGTGGTTCATTTTATTGGACCGATCAAAACCAAAACTAAGAAATCAAAGGCCATGTATATTATCACCACAACCAATGACTTGACATGATGGGATTAGGTAGCAAATGTTCATTATTGTTAGAATGATACCACTGCCAGGTTTATCTTTGAAAACATTATCACTCGGTTTGGATGTCCTAAGAGTCCGACTAGTGATCAGGGTGGTCATTTTATCAGTAGTACAATAGCAAAGCTTAGAACAGAGTTCTTAATCCAACATCATAAAAGCATCCCCTACCATCCACAAGCCAATGGAACAGTGGAGGCATTTAACAAGATTCTGGAAAGAGGTTTGATGAAAGTTTGTTGCACAAATAGGGAATATTGGGATGATAGAGTCCCAATAGTTTTGTAGTCTTACAGGACGACCACGAAGAAACTTCACAAGTATACTCCATTTCATCTAGTTAATGGGAAAGAGGTTTTCGTACCTACATAATTCATTACCCCTAGTATCTACATCACATAGGTTACACATATTTCATAGGATGAATTTGTTGCATAGAAGGTTATGTAGTTGCAGGATCTTGATGAGACCATGTTTTTAGCAGACTTCCATCAAATAGTTGAGAAAGCCAAGCAGAAGGCTTGGCACAATAGGCATATTAAGGCCACAAAATTTGTGCAAGGAGATAAGGTCCTAATTTATTATAGTCGATACCAAAAACATCTAGGCAAGTTATGCATGCATTGGTTGGGCTCATTTATATTTGCATATATCCAACACTTTGGAGCAGTCAAACTAGCGCAAATGGATGGTATACTTCGACCAAGATGGGTGAATGGCGCTCACCTGAAAGCCTATATTTTTCAGGAATGAGCTAAAGCACTCTTTCTCCAATCTAAAGGAGAATTTATAGTAGTTAGATTTGAATTTCTGCAATTTCTTTAAATTCAGTTAATAAATTCGGAGTGTGCATTGTTGTGCCACAACATGTATTTCATTTTTTTTCAGTCTAAGCATTAATTTGGTGCAAAAATGATTACTCAGTAGCACAGGATCAGAAGAGCCACGAGTACATTAACGAATCATTAAATATGATGAGTACCGCATTGTGGTTGGAGGGAGAGCGAATCTGAACAAAATCCTAATCCATGTGCTACATGCACCCTTTCCAGGCATAACCTTTATGATCGCTACAATAACGTGTCTAAACTCTGTTATACCATAAAGTCACGATACATGAATATGCCATCGGTATTCTTGCCAAGATTCTCAACCGTTCAAACAATAAGACCTGAGGCTGACCACGTTACTGACCAACTTGTTCAGTAAATGCCAGAATCCCCCGTTAGATTTACCTTGTTAACTAGTCGCGTCCAACACCTCAACTCCATGTTGTGTCTATAATATTAATATTGAGTGGCCTTAGGAATAATGATAGAGCCTTCCAAATGGCTTGAGTATAAGGCTGCATGAACTCAACATAAGAATTATTATTTTCGATTAGGTGTTTGATATTTCTAAACTATCATAGATCCTGTAGAATTCTTTCAATCGTTACCATGAAGACCAATACAGTCAGTACAAGTATCTTAGAAGTCCAAGAGAAATGATTTCGAGAGCTACAAGAAGCTAGAGTTCAGTCTCTAAATAAGAAGTTCCCGATGAGTTGTGTGATCCCCGGGTTGAGGTCGTGGGTGACCTCAAAGGAAAGTTTGAGCAAGTGAAGCTCCTTGAACTCAACCTGATAGACCATGTATTATTCCCACAGATGAACATTGATGTGATCTAGAATGTGGCTCTATATGAGATGGAAGGGATGTAGTTTGTGTTGAAGCTGGAGTTTATCAACCTCTTCAACTACAACATCATGAATCTCTGAGACTTTCCATTTTTCGACACTACTAGTGAGGTTGCGTGCATACGATATCTGATTCATGAAGAGGATATCCATCATCTCACGAACCTATCCATTGAAGAAGAATATGTGTCAAAAGGGTTCCAAGGCCCCAATAAACATAGGAAGAAAAAGGGAGAACCCAACTTGTATGAAATATTTCATACACAGAGAGGGGGGCGCACAACCAAGATTGACCCTATCCTACCAGAAATAGTCAGAAAAACTTGTTATGTGATTGATAACAAGGTAATGAGGTCCTATTACAAAGGCGAGTGCACGTTGGATGCCCTATCAGTGGAGGATTTTTGTGCCAATGGAGCGATGTTCAATTTGTGTAGCTACCTGCTGGAATAACTCCTGGTAGCATGGGAGGAATCTTAGGAGAAGGGAGACACCTTCAACTATGGATACCTACTTGTTGCGTTCACCATGCTAGAGTGGACGCCACCCTCAAGAAGACATTTATCACCAGCAGATAAAGGTTTATTAGCAAATATGTTCGATCCTTGGCACTCAAGGTAGGACTCAAATAATACATCATTTAACAATGCCCCAATATTGAAGTGGTACAACCGCCTACTAAACACAACTCAGAGGTTGTTCATACCACAGGAGATGCTCAACCTGAACATGAGGAAGATTGCATTCATTTTGAATCACCACCATACCTTAGTTTGGCCAAGGCATGTCAAATTTGAAGACTTTAACTCACGGATGTTGTCCTTCTACCTGGTTGAGGAGGTCTTTGACAAGGAAGGGATGTTATGTCCATGAGTGAAACACAACCCACACAAGTTGTGGATGCACTACCTCCTAGCTGTGGATATCTTGAAGAAAAGGGACATGAAGTAGGAGTAGGGCCGAGCTCGAGCCCAAAGGAGAAAAAACAAGATGTCCAGATGCATACAGACTCAGAGGAGGAAGAGGAGACACAACCTATGGAATGCAAGAAGAGGACATTTCCCATGTTCTCAACAATTCTGTAACAAGCTATGCTGATAGGTAAATATGTCAATGAAATCCTTAACACAGATTTGATTGGAGACCCTTTGGTCAAGAAACCTAGGATGAGGGTGTCCCCGATGAAGATCCTAAATCCTCAGCCAAAATCATCGACCATACCTCATACTCGATTAGCCAGTAGAGTGACCCAAATGATCATTGACATATAGGATGACCCTGAGCTTGATACCACTGCATTCACCACCATCACCACCTCAAGAAACGACCATCCAACCCCAAACCACTGAAATTGAGTACATGCAATCAGATCCCCTTGACCTACCCGAGAAGGTACCAGAACTCACTAGCCTGACCCTAGAAGTCCCAAGCCATTCAATTGTTCCATTTTTGTCGATCCAGGACAATCCGCCTTTGACAGAGACTCAAAATGTGCCAATACCGCAAGTCCCAATCCCGTAGCGTCCTATCTCAACAATCAATGTTGAGAGTGCTATCCAAAGAAGAAAAAACACAAAAACTATGGTACAGAAAGACGTAGAAGTACTAAAGGTTCAGAAGGAACCTGAAATGACATCAAGACAAAATGCAACTTCATTGCAAGAGAAACTGGAGCTAGTACTCTAGAACCCATAGTAGTGCGTAGAGCTAGTGCAGTTCTTTTTGGTGAAACCAAAGACACTCCAATTCCTTCCATCAATGATAAGAATGAGACTTGCGCAACAACCACAAGGTCCATCTATACAGGAGGAAGAGGTGGACACACCATTGAAACACTCGATGATCAGTGGACTCCTAATGTAGGTCCAAGTACCCAGGGATGCCACTACTTCTTCTGGTGACCTCACTCAATGGCCATCAATGTATCTAATAGGGATGATCAGAGCCTCATCTGATCAACTAGAACATAGTCTCCAGCAGGCCAAATGGGACACAGAGTTTTGTAAGGAGGAAACACTCCTCGTGTAATTACGCCAAACATAGAAGGAGTATGCAAAGATCTAGGTAGAGAAAAAAATGGAAACGGTCCAGGAAACGCTTGCAGAAGCCTAGCCAATGATTCAAAGGACAACACCACAAATTCCTAAATTTAGTACAACAGGAGAGCCAATGCAGCAGATTGAGCTACTCTAGGGATAATGGTTGAAGTTGGCCATTCACACAAAGAACCTTGAAGCATAGTTGCGGGAGAGTCAGCGTGAAGAAGAAAATCAACCCTGAAAGCTTCAAGAGAAAATGGATAGAGTCGTGCTAGAAGGGAATAATGCAAGAGAAACCCTGCATAAGAGAATGGAAGAATGCATGAGTATTTTTTGGGAAGTTAGTGACTGGATGGGTTATATTTCACGGTGTAACCAGAATCTACAGGAATTGCACATGAAGATTGAGTTGCTCAATGAGGAATTTTCCACCGCCATGGATCTACTGGAGCATCAAGAGAAATTCGACCAGATCCAACAAGTAGAAAACGAGCTGGATGCTTTATTTGAAGCATAGTCAATAGCTAATAAAGAGCTACGGGAATTTCGAGATGTCGTACACATAGCCTATCTGTAGATGCATCAGGTAGATGCTATAATCAACTCATAGTGGAACTCTCTGGTTGTGTCCAAGCCTAAGGGATGCATTACATATGTGACTCAGTAGTTCATGGCTAAAGCTTCACTTCTTGTCAGGAAATGGCAGGACAAGGTTGTCAATTTCCAAGGAGTAAGGAAGAGAGCCCTGGAATTGGTCCCAGAGTTGGGTCCTTCATTTGAAGAGGTGGAAAAAGAAAGAACTCAGGCAAAAACTAGGAGAAAAGAAGAGACATAAGACAAAGGAAAGAAACAGGCCAGTGTAGAGACCATGAAAGAACCAAGGGCTTAACTCGAGGACGAGTCAAGGATTGTGGTCGGAGCCTGTTGGGCCCTTCATTTTGTTGTTAGAATTTGCGCAAGGAATGATACAATATCAATTTTGGTCAAACAGAAGTTGTGAAAGTCACAAAAGAGATGGAAAAAAGAATGAAGAAAGAAACTGGAAATGATTGGAAGGAAGGACAACGCAACACCAGCATGGAGGAATAAGTTCCAATAGAATAAGAAAAAGAAAGCATTCAAAGTATCAAACTCGAAGATATCAATTGGCTTATATATATGATATGAATACGATTGTAAAGGGTTGATTGTTCGAATAGCTGTTGAGATGTTTGTTAGAAGGGTTTGATTTTTTTGTTATTGTCCATTTTTGGGTAAATGTTAGATAAAATTCTAGAGTCCGAGTCTTGGAACCATACCAAGTCTGTAAAAGAGTCATGCCTTGTTGTACTGGTGAAAGAGAAATAGATTTGGGTTAACCTTGTCTCTCACTAGAATAGAGTTTTTGTTGTTCACTTTGGAATGACCGAGACGTGTCTGTAACTGAGTATAATCAGGTAATTGGGAAGACACATATGATGTTAATACAAAGAGAGACTCAAATTTTGAAAATATTGTGTCTTTTTAGCTTCAGATTATCTTGAATATTGCTTCATGTTGTATTTATGTCAGATCTGATTAATGGGATACAGTTTCTTTGTGACTGCAAAAAACTCTATTTTATTTAATCTTATTTAGGAATTCTCAGACAATTTTGAATTTAATATATCTTGCACAAGACTAACAAAGATCCTGAGATTGTGTGGATTTGTCTCAACATTCTTCTTACCCTTCTCTATTCTCCTTGTCTTGGTTGCGCTTCTGATCCAGATTTTATGAGAATAACGAAATGAATATAGATTATTAAAATATTCTAAACACAGAATAACAAAGATACAATAAAACTGGTTTTCTATTCAATAAGGAAATAAGTTGAAACTGTAAAATGCAGCGGAAAACAAGCTTGCTGGAATGGTGACGACTTATCTTTGAGAAGAGATGTGATGAATGCACTCATTCACAAGAAGAAGATTACAATGAGGCTCTGAAGGAATTTTTACGATAAATCAGAATTTCAAAAACACTAGACATCCAAAAACCTAACCCTAGGAGATGAAGCGCCAAAAGTCATGTGGGCCTTGTTTGGGTAAGTTAGTACATCAACTTCCTGGGGTCATAACTTTTGCATACGATCTCCATTTTAGGTGCACGATAGCCCGTTGGAAAGGTATCATTGAGGAGATTAATTTTGGATGACAAATCAGAGCCTTCAACTATCATTAAGAATCTCAATCTGAAAAACCTTCATTTAGGCCCTCAAAATGGCCCCGAAAGTTAAAAACTGCTAAAAATAGTAAATTGCCAAAATTGCCAGAAAATTATTTTGAGCAAGTTGGAAAGGTGGGTGGTCACCGATATCCACTTGGATAAATAATCTCTCCTTAGTGAGTAATGGTATCCATTGCATTGATTTACCCCATCATATGAGGAAATTTCTACTGAATTTGGCCTCGGGTGAGCCACTTGCCTTGGTGCATGAGTTGCCCTATTTTGATGACTCGATAAAGATGGATCCTTTGCTGTTGAGTGTGCTTGATCTGTGTGTCCACAATTTGATCAATGGATTCTTTTTGTATGTATTCAAGGTTGATCTCTGTTGGTGTCAACTACTCTTCTATCTCTGAGGTGTCCAATAATGGTGGGAAATATGGCCGAAGGAGAGCCATGTTGAAGACTGAGTGTAGGCCAAGGAAAGGGGGAATGTTGAGATCAAAAGCATTGTCACCCAAAGCCTTGGTTATGGTGTACGACCCATAACAGAGTGGGTGAATCTTCTGATGGGGCCCTGCAAGGTGTTATTTCTGCAAGTGCAACCAAAATTTCTCTCCCACCTAAAACTCACCCGATGTTGATCATGGTGCTTCTTATACTTGGCATTAGACTTCTGTAGAATATCCTAAAACTATTGGTGGATGTGCTAGATCGTCTGAATGAACTGGGAGTCTTTGTCAACTTTTGGTGGAGAAAGGGATGATTTAGCTGAGGTGGTCACCAAGGGTAGTGAAACATCCATGGGGCCCAATGGTTGGAATCCCAACCCCACCTGAAAGGGGTTGTGTCTAGTTGAGCTATGCAGGGCTCGGTTATAGCTATCGTGGACATAGGGAAGACTCTCATCCCATGTGCGAGGGTGTTTTGAATTGTACATACATAGGATATGTACGATCATCCGATTGATGACCTCAGTTTGGCCATATGTCTGGGGGTGGAAGGAAGTGGATTTGGTGAGCTTGGTATCCAGCAGTGACCATAGGCTCGACCAGAATGTGTTGAGGAATTGACTGTCACGGTCTGAGATAATGTTTGTGGGATCCCAAAATGTACCCATGCTTGTTCAAAGAAGAGCTTGGTAGTGGCTTCTACCGTGATGTTCTTCTTGCAGGTGGCTAGAATCGCCATCTTGGAAAAGCGATCAATAACCGCAAAAACAAAGTCATTTCCCCTCTTGGTGGATGGTAGGCCCAACATGTAGTCCATTGAGATGGATTTCCACGGCCTGTCAAGAGTAGGAATAGGGGTTTATAAACCCTGCTTCTTAGTGTTCGGTTTGGCAATAGCGCAGGCGGTTGAGGACCTAATATACTTGTCGACATCCTATTGAATTTTCAGCCAGTAGAAATGTTTCTACAACATTGCCAATGTCTTTTCGACGCCAAAGTGTCCTGCCATCCAACTGTAGTGAGCTTTCTAAATCAGCTTCACATGCTTTCTTGATGGAATGCAGAGATGACACAAATGACACAACAACCCATACTGAAGATGGAAATTAGTGACTACTGAGTTGGCACCCAACATTTGGTAGGTGATGGAGAAGTTAGGGTCTATCTCATAGAGGTGGGGCCATCCAAAGGTCTCATGGCCACAAGAGTCTAACACCGTGGTGAGTGCAACAATTGGAGGGCGGCCGAGGAAATCAAAAACTCGGTTGGTACTTCCTGTTTTATAGTTGATGTTGAGGTGGAACTGCTGTAAGTATGTGGACCACTTCTTATGGTGGTAATTCTAAAATTTTCCTTGGGTCTGCATGAACTATAGTGGATTTTGATCAGTGGGGATGATTGTCTCCTTCCCAAGAATGTAATTTCTCCACTAGAGGTAGGATTTCACAATGGAGTACATTTCTTTGTCGTAAGTAGGTTACTTACAGACAACATTTGAAAGTATCTCACTATGATATGCCATGGGGTGGCCCTATTGAGTGAGAATGGTACTCACAACATAGTCTGAAGAACCTGACTCGATCTCAAATGGATGTTGCAAGTATGGTAATGAAAGTACTGAGGATTTGCACAAACGCTTCATCAAGTCATTGAAGGCTTGTTGTTGGGACAGGCCCCACACAAATTTTACCTTACTTCCACGCCTGGTTACTTGGCTGAGGGCCCATGTGATATGAGAGAATCCCAACACGAACCTACGATAGAAATTGGCAAGGCCTAAGAAGCTCCGAAGTTTAGTGAGTGTGGTTGGGGCTGGCCAGTCATGGATGACCTGGATCTTGGCTATATCCACATGCATACCATATCGATCAACGATGTAGCCTAAGTAATGGACCCTTCCCATGCCGAAGGAGAATTTTTCAAAGTTTTCATATAGTTTGTGCTGCTACAGGGTGTGCAAAACCTGTTGAATATGTTGCAAATGTACCTCCCAAGTCTTGTTGTAGATGAGGATGTCATCTATATAAACCACTACAAAAGTATTGGTGATAGGTCGTAGGATATCATCCATCATCCTCATAAAATTTGCAGGATCATTTTTCAAACCAAAGGGCATGACCAACCATTCAAAAAGACCTTCTTTTGGCTTGAAGGAGGTATTCCATAAATCTGTCTATTCTATTGGGACCTGGTGGTAGCTAGACTTCAGATCAATCTTACTAAAGTATCTGGCCCATGTGAGTTGATCAAGGAGGTCGTCGATTCAGGGAATTGGGTACCAGTTTCAGACTGTGATTTTATTCAAAGCCCGGTAATCAATGCAGAGTTTCTAGGTTTTGTCTTTCTTCTGAACCAACAATATTGGGCTCCCACAAGGCGATGAGATGGGATGAATGTGCCCCTTTTGGAGCAGTTCTTGGATCTGCCTCTTGATCTCCTCGTTTTCTAACAGAGAGTGGTGGTAGAATGTCCCATTGTGTAGCAGTGTGCCTGGGGTCAGATCGATGGGATGCTTGACTTGATAGTGTAGAGGTACCCTGGTAAGAGAGGAGAAGATATCTAAGTATTCTTCGAAGACCTTATCCACTTGTTTTTTTTGTGTGGAGATATAGTTCATGAAGGCCCTAGATGTGGCTGTGATCTTTTGCTCACTCCGAGAGAAAATCACGAAGAAGAAAAAATTCTTGTTCTGAGAGATGACCTTGGTACATTTCTTGGTAGAGATCAAGGAAATAACATTAGGAGGCACTGCCTCGGGTATCTTGTACAATTTCCTGTTCAAATTAATAATAACACCATGAGGCCTAGACTCATATACAACATGACATTTCCATAAACAAGGTTGGCCCAAAATAACATTACAAACTTCGAGAGGAGAAACATCACACAATACCTCTTCTTTGAAGGGATTAATTCCATACAACAGTCAACACTGTTGGTTGACGTGAAGATCGCTTCCTTGGAGGAGCCATCCAATGGTGTAGGGTTGTGGGTGTGGTGTTGTCGGTAGGGACAACTACTTGATGAACTCTGCTGATATGAGTTTCTTCTGGCTACCACTATCAACAATGAAGTGCAACGGGGTGCCTTTTACCCACATCTGTGAATGGAAGAGGTTCTCACCTTCTTTTGGCTCATCTGGTTCATCAGGCTGGAGCTTGGTGGTAGCAATGGTGGCACTGGGTTCCATTTCAATGAGCCGTCTTCCCATTTCTCATTTCAACTCACAGTCAGAGCTCGCATTCAATTAAGAATCTTTCACTTCGACCACCAACAACTGCTTTGACCGAAAGTTAACAATGTTATTCCAAGGGATCTTATGGAAGTCACACCACTTCCCTGTATTTCTCTTTGAATTTATGATGTCCTTATTTTCTTGTGGCTTGGAATGGTTGTCCTGATACTATCCATCTCTTCTCTGTCCTTTTTTTTTTGGGTTGGGGCCGCCCCTTCCCGACTTTTGCTGTGAGGGGTTCCCAGACCCAAATTGTTGGGTCTTTTGTTTGAGATTTTTATCAATTTTGATGGAGTATCGGTAGGCCAGACCCAAGGATGAGATGTACATAAATTCCATTTCAATATATATGTATCTATGCAGAGCACTATGATACTTTATCACCATATGTCACTCTGAATATTTGATACCCATCTTGGTGCACAAGGTATGGAAGATATTTGTGAACTCTGGCACTGCTTGGTATCTTTCTTGTCGCAGTGTAGTCCATTTGGTATAAAAGTCGTCATAACTTCCGACAAGGTAGTATTGTTACTTAATAACATCCCTAAATTATTCACGAGTGGTCACGACTGTAAATAATGAGGGTTACTCTATTTCCTTTTTCTCACAGAAATTTTCCCACCAATCTTTGACACGAGGAATGGATTTGAGGAGTGAAAAAGTAATCTTTTCTCTATTCGAAAAGTTATGGACATAAAAATACCCTTCTAGTAGATTCAACCACTTGTCTACAAAATATGCATCTATCTGACCTTCAAATATAGGAATATCGAAGTTGATTTGTACCTTGAAGGGGGCAGTGCCTCCGCTCGAGGAAGATGCATCACATGTTGGTAGTTGTCGAAGGATTTGCGTGAAACTATCCATCATCGTGTTCCTCTGTTGCATGAGGGATTCCTCAAGCAACATTTTGAAAGGATATATTGTCCCATCATCTTTCTTTTCTACTTCCATGAGAGGTCGCTTGGGCGTGCGAGAGATTTTTTCCTCAAGAGAAACAAGCTCGAGACCCAATTCTTTGTACCCTAACCTCGTCGGGGACATGCATTAAGATGACAAGGAGCAGACCACTCTGATACCACTGATCCATATTTTATGAGCAAAAAGAAATGAATACATATTTATTAAAATATGCTTAACACATAATAACATAGATACAATAAAATTGGTTTTCTATTCAATAGGGAAATAATTTGAAACTGTAAAATGAAGTGGAAAAAAATCTTGTTGGAATGATGGTCGCTTATCTCTGAGAAGAGATGTGACGACAATGATAATTCACAAGAACAAGATTACAATGAGTCTTTGAAGGCATTTTTACAATAAATCAGAATGTCAAAAACCCTAGATATCCAAAAACCTAACCCTAGGAGATGAAGCGCCAAAATTCATGTGGGCTTTGTTTGGGTAAGTTAATACATCAACTTCCCAGGGTCGTAACTTTTGCATACAATCTCCATTTTAGGTGCATGATAGCTTGTTGGAAAGGTATCATTGAGGAGATTCATTTTGGGGGGTCAATCAGAGAATTTGGAAATCATTGAGAATCTCCATCCCAAAAAACCTTTATTTAGGCCCTCAAAATGGCCCTAGAAGTTAAAAACTGCTAAAAATAGTAAATTGCCAAAATTGTCAAAAAATTGTTTTGTTGGGGTAAAAATAGGTGGGTGGCCACCGATATCTGACTGGATTAGCTTCAGGTGAGACTTATTCCCTTCAAGGAAGATGAAAATTCCAACTCTCTAGACTACTTCGGTACCTTTTGTTGGTAACTTGAGAAGGACCTTGGTCTGATGAATTTCGCGCCAACATTGCACAAGAATTTTCTTTGGTTGGTATGCATTATTTAAAGTGTTTCATGGTTCTGTCATATGATATACTCTTTTCTACCCCGATATTAATAATTTGATCTTGTTTTTCCCTCAACTTTTTATTAATCCATCTTATGTTCTTTTCTCCTTTTATGGGTGAAGTAGGAGATGTCTCAGTTGCTCCTTGCTTGCCCTGTATGTATGGACTATTCTTCCTGGTTGAGGATATTTTTAGAGGTGTTGTGGGATTGGCTAAAGCTGTGGTCTCAGGGTTTTTCAAAATTCCCTTGGATGTTTCACTTTTAGGATATGTGTTGACCTGTGGTTTTTTGTTCTTAAGAACCTCTCTCAGCTAGCTTCCTCTTCAGCTCTTTTTTTTCTTGATAAAACTGAGAAATCAAATGTTGAGCATCTATGAGCCATTGTTGCATTTCCATAATTTCTGATCCTTTCTCTTCTGATTTGGTTTGGCCTTCATCCATCTCCTAATCTTCAACCTGAACCTATTTTGTTCGGATTGTTGGTGTAGGAATCCTTCTTGTTGCTGACTTTGTGGTTGGCCTTCTAGGTGTCTAGGTCTCGCTTGGTTCATCAGTGAAGAAAATATTCCTACCTTTTTTTGGAACTGGTTGGCTTGGAGGAGAATATTTAACTTTCTTTCCTTTGCAATGATCAACAACACTTTCTCACTTTTAACCTGAACTGTTAGGAGAAAATATTTCAATAGACACTGGGGTATCTCTTTTGGGGTCCAGGGGAATATTAGCTGAGGAAAATAAAGAATCCCAATCCCTGTTTAGTTTTCTAATTTGTTAAAAAACAAGTATCTTTAATAAGGAGAATTGGAACAAGCTTCTGTTAATTTGGTCATCCCTAGCCTGGACCTTGTCTGCTATCTTTCCTAATATTCTATAAAGGTAAAAAGGAAAGTTGAGAGGATTTTTTCCTGTGAAGTGCATGAGGAGTCTCACATGGTACTGATGTACCCTATCAAACCTACCCTCACAAGTAAAATATATTTCTATGACCCTAAACAACGTCTCATAGGGATCTAGCACATATTCCCTAGGAATGGTGGCTCCTGTCTTCTGACTTTTGTATTTAGGCTTAAGGAAATCAATGTAAAATATAGAATCCAAAGGCATACCTTTAAACCATCTTTCCCCTAGGATTGGGATCTTTGTAGCAATAGTTATGGACTCCTCTAACATTGGAAAGATGATGCCAACAACTTTTGTATGGATACCATTGTAGTTGAGGGAAACATCCTTTGTCAGTTGTTGGTTTTATCCTTGAATTTTATTACAAAATCAAATGCAGCCAACCTGCTCAAACGAAAATTTGAATGTATGGTCTGAGTTCACCAAGCTAAGGCTTCGTGGTTCATATCTTAATAGATTCCCTCCTCTATGTTTCTTTTTATTCTTTGTTGTCATGGTTGAATGAATAAATATGCAAGGTGGATGTGAATTTATGGAAGGAGGAGAAATTCTCAACACCTAACAACTAATCTTGCGTAGCAGGCCTAATAGAGCTATGGTTTGTTTCAAAAAAACATGAGAGTTTCACTACGTGATAGGGAAGTGACTTAGTAGGCTATAAATGCATGGGCAGCCAAGTTTCAAATGTGTTTATCACAACTGGTGACTGGGTATGAGGTGAGGAGAGAAAACATAAGAACTTCAATTTGTGTAGCAAGAGATTTGCATAGTGTGCAAGTCTGCACATCATATGCGTAGCACAAAAAATAGAGTTTGCGTAGTAGAGGCTTTGGTAGTTTGTTTGAGAGGCCAGGAACCAATTTATAGGTCAAGAACGCATGAAGAGGGATGAACGATGATGGATAAGGATATAGGATTTGTTGTGAAGGGTCTTGAGAGGGAATAGTACCCATTTGAATTGAAAATACCTCTTTGCATCATTCAAGTGACTTGCGCAACGTGCCTAGTTTTGACCCTTCTAAGATACAAATTCCACAAATAACCATCAAGAAGTTGTAATAACATTATTTCATGTTATTATACCCTAAATGATGGTTTGAAAATACCTCCCTCCTAAAATTATGACTTGAGTATGACATATCCTTTCCCTTATATGAAGTCATTTTAGACTCAAGACAAGGACCCTTACAAAATATTTCATGATGAAAAACCACTTATGGACCTTATAAACGAGTTCTTCACTTTGATAATATATGATGACATATACAAACCATTGACTCAACCTTGTGATTTTTAGTCTTATTTATCATACATCTTGCACTTTTATTTTATCAATGACCCAAGGGTTCTTGAGCCATCCCATGAAAACCTATATACACAAATCATGACTCAATTTAGGAATGCCTTGATCTTCCCAAGGACATGAAATGACTTTACAAACTTTATACAAACTCTAATTTTTACCCTAAAAATACTGATGCTAATAAGAGGTCGAGATCAAAGAGAAAGAGATGATGCCATATTTAGAATCGGATTCAAAAAATAATGGGAGAAGACATATCATCGATGTAGACCCCACTGCTCCTGTCGTAACTACAACAATTTAACCAGAAGAACCAAAAGATCCTGAAGAGGGGGAGCGCCTATTCCATTAAAAAATGTGGGTGAAGGGGACCCCATTGCATTTCATTGTTGATAACAGAAGGCAGAAGAACGTCATCTCAACATAGGTCATCAAACAGTTGGGATTGTCGACAACACCACACCTGCGACCATAAAACATTGGGTAGCTTCGCCAAGGACGAGATCTTTGTGTCAGACATCAATGATAATTTTCATATGGAATCCAACCCTTCTAGGATGAGGTATTATGTGATGTTTCCCTGCTATATTTATGTGATCTTATTTCAGGCCAACCATATATGTGTATGTGCCATGCTATTTATGAGTCTTGACCTCTTTATTTAATTTTTACTTTGAGGGGTCATATCTATAGGTACAATAGGTATTTCCAACTACTGTCCCACCTAAATAGTGCCACAAGGTAGTATCTTATGCTACAAAATTCAACTTCTTTACAATCTGTTCAAAAGGTGAACAAAAGGACACTGCAACCACTGAATCCTAAGTCCAAGAACCTTCTATTCAGTAGAAATAGATAAATAATAATGAAGCAAAGAAAAAATATTCCTTCTACATACAATCATCTCATATAGTTAGACAGGTTACAAAGGTCCAACCATTCCAACATCAGGTTCTCAAGAACCTTCCACAAGCCAAGCAACATAACTTCTCCAGTAAGGCAAGCAACTCACCAAGGTTCAGATTCGACAAATGATTAACCCTGTCCCCCAGGAACTCAATGCAATGGAGACTATTACTTCTTAAGGAGGGAGGATTTATCCAGGTGGACATTGGTGGCCACCCAACTATTCCAACTAACTCAAATCAATCTTATGGAAATTTACTTTGTTTTGCAGTTTTTCAGTTCCTAAACTTTCGGGGCCATTTTGAGGTCCTAAACAAATAATTTTTGCAATCGAAAACCTCAATGATAGACAAAGGCTCTAATTTGGCCCCCAAAATTAATATCTTCTTCGATACCTTTCCAACGAGCTATCATTCTCCCAAAATGGAGATTGTATGCCAAAGTTACGCTCCCGGGAAGTTGATACACCAAACTACCCAAAACAGGGTCCACAAAACTGTTGGCTTTTCATCTTTCAGGGTTAGGGTTCTGGATTTTATTTATTTTAAAAAGGCCTTTGGAGCCTCATTTTAATAATCATCTTCTTGCGAATGAACATAGTCGTCACATCTCTTCTCAGAGATAAGTTTCCACCATTCTAGTGAGTTCATTCACTCTGTATTTTACAGTTCTGTAGATTTCGCTCATTAATAGAAATAGTGTATTAATGTATCTTTATGTTTATTGTTATATCTATGCTATATATTTTTATATTATTTTATATCCAATATATCTTTGTACATTTCTTTATTATATCGCCTCTTTCATTTTGTGGCGAAAATAATCCGGATCAGTGGAATCAGAGAAAGTTGCTCTTGATAATTTTTCAGTGCATGTCCCAGACGAGTTCCAAGTATATAAAGTTGGGTCTCAAGCTTGTCTGTCTTGAGGAAAATTGCTCTCACACACCTAAGAAACCCTCCATGGAGGAAGAAAAGAAAGGAGATGGAGCAAAAGATTCTATTAATCTATTGCTTGAGCAAGCTCTCACGCGACAGAGGAACGAAATGATGGAGAAATTTTCCCACATCATTCAATGACTGTCGATAAAAGATGACACATATTCATCAAGTACCCACTCTAGAGGAACCTCTCCTTTCAAGGTATAAGTTAATTTTTATATTCCCGTATTTGAAGATTAGGTAGATGCAGATGCCCTAGAAAAATGGTTAAATCTCCTAGAAGGTTACTTCTGTGTTCACAATTTTTCTGGCACGAAAAAGATCACCTTCGCACTACTTAAGGCTCTCCTCCATGTCAAACTTTGGCGGGAAACTTACTGGGAGAAAATTTCCAGAGATGAGTCTGGAATATATGGGGCTGAGCCCACTTGGGATTTTTTTGTGGATGCGGTCAAGGAACGATATTACCTTATTGGTAACTATGATGACCAGTACATGATATGGACCACACCTCGTCAAGAGAGGGGCCAATAAATGTCGTAGTTGACCAATAATTTCCATACCTTGTGCACCAATATGGGTATAAAATATTATGAACAAAATTTGGTTCTGAAATACCATGGGTCTCTGCACAGGTACATCCAAACTGAAATGTAATTTCTGGAAATCTCATTGTTGGGATATTCCTATCGATATGCTATCAAAATAGAGAATAAATTTAGGCACCAAAACAAATGGGAGTTCGGGTATACAAATCCGCAACAACCAAAACATGATAAAGGCGACCCTAAAAACAACCTCCCGAAAACCAGTCCAAGACACATGAAAAGAAGGGTAAGGGAAAGAAAAAGAATGACACTGGAAAGTGGTGCCATTTACACAAAATCCCCTACCACAACACTAATGAATGTTTCTCAAAATAGTCATTGGTGGCTGAAATCAAAGAGAAAGAGTCAAACCCATATTCAGAATCTGATTCAAGAAATAATGGGAGAAGACAGATCATTAACGCAGACCCCATTACTACTATCGCAACCGCAAAAATTCAACCAGAAGAAACAAAAAATCTTGAAGAGGGGGAGAGCCTCTTCCATTCACATATGTGGGTGAAGGAGACCCCATTACATTTCATTGTTGATAGTAAAATCAGAAGAACCTCATTGTTGATGAAAAGATATGAATTGATCTTACTCAATCATTTTCAGACTTTACTTGGCTAAATAAAAGTAGACAGGAATATCACCCTATGTTTATAGCCAACAAAAATAACATACTAACTCACAAGTATTAATTATGAGTGCTTAGGCTAGTCTTTTATCAGCAAAATGTTTGTTGGAAACTCACTTTTTATGTAATTTTTTGAATATAACCATTGATGAAATAAATAAAAGAATAGAAGTAAAGACACTGAGATGATAATCAAGATAGTTGAGACATAAAGAAATCCTTTATTTCATTTCAAATCACCAAAGAGAAATTTTATTTACAAAATCTCATACATAAATCTTGGACCAAAGTCAAACTTAGACATACCCAATGGAACATACAAAGGAACCTCTGACAGAAAACCAAAATTGAACTCTAAAAGCTGGATCAACTTGCCACAGATTGCTTCCCACTAGACTATGCACAATAGCCTTTATTAGTCATGAAAATTAATTCACAAATAGACAAGTCTACACAAACTATCAAAGATAGATCAACACCTCTGAAAGACAAGTGTCTGAATGATTTGATTCATCCCTAAATATTGTTGTCTACAATAAGACCCTACTATCACAAAATAGAATTAGGTTGTAATGAATATATGAATGAATGAAAACTGAACTATCTCAATATAAACTCAAAGAGAAAACCTTAGTATGCTTCTGCTTCTATCCTCCTTTGTTCCTCCCTTTCCTTTTTCTTTTAACAAATTAAAATTGGTTGAATAAGTTGAACCAATTCATTAGTTATGTTAGTTAAAAGACTCAACTAACTTTAGTTAGGGGGAAAAGTAATAATTATAATAAGGGTCATAAATAAATAATAACTAGTTGGTGGGACCCCTTGTAAGTCCATTTAGTTCACATCAATCATAACAATCATAACATAACTATTAGTTAATCAAAAGTTTGCACGTGCCTCCCATTAACATATTCACTTTTGACAATTAAAACTCATGAAATTTGAAATTATTTCAAAATAATACTCATATATCCAAAATAAACATGTTTTCCAAAGATCCATGAAGTCAACTGTGATGAAAATATAGATAACATAAAACTCAAAAACCATATTTCCTAGTTTGCGATGCAACCTTTCCTTGGTTGTTGCTATGACCTCTTGATTTTCCTGAATTTGCCTTAGGTTGTGCAGAGCCTTTATGATTAATATCGTTGATCACTTGGGAACAATCATCCTTCAAATGCATCTAGGAAGACACTGATTTGTCAAAGTTATTGGAGGGTGAGGAAGGGGCAACAATGGCTTTTCCTTTATCAAGTGCATGGTGGGATTCAGTCTTCAATATCTTGCTAGCATGGGAGGATTTCACTGGAAAGTGGTTAGGGGCATCTTGGACAATGCAGTTCAAAGGTGGAGGAGCAGGCAAAGACAATTTGGGCCAGCCACGATGTTGGGAGACTGTCGGGTGGACAATCTCCCACCATCCATCATTTTTAGGGTCCTCAGGTTGTAAGGAGACATAAGGTAGTACAGGGATACCGGGGGCTTGCGAGGCTTGGAAGCCAGGCCTTTCAGGCCTAGGTTGGACTATTCCCTACCCAATCCAATTAAAGAATTCGACATGAAACAATTGGCCAAGCTCTTCTAAATCAGTGTCCAAATGTATGGAGAACTTGGGACTTCTTGGGCCTTAGTTCGAGTTACCTCTACCTCTGTTTCCTCAGCCATGGATTCCTCGACTTAAAAAACTCATCCTGCATGCGTTATCGATTAGAAAATAGTTTTTTAAATAACCATACATGACAACTCTTAAAAATATGAAATAGATTTGGCTCAGAATGTATCAAACTCATGCAATCCAATCCATACAAATTGTTTTATTGTTAATCAACGAGCAGGGGGGTGAAACAGGGTTCTGGGATATGTGAGGGGTTTGTATTGAGTGAAAAAATAATATAATGAAAGGGAAGAAGCATGGTCACTTCTCAATGACAACAATAATCAACTGTAAAGAAAATTAATAAAATCTCACTGCAATCCACACAAGACACTGCCACTTTCATTCATTTTAACACATAAATTCTCCTGACTGTAATCAATCTCATAACATGAAGAGAAAAAGGAATATGGGAGGTGACATGGTTTGTAATTAGCAGAAAGTGAAATAATGGAAGGGAAGAAGGACAGTTACTGTTCATGGAATTAATTAAGTGATCCATAAAACATTCTGTGAAAGGAGATGCATCAACCATCAATCACTTGACTAAATAATATTTTTTGTGTATTTAACAAGTTCATTGTTCAAAATCAAATGTCCCACACAGTGCCATCACAAAACAATGGCCATCCCATATAATTTGCAAGAGGTTATGTTCCCTTCATTCACACACTCTGCATTTTATAAAAATTTATGAACAATACCCATTTCCAATCTATAACTATCAAAATCAACCACTTTCCATGCATTTCTTCAATCCACAACTATACACAAAAGTCACGCTCTCAAAATAATAATGAAGTCACTATTACTGCAATAGATCCCATCAAAATGCAATGATATTCGTTATCATATATATGCAGTAACCAAAATAATCAAGACCAAATTTCCATGCCTGAAATGACAATTAATCATACAACCGACAACCATCATTTAGAAACAATCTATGCACAGGGTAATTTTCCCAGAAAATGTATTTCTGCCACTGTAAAAGAAAACAATTCAATGTGATTTAAAATTTGGGCTACCTATCCAAAACGACCGTCATCAACAACATTCCTTATTTAACCAGTGGTCAATTTCAATAAAAACCATGCTTAAAACTCTGTGGGTATCCCTGAATATGAGAAACAAGTTATCCGTACCACACACAGTGTGTAGCTAACAAAACTCCATGGTGCAACATTTCTACTTAGCACAACAAACACACAGTCATGGTAATAACTGAACATATCGGGCTAAGCTATTGATTTAATATACGATTGCTCTGATTTAGTCACACTCATGCTTATTCAACTAACAAACATAAGGATGCAGTGGATATAATTTCTATAGTCATCCAGTTCAGTAGTCATTCGGCCCCAAAGAAAAACCATAGTTACCATGCCCATTATTTACCTTGAAAAACACCATACACAGAACGCGACATGTGTGAACAACACCAAACATTCGTAACTAATGCGAACCATCATCCAAATCATCATAAGTGAAAATACTAGTGTCTGTATATCAACCAATGATTCGCCAATGTCGTAAAAATCAATCAATCCAAAAATATGTGGCAACTACGTGTACCCTCGCATTGAATCGAATCAGGGTAGAGGCCTTCTCCATTAATAATACTGAGTTATTAACATAAGTAGGGTGATTGTATCCTTTGAAAGTGTAGTTGGAAACAAAGGGTTTATCCTTATTATCAAAGATGTAGTAACTAAATTCTAAAACAATAGGCCTACCATACGACCAACTGGGAGAATTTTTATTCACAAGTAATCGACCATACATTCGATCCACGATAACTGTAGCAAATTGATAGGCACGACAATCTCCTTTACAAAATTCGAGACTGGAGCGTTAAGGGTCTAATCTGTAACCAACACAAGGGAACAGAGCCAACTCTTCGTAATGGTGGAACTTTCAAGGCCAAGGGTGTGCACTTAGAGAGAGACATGATTCATTTGTGGATAGGTAACAATCCATGGCAGGGGGCTAACAAAAAGGGTGAGGCTCTCATTTGGCTAGGCAATTTATTTAATGCACACAGGCTATAACCCTCGTGTTCTTCGTCTAAACTACCACAGTATTGAGGTGAAGACATGGTCGAGTTAAGAACAGAACACTCAGTTCGTGACCCTTAGTAGTGGAAAGAACCAATGTCAAGGTGAAACACAACATGGTGACATAGAAAACCTTCTACCATTAAACCCATGATAGCCAGAGACTGGATTAGTGATGGTGTGTGAAGATAGCTATCCACCCAAAACTAAACAAAAAAAAACCTCCAACCAAACAACACTAAGAACAAAGAACTATCACCCAGGAAAACCAATAACCTCGACGAACTAGAAAATGTTACAGGAAGAACCATTCTCTCTTCATTTCCAGAACCCAAATTTCACACAGTTGCAACACTTAGGAAAACACAAATCCATACACTTGAGCCATTAACCATTTCATAACCAGAGCAAAATCATGAATGGCCAAAAAATACATACCTATAATCGAGTTCCTTAAACTGAGATCTGGTCGAGCGGTTCCTCCTTGCTAAAATTTTGAAGCATAACAGAGCATCAAGATCGAACAATAGCTTGACTAGGGTGGCGGCCAATGGGAAGAATAAAGGTGACGTGCAGTAAATGCACGTCACCTCCACCCACATCTCATTAAATCAATAGTACATGCCAACAAATTCTCCATTAACATGACTAATCAAACATGTATCGAAACCATCACCACATTAAAAGCCAGCAACGCGATCACCATATCCCATTTCACATCATATAACTCAAACAAAATCGCCTAACCATCAACATTCACCACCTTGCCAAATGTGCCACCACATTTCAACCATATGCATATTAACATGTGATTCAATCACAATTTCATAATCATTTACTTGTTAGCTAGGGTGTAGCAATAATCATCAAGTCTTTTTATGCATGTAGTATAGTTAGGATATCTCTAAACTCTTCCCCTAGCAATTGTTTCTCATTTCCTTTAAATTATTCGCATGTGGTATTGCAGAAATAGTTCCCTTTTCTTTGCAATTGTTATAGTATTTTACCTTTCACATAATTTCACTAACATGTTTTTTTATATTGGTGCGATAAGAACAAACAATAATGACATTAATGAATATCATAGGTTGTAGTAACATGAGGAATCAACCCTTCATAAGATCAATTCATCAACCAATACCAACAATATCATCATCAACCATGTGAGGTGTATCACACATCATATCAACATAAAAAATGAAACATATCTACTCTCCAATAGGTCAAGGGGGTCCCACCTACTACTATTATTTAGTCTTTAATAAAAATAGGCTTTAGCAACACTTTGCGGGTGAAACCTTGTTGACGTTTTCAATCGTCAACAAATTGTCAATTCCATAAGAAAATTTGTTTTCAACATATTTAGAACTCAAAAATCATGGTTTCGCAGACCAAGAGCAGTAATTTTAGAAGACGTAACCAGAATAATTATGCAATGGGGGGAAGTGACCAAATTTAATGGAAAAATGACCAGGAATTCGGGAATAAATTATGAAAAATGGATGAAGAAATGGAAAGAAGAAGTGGGAAATAACCAATTCCTTGTAATACAATAGTGGAAATATGTAACAAATTTCAAGGGCCCCTCATAGGAGACATCATAACAGTTATGTAAGCTTGATTTTTATCGAATAACAATGCTTTGCAGGAGTGTTATTGTGGAAAAATTGATCCAACATCATATTTGACCAAATTAATTAAAAGATAAGAAGAAACCCAAACTTGACAAAAGTAAAATGCAGAACTAAAACAAGAGCAATAAAAGACATAATTGAAGCGCAACAGGGAAACAAACAAAAAACAAAAACTTAACTTGGGAAGTAGAAATCAAATTATTGTGAAGCAACAAAAAGAAGCACAAAAATTGAAAGCATAGATAGGCTACTAATATACAAAAAAATCCAGACAACATTAGAAATTTTCAAGTTGGTTCCTCGCAATATTTCAAGCGAGGGATGCTAGTGCTGTAGGGAAAAAAATGTGCCTGTAAATGTTTTGAGATATAAGAATTAGTATCCAGGACAAAATAAATTTTGAAAGGACCGATCACTTGGAAATATGACGTAATAATCATTCCCTTAATACACACAATTATCTCAACAATATAGAGATGGATACTGACCAATTCATCCAGAGTCATGTGCATATTTTTTTTAAAGCAGTACCTATATCAAGTAAGCTAAAAAGATGCCATTTGTGAGGCATGGTATCACAATTAGTAATGAAAGTGGTTTTGTGAAAAATTTCCCCTTTTTCTTTGATTTCATTGTAACCAAACAAACTATCAAGTAAGGGTCTTAACTGTGACTCGACTACCTGTTGCAAAAACATTTCTATATGGAGAGGGGAAAAGGGATTTCTCAGAATCGTTTGCCTGAAAGTTCGAAGACAAATACAAGTTCTGAAATTATCAGTGGTCCATGAGGCCAATTCCCAGATTGAGGCCCATTCAGGGTGGGCAGGAAAAAACCTTTCATCCCTTAAGAAATCTCTCAAATCCATTCAAAAGGATGATTCCAGTTCAGAGTTAACAAATTCTTACTTTTTCCTAGCTAGTTTCATAATATGTTGAACAAGACCAGGATCAAAACCATGAAGATCCTGATAAGATGAAGCAAAACACTTTTGAGATTCACCAAGTAGTCTGGTGGACCTCATCTCTTCTTTACCAAAACATTGGACCTTTATTTTAACATTGGTCGAAGGTTCAAATGTCCTAATGTTCAGGAGGATGGTTTCAATCACCTTCCTTTGTAACTTCTCTTATTTTTGTTTTTCTTTATTGCCTACAACACTCAAGGAAAATGAACTCTCAAGAGGATTCAATCCCTCAGGAATCTTATTATTTTCTACAGATATAATCTCCTCGGGATTGGGAGGTTCATTCTGAATGACAACACAAATGATCTCATCATTAGGGATGGCCTTCCAGAATCCTTCATTTTTATAAATGTATGGACAATGCAGAGATTGGAAAGCATAATCAATCCATCGAGGCAAGAGTTTCTAAGTAGGAGAGGCTACAAAGACAACTAATCGATCAACTATTGAATTAAACTCCTTCTTAACAAGAGTGATTTTGAAAGATAGAAGGTACAAGACAAGTGCCCAAACAATTTGGGAGTATTGTTTCATCAACTTGTCGCTAGGAGAGCATGTCTTACATATCAGGTTCACAACAAGCTCAGAATTTCCGAATCCTGAAAGGTGACCACAACCAAGATTAAGGGTGTTCTCAATGCCTAACAACACAAATTATAATTCAATGACATTGTTTGAACAAGCAAACTCCAAACTGTATGAAAGATTATGAATTTTTCCTATAGGGGAAACCAAGATAATACCAAACTCGTTACCTTCGTTAGAGTGTGAACCATCAAAGTGCATACACCATAATTCATCATCTGAATCAATTTCTTCCAGAGGAGTATTATCCTCTTCAACAAATATGGAATACACTCCTACGTCATATTCGATATAGTTTACGCTAGATTGCAGAACACTCTCTATGTAGGGTGAAATTATTCCTTCTCTAAGGACTACAATGTTCTTACCATTCTGAGGAACGAATAAATGTGTCCCGTCGAGTGATAGGTATCCACCTATTAGGGCTTGCCAATCTCTCCCCAAGATAATTGAATAATTTCTCACAGGCATATCAATCACCTAAATGTTGAGGGTTGTCCTTATCTCAGGATGAGCACATAAAACCAAGGTTACATATTTAATCTCACCTATTGTTGTTTGTTGTAGACTTTTATAGGAGAGCATGCTTCTGGAATTTTTGTTTGTACATGAAAAGCCTATCTCTTCCATAATAATCTTCAACATGACACTTGGGCCTAAACCACCATCAATGAGGCAACAATGGGCAATCTTATCCATGATCTTTACAAAAATATAAAAAGGGGGATTTTTTATAGGGTATCTAAAGTTATGTACATCTACTTTATTTACAAAAGAATCCTGCTCGTCTACCTCTTCTAAAAGATTGGATACAACGGAAGCTTTTCCTTCCATGAATTGTTTCAGATGCATATGTTGTTCAGGGAAGACAACCATGTCTAGGAGGGTTGCATCTGCTTTGATGTTGGCCAATTGATTCAAGATATTGTATTTAGAAGAGGGAGGAGGGGGAGTGATTCTTTGACTCTCAGGAATTTTAGGAACCTGGGACGTAGCAGTGGTTGAGGATGATCTCAAGCTAGAAGAACTGTGAGGAGGATCAAATTTACCCTTGGGAGCATAGGATTTGTTCCTAGTGTTAATAACCATGACATCCTCTGGCTCTGCAAAGTCTAGGACAATGATAGTAGCTTCTGGTCTTTTACCAAAGATATTATCTCTAGCACTCTTCTTTACCTCACATGTGGTTTCTTCGTGGTGCTCCTCCCAAAAGTTACACCAACTCTGAGGCAAGATAGCCTTAGGCTAAAAATTGTTTTCAACTAGATTTCTAAAAGGGGGTGCAGAAGAGGATGAAGCTCCAGGGGTGAGAGGGGAGATAGTACCCTTCCTCTCAAATGATATCATACAATTTTTCATATATTGTATTATATATAAGAGAGTGGACATGTCTGTTTGTGTAATCGATTCCCCCTGGGGAAGACCAATTCTTTCAATATGTTCTTCATACTCTGAATAGGTATGTAGAGAGGAACCAAGATTATCAATGTATTTTTCCTCAATCCTATGGTGGTAGGGAGAAGGAAATGCAATGTAGTAATGCATAAATGTGGCTTGGTTCTGGGGGCATATTAGTTCATGGATTTGATTGTACAATTTGGTGAAACGCAAGTTGAAAGACTTGATGGTATCACCCTCCTAGTAGGTAACATTATTGTATTCCCTTAACTTCTCGGTTGGTCTTTTAGATTGCCCATAAATGGATCATAACCAATAGATTAAATCCTCCCAAGTAGACAGGATCTTAGGAGGAAGGTCAAAGAAATCGGTCCCAACCTTTCCTTCCAAGGAATTTATGAACAAGCGCATGCAAGTGTTATTTTCGTTAGCCCCTATGTTATGACAAGAATTTGAAAATGCCCTTAGGTGTTCAATTGTACTAATAGTGTCATTCCCTGAAAAATTAGGCAAATGCTCCTTAAACTTTGGAAGTGGGTGAGTAGTAGGTTCTAGGTTAAGAGGAGAGGACACATGCTATGATGTGGTTGTGGCATCTTCTTCGAACTGAAAAAAACCATACTTCTTAATGACTTTGGTGGGGTTTGTAGTAGATTGAATTGGGATATGATGGTTGTACAAGCTACCAATCATCGATAATGATGAAGATTTGGAAGATGGCACACTTCCAGTGCCACTAGATCCACCAATAGATGCCATCTTGTGGATGATAGATGAGGGAAAGAAAGTCGAGCTAGATGAATAAGACAAATTCCTCCTTAGAGAACTTTGTTGGACAGATAACACTATATTTCTTCTTCCTATTTCAGCAATAGGATTGATTTCAGGTTACAAGCCCCTTCTTCTTCTAGAAGCACAAGAATCCAAGGACATGAAAGAAAGGCCAAAAATGAAGAAACAAAAGGTTACTGTTGATTTCTAGGCTGTCTACGTCTAGCCTCCAATTGTTCTTGAGCACTAATATCTCGTTCAATCGCTGCCCAAGAATGGTTAAGTTCGACACATGTATTGGCAACGTCTAGAATGGTGTTAAATAGGTTCAAAGCAATGTCAGTCTGGTCTTGAAGACCGGGATCAATATTGGGTTGCCTTGCAACAAGAACAATCATTAATAGCAAAAATAGTCAAAGAATCAATTTCAGAAAAGAAAGACGTATCGATGAAAAATCGAATATAAAAAATTAACCAGAGAGATATCAAAGATCTCCCTAGTATGGTCACCAAATAAATGTTGAGGAAAAGATATGAATTAATCTTACTCAAGCATTTTCAGACTTTACTTGGCTAAATAAAAGTATACAGGAATATCACCCTATGTTTATAGCCAACAAAATAACATCCTAACTCACAAGTATTAATTATGAGTGCTTAGGCTAGTCTTTTATCAACAAAACGTTTGCTGGAAATTCACTTTTTATGTAATTTTCTGAATATAACAGTTGTTGAAAGAAATAAAAGAACATAAGTAAAGACACCAAGATGATAATCAAGACATCTGAGACATAAAGAAATCCTTTATTTCATTCCAATCACCAAAGAGTCATTTTCTTTACAAAATCTCATACAAAAATCTTGGACCAAAGTCAAACTTAGACATCCTCGATGGAACATACAAAAGGGCCTCTAATAGAAAACCAAAACTAAACTATAAAATTTGGATCAGCCTATCACAGATTGTTTCCCACTCGACTTTGCACAATAGCCTTTTTCAGTCACGAAAATTAATTCACAAACATACAAGTCTACGCAAACTATCAAAGATAGATCAACACCTCTGAAAAACAAGTGTCTGAATGATTTGATTCAACCCTGAATATTTTTGTCTACAATAAGACCCTGATATCACAAAAGAGAATTAGGCTATGATGAATATATGAATGAATGAAAATTGAACTATCTCAACATAAACTCAAAGATCAAACCTTAGCATGCTTCTGCTTCTATCCTGCTTTGTTCCTCCCTTTCCTTTTTCTTTTAGAAAATTAAAATTGGTTGAAGAAGTTGAACCAATTCATTAGTTAAGTTAATTAAAATACTCAACTAACTTTTTTTTT
>JZKD02S1938985.1:95796-116447 GCA_000966675.3 Picea glauca
AGTTGATGAGTTGGCACATACATGAGGTGTATAGTTGATGATGTTGGTACATATTGATGATTCATAGTTGATTAGTAGTTGACACATGATTGGTACATACTTGGTACATGGTTGGTTTCACTTTTTCATGGTACAGGTTGATTACATGTTGTTTGGTACATATTGGTGCATGGTTGATGCACTTGTTTATGGTACAGGTTGGTGCATGGTTGATGCACTTGTTCATGGTACAGGTTGATTACAGGTTGTTTGGTATAGGTTGGTGCATGGTTTATGCACTTGTTTATGGTAAAGGTTGATTACAAGTTGAGGTACATGTTGATGCATGGTTGATGCATGGTTCAGGTTTATTGGTACAAGTTTACAACGTTATATCTCACAGTGATAGTGTGACAGTGCTTCCATCATTCTAATTCTACTTCAGGGTTGTTGGATGGGGCAAGGAAAGGTGGTTGTAGCCACCTTCTAGTTGTATCTGGAGAACATAGGGGGTTGTAGCCTCCTTTTGGTTGTAGCCAGAGAATTGGGGAGTTGGAGCTTCCCTCAGGTTGTAGCTTGAGAAACTAGGGGGTTGGAGCTTCCTTCCAGTTGCAGCTGGAAAACAAAGGAAGTTGGTGCTTCCAATGAATGTAATTCTTCAAGACATATAAGAAAAAGAACTATGTGGTTTTCTCCCACTTTGGGTTTCCACGTACAACACTGGTGTACTATGTATGTGTATGATTGTTCATTTGTTCATTACTTATCTACTCTGCAGTTATTGGATGATAATGATTCATTGATATAACACTTGGATTATATGGTTAAAAAGGATTAAATTTATCTATTACTAATTCACCCCCCCTCTCAGCAATCCAACAAGGATAGCTCTAAAATCATCCCCTAGCAATTGTTTCTCTTTCCCTTCAAATTATTCGCATGTGGTATTGTAGAACTAGTTCCCTTTTCTTTGCAATCGTTATAATATATTTCCTTTCACATAATTTCACTAACATGTTTGTTATGCAGGTGCAATAAGAACAAACAATAATGACATTAATGAATAACATAGGTTGTAGTAACATGAGGAATCAACCCTTCATAAGCTCAATTTATCAACCAATACCAACGAGATCTTGATCAACCATGTGAGGCATATCGCACATCATATCAACATCAAAAGTGGAACAGATCTTCTCTCCAATAGTTCAAGGGGGTCCCACGTACTACTATTATTTAGTATTTAATAATAATAGGATTTAACAACACTTTGCGGTCAAAACTTCGTTGATGTTTTAAATCGTCAACACTCATCTCAGTAGATTCGTCAAATAATTGAGATTGTTGAGAAAACCAAACTTGTATCCATACAACATCGGGTGGCTTCACCAGGGATGAGATCTCTGTGTTAGCTAGGAGTTTTGATTGTCATACAACATCCAACCCTTCAAGGATGAGGTATTATGTAATGTTTCCCCGCTGGATGTTTGTGTTGTTCTTTTGGAAGAACCATATATGTGGAAGCACCATGCTATTTATGAGTCTTGACTCCGTAGTGCCATTGTTACTTTGGGGGGGTCATATCTATAGGGTACCAGAGGTAGTTCCAACTACTGTCCCACCTAAAAAATACTGCAAGGTAGTATATCACACTACAAAATTTAGCTTCTTCACAATGTGTTCAAAAGGGGATCAGAAGGACACTGCAAGCACTGCAACCTCAGTCTAAGAACATTCTATTTAGTAGAACCAGGTCGACAAGATTAAAGAAAAATGAAAAGATTCCTTCTACACACAGTCATCTCATATATATATAATGGTTACAAAGGAAGAACCCTTCCAACATCAAGTTCTCAACAACCTTCCACAAGCCAAGCAACACAACTTCTCCAGTAAGGAAAGCAAGCCACCAAGGTTCAGATTCAACAAATGCTTCCCCCTCTCCCTCAGGAAATCAACATAATGAAGACTATTTCTTCCTAAGGAGGGAGCATTGATCCAAGTGAATATCTATGACCACCCACCTATTCCAACTGGTTCAAAATAGTCTTTTGGCAATTTACTATTTTTAGTAGTTTTTCGGTTCCTAAACATCCAAGGCCATTTTTGATGGCCTAAATGAAGTTTTTTCATGATAGGGAACCCAAATAATAGTTAAATACTCTCATTTATCCCCCAAAATTAATATCCTCATCGATACCTTTCCAATGAGCTATTGTGCGCCCCAAACAAAGATCGTATGCCAAAGTTACACCCTCGGGAAGTTGATACACCAAGCCACCCAAAACGGGGTCCACAAAACTGTTGGATTTTTATATTCCAGGGTTATGGTTTTGGATTTTATTTATTTTAAAAAGGACTTTGGAGCCTCATTTTAATTATCATCTTCTTTTGAATGAGCATATCCATCACATCTCTTCTTAGAGATAAGGTGCCACTATTCTAGTGAGTTCATTCACTCTTATTTTACAGTTCTGTACACTTCACTCATTAATAGAAATTGTGTATTACTGTATCTTTGTGTTTATTGTTATATCTATGCTATATATCTATTATATTATTGTATATCTGATATATCTCTATACATTTATTTATTATATCTCCGCTCTCATTTCGTTCCGAAAATAATCCAGATCAAAACGACCTTGGAAGTTTGGGACCCAGAAAACCGTAGAAAAACTGCCAAGATGTAAAACCATTTTGAATTGGTGGAATAGGTGGGTGGCCACCAGTTTCCACCTGGATTAGTCCTCCCCCCTTAGGAAGCAATGGTTCTAAATGCATCAAGTTTCTCTATCATATGAGGAAATGTCTGTTGAATCCTACTCCTAGTGAGTCACTTTCCTTGGTGAAGAAACTGCCCTACTTTGACGACCTGATATAGTTGGATGTTCTACAGGCAGGTGCCCTTCATCTTGGTGTCCATGAGTCAATCATCTATTTCATGTTCATTTTATTCAGGATTGATTTCTGTAGGGGTCAAGTGCTTGACCATGTCCAAATTATCTAGGAGAGGTGGAAAATATGGTTGAAGTAGTTCCACATTAAATACTGGGTGCAAGCCAAGGAAAAGGGGAATACTTAATTCAAAATCATTCTCACCCACAACCCTGGTGATGGTGTAAGGCTCGTATCAGATTGGGTGGATCTTCTAATGGGGTCCTTTGAGGTGCTCTTTTTTCACATGAAACCAAACCTTATCTCCTACCTGAAACTTGTGTGGTACCCAATGATGATCGTGGCCCTGCTTGTACTCGGCGTTGGATTTCTGCAAAATGTCATGAACTTTTGTTGAATGTGCTGGATTCGTTCAAAAAATTTGACTGCTCGATCAACCTCATTAGGAGCATAAGAGGATGCTTCATGTGCAACTGCAATGGGAAGAGCTATGTAAATGGGGGCTAATGGATGGAACCCTAAGCGAAATTGAAAAGGGTTGTGGCCAATAGAGCTATGGAGGGATCTATTATAGCTATGTTGAACATAAGGAAGGATCTCACCCCATGTTCATGGATGTTTGGAATTGTACATCCTTAGGATATGGCCAATCATCATGTTGACTACTTTTGTTTGTCCACCAATTTATTGGTGGAAGGCAATTGATTTGGTCAGCTGGGTGTCCACCATCGACCATAGGTTGGAACAAAAAGTATTCAGGAACCTACTATCTCAATCTAAAATAATGGTCCATGGGAACCCAAAATGAACCCAAACACGTTCAAAGAAGATCTTAGCAGTCACCTTGGTTGTAATTCTCTTTTTGTAGGGTGCCGAAAATTCCATATTAGAGAATTGATCAACGACCACAAAGACAAAGTCATTCCCATGCTTGGTTGAAGGTAGAACATACATGTAATCTATGGATATGGACTCGCAAGGCTTGTTGAGGGTAGGAAGAGGGGTCTATAGCCCTATTTATTGATGGAAAGTTTGGAAATGGTGTAGGAAATGCAAGATCAGATGTACTTGTGGACATCTTATCAAAGCTTCGACCAATAAAAATGATTTTGCAATATTACCACTATTTTTCCACACAAAAGTGTCCTGCCGCCCAACTATAATGAGATTACCAAATAATATTTTTAACGCTCACTTGAAGGAACATAGAGATAACTCAGATGGCATAGAATGCCATCCTGGAGATGAAATTCTAGAACTGGTTTGTTTGCGCTCAATGTTTGATAGGGAGAAATGATATACCACAAATTGCCCCACCAAATTTGCATTTGTGAGTTGGCCTAGTCCATTTCCTAACCTGAAAATGTAAATCCCACTCTCATCCATCAATTTTATTTAAAAAACTAAATCTATGTTGGCATACACGATTGACCAATTTGCAAACTGTGTACATACACTATTTTCCATCTTACAAACCATGTATGCCCTCAATTTTATGAAAAAAAAAAAAAATCCACATTTTCGTGCGGGGATTTCGGTTGGAATCATTCCCAAACTTCCCTTGGCTCATACACAACAAAATACAACCAACCTAACCCCTTGAGGATGGTATATAAGCACCTATTGAGGGCATGGATGGAGAGACAACCTAGGTGCAAGATTATGCTGACGAATTTGTAATCTTCCCTATTTCCTTGATCCTATAAGTAGCATCCCCCTAATCTAGAACTTGTTTTCCAACACTCCTTTCTCTCTCTTATATGACCATAGGGTGTGTTCCTATCTGTTTTGGGTCATCCGAGGAAGGGCCATATTACTGAGTTTATTCTTGAAGGACCACTGGAGGAACTTGGGAAATTGGCTTCGAGGCAGTGCACCTGATGGTTAGAGTCAGGTTGTAACTACCCACTTATACTATTTTCAATAAAAGAGTTATCTTTCCCTCCATATTTGTGTAATATTGTTTAATTTTCTTATGTACGTCAGTTTCCTTTGCATATTATATATATATATATATTACATTTATAACTTGATTCTATAACTACCTTGTTGCAACATATACTTGATCTATTTTGCAGATTAGTACGAGAAGAGATTAGGACAAGATCAAAAGTTGAAAGCAAGGAATGACATCAACTGATAGGATACAAGGTGTTAACTTCTCTCTTTTCTCTTCTAAAGTAGTTATTTCACAGGAATCTTTTATGTGTGAGGGTAGGTTCTGTCTTTTACATATGGTCAAACTCTGTTGTGACATGACCCTAGGTCACATGGGAAAATCCCATAACAAGAAACAAATTTAGAGTTACTATTGTATAGTTGTGGCCACACAGAATTTTCATGCCCATAGAAGTTAAAAATTGTGGTTAGCGCCACAATTGGGGGTCGACTGAGGAAATTTGTGACATGGTTGTTGCTACACTTCTTGTACTTTATGTTCAAGTGAAATTGTTACAAGTACGTGGACCACTTTTGATGGTGGTGATTATGTAACTTTCCATGTTTGTGAATGAATTACATAGACTTGGCATCAGTGTGGATGATCGTTTCCTTGCCTAGAATGTAATGTTTCCACTGTTGACATGCCTACACAATGGAGTACATATCTTTGTCATAGGTGGGGTATCTATGAACACCACTAGTTAATGTATCATTGTGATAGGACACTAGATGCTCAAGTTGAGTGAGGAATGCACTAATAACATAATTTGAAGCATCTATTTCAATATCAAATGGTTGTTCTGGGTCTGGTAGAATAAGGACTAGTGTTGAACATAGGTGGAATTTAAAATCCTCGAATTCTTTATGTTGGGACGAAGGATAACTACTTTAGAGGAGAGAAGAGAGAAGTTAACACCTTGCATCCTATTTAGGTAGTTATAGGATCAAGTTAACTACTTTAGTTGATGTATATATATATATATATATATAATATATATACATATATGAATTGATCCTATAACTACCTTGTTGCAACATATACTTGATCTCTTTTTGTAGATTAGTACGGGAAGAGATCAGGAGCATATAAAAATTTGAAATAAAGGAACGACATCAACTGATATGATACAAGGTGTTAACTTCTCTCTTCTCTCTTCTAAAGTAGTTATTTCACGGGAATATTTTGTGTGTGAGGGTAGGTTTTGTCTTTTACATATGGTCAAAATCTTTTGTGACATGACCCTAGGTGACATGGGAAAATACCATAACAAGAAGAAAAGTTAGATTCACTATTGTATAATTGTGTCCATGCGGACTTTTCATGTCCATAGGAGTTAAAAACTATGGTTAGCGCCACAATCGGGGGTCAACTAAGGTAGTTTGTGACATGGTTGGTATTACCCTTCTTGTACTTTATGTTCAAGTGAAATTGTTACAAGTACATTGACCACTTATGATGGTGGTCATTATGTAACTTTCCATGTGGCTACATGAATTACATAGGCTTGGGATCAATGTGGAGGATCGTTTCCTTCCCTAGAATGTAATGTTTCCACTGTTGACATGTCTGTACAATGGAGTACATATCTTTGTCGTAGGTGGGGTATCTGCGAACAACATTAGTTAATGTTTCACTGTGATAGGCTACTAGATGCTCATGCTAAGTGAGGACTGGACCGATAACATAATTTGAAGCATCTATTTCAATATCAAATGGTTGTTCCAGGCCTGGTAGAATAAGGAATGGTGTTGAACATAGGTGGAATTTAAAATCCTTGAATTCTTACTATTGGGATGAGGCCCAAAAATGATTGGCCTATACTCCATCATTGGTCACCTAGTTTAGGGCCCAAGCAATACGAGATAACCCCAACAAAAGCCTATGGTACAAGTTGGCGAGGCCTAAGAAGCTATGAAGCTCGGTCAACGTCTTAAGGGCTGGGAAATCACTAATGACTTGGATCTTCGATGGATCCACATGCACACCTTTCTTATCCATGATGTATCCCAAATATTGGATTCTCTACATGTTGAAGGAAAACTTCTCCAAATTGGCATATAACTTGTGTTGTCGCAAGGTGCAGAAGACCTACCGAATGTGCTTCAAATTTTTCTCCCTAGTTTGGATAAAGATGAGAATGCCATCTAGATATGTGACCACAAAGGATTTTTTGAATGGTCACAATATCTCATCCATCATCTGCATGAATGTGGTCAGGGAATCATCCAAGCTAAAAGGCATGACCAACCACTCGAATAGGCCTTCTTTATAATTCAAGGCCATCTTCCATACATCAGTTTGCACAATCAACACCTTGTGGTAGCCTAACTTCAGATCAATCTTATTGAAAAAGTTGTCTCCCTTGAGATACTCGAGCATATCATCAATCTGGGGAATGGGGTACTAATATGTTATTGTGATCTTGTTCAGGGCTTTGTAATCAATAAAACGTTGCCAAGTCCCATCCTTATTTTGTACTAGAACAATTAGGATCCCACAAGGTGAGGATATTGGTTTGAAGTGGCCCTTCAGAATTAGTTCTTGGATATGGAAATTTTTTTCTTCATTCTCCATAATAGAAAACATGTATACAAGGTCGTTAGACAGAGGAGAACTAGGTGTAAAATCAATTGATTTCTTTACCTAACAATGCAAAGGCGCCCTAGTAGGCATGGAAAAGATGACTTTGTGCTCTTCTATGTCTTGTCCACCTTCTTTTTCTATGTAAAGAGAACTTGTGCATAGGTTATGGTGGTTGCAGTGACATTCAAATCATCTTCTGACAGGACCGTAAAAAGGAAAAATATCCTAGTTTGAGATACCACCTTTCTATACTACTTCACAGAGATAAAATAGATCCGAGTAGTTGGGACTTCCTCTGGTACCTTGTAGATTTGATGTTCCAAATTAATAATGAAACTATGAGTCCTAGATTCATAAACAAGATGATGCTTCCACATATATGGTTTTCCTAAAATAACATCACAAACTTCAAGGGGGACACCACACACACAATACCTCTTCTTTGAAGGGTTTTAAGCCATAGTGCATGCGACATTGCTGGCTGACGCATATGTCTTATCCCTAGCTAAGACAATTGATGATGTATGGTTGAGGATGCAACATTTTTGTTAGGTTCAACCAATTGAAAACCTCTGTTGATATTACGTTATTATAGCTATCACTGTCAACAATGAAATGGAGGGGGGTCCCCTTCTTCAGTCTCCTTTGGTTCCTCTCGATGGACTTTTGTGGTACTGATGGTGAAATTGGGTTCCGCATCAATACTTATTTTTCCCTTATTCGGTTCTGAATTAGAGTCTGATTCGACATCTGACTATGAGGCTTTCGTCTCAGCCAACAATGATTATTTGGAGTGACATTCATCAGTGTTGTTCCAAGGGATTTTGTGGAACTCACACCACTTTCCAGTGTCATTCTTTGACTTCCCATTGCCCTTATGTTGACTCTTAAAATCATCATGAAGCCACCATCTTGCAAATAATTGCAAGGAACATATAACTTTTCAAAAAAGAATAGACACAAACACACACATACTAAGTAAACTAATAAGTGGGACCACCTATAGTGTTGTTTAAAAAAATTCAAAGAGGATCCCCTTAAAAGGATACTTGGGAATTGATATGATTGGAAGGCGTGGATTTTGTTGATACATATGAGCTTGGTATTTTCTTCTCAGTAAAGGTGATTGATAACATTTTTCATCAAACGATTATTAAAATTCCCTATGCAATTCTAATATTGAGCATTAATGTTGTGCATAACTACCATCAAAACAAGATTCACAATTGCTATGTTTGCAAGTCTGTTTCTTCGAATGGAACAGAGTGGTCATCTTATTTCTTACTAAGTGTCATGCTATTTTATACATGCCTATGATAAGTTTTATTTCCACAACACCTTGACAAATATGATGTACCTTATTTTAAAAGGGGTGTTCAATTTACATATGCATATAGTATGTCAATGATATATATATATATATATATATATATATATATATATATATATATATCATTGATTACATGTATACATTTCGACACATATGATGTGAGTTACAAGATATGAATGGTATCAACCTTTCTGTTGGTAATATCAATGGATTCAAAGGTTTTTGTATGGTAAAGGTTTGTCAGTGTTAGTGTATATGGGATATATCACACGCCTTGATTGTAGACTATACAAAGGAGAGTGTTATGAATATAAATGAGGTATGTGGCAATGTATATGGCATGTGAATTCATATGAAATGACATACAAAAGTCATATGAAATGAAATACACTTGGAATTCATTATATGATTGAGGTTTTGACATGGTAATCCTTGGGGTTCGTAAAGGATTAATGTTAGCCGCTACCCTAGCATGACGTGACCAACAATTATTTCATTTTGTGTTGTTTTGGATTACCACCTTGGGGGTTTGGTATTTGATCAACTTTGAGTTTGAAGAAGGTTTTGGTCACTGGAATGTAACTATTGTAATTGATTTGAAGGAAAATAAGTATAACACAACTTCAGGTACCAAGTTTTTGACTCCATTTCATCTAACGTTGCTCCTTTATTAATAATTCATTCATGTCTCTCTGAATGATGTGTTGTGCTTGTTAATTAAATTTCTTTTATGTTTCGATATCTACATTTGGAAATTTGAAAGACGACGTTCCTAGTTAGATGAGAATGTATGGGCCCAAATAGTTGAAGTAAAATCATGTTAACGAAGGGTTGTAGGTGCTGGTTGTTGAAGCTCTGTGCAATGTTTCTTTCATTTACTATATTTGTGTTGGGAATATATATCTTGACTTGTTATGTTGTTTACCATCCAAGATTTCGGCTTGACGGTCGTGTAGCTCACGATTTTAGTTTTTTTTCATTATCATATGCAAAAGAATTTCATTTCCATCCATGGGTTTTTTTATTCATTTGGGTTTGAGACTCCACGTCCTCATGCATAGTGTTCGATGAACAAGGGTTTAAAAGAAAATTTTTTCTGTTTGACTCGGAGTGGGGTTTATTGATTGAGTGGTTGAAGGGTTGTGACCACCAGGTTTTGCGCTCTGCATGATTCTTTTTTCATATTCAGTGTTAGATGTTGCAAGTCTTGTTGATAAATCCATGGCACTTCTATTTTTTATTATTCAAAATTTGGCTTGATGGTCCCATAGTTCAGAGGTTTAGTTGTTTCATATGCAAAGGAGTTGCATACAATTATGGGTTCTCACTCCCGTTCTCATACTTGTTATTATGTTGGTTTCTTCATTCATTCACACATTTTTTGGTCATGCACTCATTCACCCAATTGCTCACTGTTCACACCTTTCATTAAGATTTCACTCCATTTATTCTTTCACTCGCTCGTCTTTCCTCATTTGTATCTTTTCTTGGGAAAGGAAAATGATATGTTGGAGAACAACCATGGTATGGTTGGTTGTAGATACTGTTGGTGTAATCCAACCATGAATCAAGACCTGCACGTCTGATATACTTTGGTGTGTGCCCAATCTTTCTCAGAGCTGCGAGTTCTGAGATTCGTAGCATGGAGATTCTAGACTAGCTGCAATGGAGCCCTGGAAGGAGATGGACAACCTGAGGGATTGTGTGGCAGAGAATGGGGGGGGGTCCATTCTCTTTGGTTTTGCAGGTCGGGTAGAAGAGAGTTGGGTACTTGGATTGGTGTGGGTGCTAGGAATCCTATGAGAGCTTGAGTGTTAACTGGTTTGGGAAGTCGAGTGACACTCTGGAACCATCCTTGTGGATTCATAGCCCTAGCTCGGGGGTGACATTGTTGTTTAGAATTGAAACAACAATGTCTATGCTTTGCTGGAACATCCTTGGTCTTCTGTGAGTTGGTGTTTTGTTTTAGAAAAGATAAGTTCTCTCTGTTATGGTTATTTACCTATGTATCTTTATTTCCGTTATGTATTTAATTATCTATGATTTTTTCATCTATAATATGCATGCTTGTTGGCTATTGTTGTGCATGTCATATGGTTCATTTGTTTTATGTTTATCTTGAATCTTTATCAATGCATGTGAATATTTCATGTATCCTTTTTATTTAAAGTTATATTAGAGGTCGAATTAGTCTAGTAGGGGACTTGAAGTTAGTGTGCTTAACCTGTGGGTGGTTGGGTACATTACAAATTGATATTGGAGCTCTAGTTTTAAACACTAAGCTTGGATGGGCCGTGTAAGTGGAAATTGAATCAAAATGTTAACAAATAATCATTATTGAAATGGCCAAATTTTGGGTTATAGAGCATCCATGAGTGTCAAGAAAGCGTTGAGAACACACCTTAAATGTGTTTGAAATCTCAAGAGGTGTATTGGTTCGGGAAACCACAATGGTTGTTGATTTGGGGCCACAAAGATTTGACCTGGTCCATTAGATCTGTTTGAAAAGGTCTGAGTCCTTCATAGTCATCAGATATGGAAAATAAGCATGGTGGTTAAGCATCGAAGTCCTTCGAGCCTTGCCACTCCGAGTATTTAAAGTTCTTTTTCATAAAAGAGGAAAATGCCCCGAAAATCCAAAGTTCTGGAGTGAATCTATGTCATAGATCACTGCGAGGAGTACTTGACCATTGGAGTTTTCCAATGCTAGAGTTGGGTTGTTGGATCAAGCACTAATCAAGAGGTGAAGCACAGTGGAGAAGATAAGATCCTAGCCATTAGATCTATCGGTGAATGAGTGTGAGCCGTAGATATCACGATAGTTTGGAGGTTTGGAACTTCGGGAGAATGAGTCCTTAAGATTCCAAGAAGAAAATATCCTGAAGTCCCAAACTTAGGAGTAAATTTGGACCGTTCATTTTTGGGTACACATGTCCAAAGATTAGCGATTATTCGCTAATTCGGCGTTCGGGAAATTTGTAGTGTTTTGTTGAGAGTTCCCTGAATCCCCAAAGCTCTGAAGTATCAGAGTAAATCAGGACCATCCATTGATGGAGACACATGTCTATAGATTATCAGCTACTCAACCTTCAGGAGGATTGTGGGTGAAAAGTGTTTTGGTTCAGAAATTTCTAAAGTCCCGAAGTGTTGGAGTCCCGAATCTCCAAGGAGTGCTTGTTCTAGAGTTCAGAAACTCGACATTTAGATGTTTTAAAATGTTCTAGTGTGACATATTTTGAAGTTCCGGAGTGTCAGAGTCTCGAAGCTCTAAGGAGACACCTATTAAAGAATTCAGAGGTTCGATGTTCGGGAGTTTTGAAGTGTTCTGGTGAGAGATCCTCCGAAGTACGAAGTCCCAAAGTCCCGAGGTGTCAGAGTGATGTGGCATGCTGACATCACCTAGGGTGACATGGACCCACTTTATACATGCCAAGTGTCATATTGTTTCATTCTTTTCATAGATATTTTGTGCCAATTATAACTTTACACATGTCACCTATAGAATGGGCCACGTGTCATCTCCATATTTTCACCATGTATCACCCCATGATGTATAGTTGTTGATTAGACTTCGGAAGTTTGGAGATTCAACATTCGGTGATATGGGATTATGTTGTTGCAAGAAACTCCGAAGTGAGAAGGTCTAAAGAACTTCACCAATTCAACATTCATGAAATCAAGGTGTGATGTTGTAAGAACCTTCGAAGTCCGAAGCTCTAAAGAACCAGAGTAATGATACTCCAAAGAAGCCTCTTCGGGAGTTCGCTAGTTTAGAGTCCATAGGGAATGATTTGTGGTATAGATGAAACCTATGAAGCCTGAAGTTTCAAAGTTCTAGAGCCCTGAATTTCTGAAGAAGGGTCTGTTCGGAAGTTCTCTAGTTCAAAATTCAGGGAACATGAAGTGTGATGAAGGTGAAACCCCTGAAGCCCGAATTCCCTAAGCTCTAGATAAGTACTTTTAATCTAAGCCTAGGGTCATAACCATGGTCACATGTGATTGAGAGATGAATGAAAAAGGGTTAGTGCCTGAAAATCTTTTTAAAGACAAAAAGGGGGATACTGGCCAATTTTTTTATTTTGAAGAAAGAAAAGTGCTAAGGAAGGATTAAGCCCATAGTTTCGAGCCATGGTTACCTGGGGAAGTGGTTTGAAGGAAGCGCTTGTGCAGAATTGAATTTTGTATCGGCTAAGGGATAACATGGAAGTGTTATATGATGTAGACTAATATATATATTCTTCATGAATTGAAAGGATCTGTAGCATTGTTTGGAAAATTTTGTTTATCATATTCTTAATTCTAACAAAATGGTCACTTGCACATTTTTCAGAATTAAGGGGTTTAAACATATCAGTTCATAATGCGTATTCAAGATGATCCGGGTAATTTTTGACATGAAATGAGAGCAGAGATATAACACAGAAATATACAGAGATATTGCAAGAGAGACAAGAATATAACATATGTATATCGTAAACATAACAAGATTCACAAATATACAGTAATACACGATTTCTATTCATGAAAGAAATGTATAAAGACTATAAAAATATAGAGTGAAAGACTCGCTAGAATGGTGGCAACTTATCTCTGAGAAGAGATGTGATGGCTACTCGCATTCACAAGAAGATGATTATTACAATGAGGCTCTAAGGGCCTTTTTAACATAAGGAAAATCCAAAACCCTAACCTCGAAAGATGAAAATCCAAAAGGTTTGTGGGCCTCGATGGGGGTAGTTGATACGTCAACTTCCTAGAGGCGTAACTTTTTCATACAATCTTCGTTTGGGGTCCTCGATACACTGTTGGAAAATTCTAACCGAGAAGAATGATTTTCGATTGGCCCAGGTCAATTACTTTGCTTTTCACGTGGGCCTGAAATCCCCAAAAAACATCATTTAGGGCCTCAAAATGGCCCCATAAGTTTGGAACCCAAAAAATTGTCGAAAAACTGTAAAGACGGAAAACTATTTTTCAAGCCTATGGAATATGTGGGTGGCCACTGATATTGACCTGGAGAAAAAGAAATGGAAGAAGGAGAGGGAGCTTCCAACCATGATAAAGAGGAAAAAGGTCAAAATATCAAAGTTGGTAATGTAGAGATAAAATTCAATGGACACAAGGGCAGAAGGGAGAAAGAAACATTGATAGAAACTATAAGAATCTTGAAAATAGAATTGCAGAGCTACAAAGCAGAAAATGGGAGACTGATGAGAGAAAACATTTAGACAAATTATCAAGTGATGGAGATCTTAAATCAATTGCAAAGGAAAACAAAGAATGGTTCAAAACAAGAGGAAGAAGAAAGGTATCATGAAAGAAGAGATGATTGTGAAAGAGTTGGTTATTCAATAAGTTCTTGTTGAACTCATAGAAATTACTCACTTCCTTACTCAATAAGAAGGTCTTATGCATCTAAAGATTCCATGAGTAGTCCATAAGTGTCTCCTATTAGGCACCAGGGTTATGTGCGAGGCCTCAGACCCTTCCTCGTCTTCATATATCGTGATTAAATATATGAGGAAAGTAGGCATACCCATCCCACTTGATGTTCTCATGGACCTTAGCTGGGATGTAGTAGTCACTGACGATTTTACCTGTGGTGACATAGGGATGGGGTTTTCTCGATCAATGGTCTCCTCTGGTGGAATTGTCTCTGAGCCATTTAGCTCTTCCTCATTATTACTTTTATTGGTCGGGGTAATCCTCAAGGGTCCTATCAAAGGGTTAAGTGGGGGGTCTTCCCCTAATATTTTCATAGCTCTTTCGAGTTGTGTTCTTTATTGTCTCAACTTGTACATCCATAGTCATTGATTTGAATTTGGTCATATTAGGGTTATCCCTTCTATGGAGCACTTCCTCCCAGTCCTAGGATCCCTCGGTAAAGATCTCATATTCAAGGAAATCATGAGCATATGGCCAACATGAGGACACATATGACACATGTTGGAGTACCAGGCCTTTTAGATCATGCTTGCAAAAAATGCTTGTCGGTGACCGAAACTCAAGTTGAGTCAATCCCTCTTGTTTTTCCTGTGCAGTGTCTTTTACCATGTAAAACCTGATATGAAAACCATAGAGTATGAAATCCCTCTTCTTATCCTTTACCAAAGAGGCATTATAGCCTTGCAGAATGGTTTGCTAACAAATTTATCCCACTATGAGACAGTTCGGGACCTGAACGGGGAGTAGGTGTGGTGCGCCTATAGCCCCGAATAATTTGATATAAGTGCTCATTTCTTCAAAATACCAGTGGCCCACTTTGGAAATCATCTTTTTGGCTGCCACTGAAAGCCTTGAGAATTCTTTTCTAAATATAATGAAGTGAAGTCAGGCTATGAACTCATCACATATTAGGGCGTAAAATTTTGTGTACCTATTTTCCCACAAAATGTTGAAATAAACATGCACATGTAGCTCAACAACATGCCAACTTAAATTCATACCCACAATAACATTTCTCGTGCAGACTACGTCCAATAGGTAAGATTCCATGCAGAAAACTGATGTTTCTCTACCTTTTGGTGTCTGGTCTTGTCAGATGTTTATACTCAACTGCCTGGAAATGATGGCTCCCCAATTGAAACTACTCCTGAAGATTGACATGGTGTATGTTAAAGGTATCCATGCTTATGAAAACTTTGAGCAATCCTTTTCCCCATATAATTGGTAGATTAAATCCTTCAAATACATATAAGGCTCTTTGAGGTTTACCCTGTTGTACCATCCATTTCTCCTATTTGTGAACTTCCTATCTTCTTTCCACCATGAGGCTAGTAACCTTCCAGTTTCATGGAACTCATAAAACCTGACCACAAATTTTGTATTTAGTCTCTGTTATGAGTCTCTGTGTTTGTAGTATTTTTGTACCTCTCTTGGAAGAAAGACATAAGAACATTCACCCTCCTCATTATTAACCATGCATTTCATCACGTATGTGTGGTCAATTATCTATCCTAGGGTTTTGATGCAGGGAAGAACTGGGGTCCAACAGAATACCATATGCATATATGATCGCCTAATGTTCAGGAAAACCTGGTCATCCAATATCCTGACGTCCGGGTCGCTGTGAGGTGTAAACTTCGGGTAATATTCCTGATTTATTTTTTTAAAAAGATCCCTCCAATGTGGGAGCATTAATTTAGATCAAGTGCTCACTTCCATGTCCCCAAAATATGGAGGCTGGGTAAACTGTTTCTTAGTGGAAGTTTAGATAACTGACTCCGTCTTTGAAACAAAATCAAGTTCCCTTGCAGTAAATGGTGTCGACCCTTTTTCGATCTCCAATTCTTTCATTTTGGGCGTTCTTGGTGAGCAGATGGTTGTTTACCTTCAGGGAGGAATTTTCCTCTTCCTCACAGGAAATAAACTAGGCTTACTGGTAATTTAATTGGAATAATAACCTGTTACCTCTTCGATGCTCTCTCTTGCATTTTCATCTGCTTGGGAGATCAGTGATTTGCAAATGGAATACTATGTTTGGGAAAAAAATTTGCAGATTTAAAACATACCTACCTTTTCGCATCGAGTCTTAAATTTAGGGGTACAGGTATGATTTATACAATCCATAACAAAATCCACATCATGCTCAAGGTTGAATCCAACTCAGGCTGGTGGCACAAGAGTGTGTTACTTTTAGAGTTCATCGAAAAATACAAAATTTATTTTAAAGTCGATCGATGCATGACATCATGTTATTGGTTACATGAAGTTCTTAATTGTCTAACAAATTGAAAACCTAATCCTTCACTTAGATAAAGGGTCTCCTCAAATCAACCGAGCATTCTTTGAACTTCAACATAACTAGTATGATCGGTATCATTGATTAGCAGGATCGTTAAATGGAAAATATAGATCAACCAGGATCATTGGTGTCAGTGGATGAATATTCGATCGAAAAACACATATTTGTTCTTCTAGCAATCAATCGGTAGTCAATGAGTGAATCGACGTTGATGAACTATTTTTTATGTTGTTTCGTTGGTGCCTCTAGAAAAAAGTTTCGATGCCGACCCAAACTTTCATACAATGTTGACATGGAGGTGATGACATGGAATTATGGACATGACATGGGGGACATCCAAATATGTCATGGATAATCACCGAGCGATACAGTTTGTTTACACGGAAAAACATGTGGCGGTTAATTTGACCCCTTGGGTGTGAGAAGCGCTTCTTTTTGGCATCGGGGATTTTATTTTTGACATATGTTCCCAATCCCTTCCTCCCTCTCCACCAATGCAGAGGATATATCGACAATCAACAATTGACGATTTTTGTTTCCTATTTTGACGATTTACCTTTCGATTTTCCCTGATGTCGACGGTACATCGATGATTTGTAGAAATGTTTTTCGCAGGCCATAATTGTCGATAGGCGTGTAGCCCTTTATAAAACAAGTTTTAAGTTGTGTGAAACTTAGTCTAATGCCATGTTTACTTAGAGAAAAATGTCAAACTGTTCAACAAACTTCAAACCAAAATGAATGTGATCGATGATAAAACAAAACAAATAGAAAAACCATTGATCCCTACACAACTAACCCCATTCAGAAAATGAGAAAGTGATACCCAAAAAGAAAAGAAAAATTGTCAAAGAATTTTGGGATGTGTTGAGTGCTCAACAAAAGGAAATTATCTGGGAGAAAACAAAATATCTGCTCCCTCCCTCATGCTTAGCCTATGAAAATTGATTGAGAAAACATCTGGCTTTATATTATTTCTTTCCAATAGAACCATTTCTATCAATGTGGACACAAGTTACCAGGTTCATGAATCCAGATCTGCCTGTGGGGTTTAGATTTTCCACCCCCTTTCCTATTAACCACAATCCATGTCCTTCATAGACAAGAGACGGGTAGGGAATCCATTGGTATGAGGCCATTTAACTATCATTCCTTTCTTACGGTGTTTCTCCACTGCCAACGCACATCCATAGCCTTGATGGAGTCACCCCGACATCATAGACCTTTCTTCGCTGCTAGAGAGTGTCTATAGCCTCGACGGAGTTATATGCATACCCTCACGGAATTTAAACTCTTTTTATGGATTATCTTTTTCTGGCATAAATACCAAGAGTGAGTCAGAGAGGAGGATATCTATTTTTTGACAAGGTGAAACTATTAAGGTGGATCTTTCCTTGACTCCTTCCATAGGTACATGTGATTCTTTCCAGCTAGCCATATTTCCATTTAGCTTTACCAGGCCACTAGGAAGATATTTCATCTCTTACCGGGTAGTATGTTCACAAAGACAAATATTAATTTTTGAAAAATTGTGTCTGCCCAACATCTCTCATTTTGCATGTAAGTGTAGGTAAGGAGCATAGTTTTCTTCACTGTATTAATTAAAGTTAACCATTGCTTTACTAAACACAACTTAATTAAAATAAAATAAAAAGGAAAATAAAATTGAAAAAGGAGTTTGAAATCGGTGTTCCCTATACCCACGCATTCATCCCGATAAAAAAATGTATGATGATAGGAAATAAAAAACTAAGAACAAAGCATCAAAATAATTTTATTTTTTTATTTTTTTTAGGAGAAGTGTTGTTTTAAGGCTTGGCCATTCACCGAGAGGGTGTCAGATTCCCCCTTCATATTTTGCAACTAGTATATGCATGCCTTGATCTTCTCGGCTATCTAAAAAGTTCAAATCTAGAGATTTTGGAACTTTGAGTGTTTTCCTTTGGGCTCGTTTTCTTTATCCCACTTCAAGACTAGGTCTCCTACTTCAATTTTTTTTTCTTTGTCCTTATGTTTGTCGAATTATCTTTTAACTACTTGTTGATGAGCGATGAACTTAACTTTATCATTTTCCCTTCCTTCATATAGCATGAGAAGGGTATCAATCCTTTGTTGAATAGCGGATGAGGGATGAACTCTCGATGCCTAGGAAAGTTGGAAAGATGGAAGATACAATATGTTTGGGAGAATGGATTCTTATCCATATACGAGAAAGTACAGAGAGTTTCGTATGGATTATTTAGGAGTTACTCTATTGGCCCATAGGGCATTATGAAGAAAATTATGCCAATTCCTCTCATTCTCCACAATTGTTTTTTTTTTTTAAATTCTCACCAGGTTTTTATTAGTTGACTCTGCTACCCCATTCCCTTGTGGATAGTAGTTTGAAAAATAAATTATTATGATCCCCTTATCAAGGGAAAATTCTCTCAAGAGCATGGAAGAAAAGTAGGCAGCATTTTCAAAAACAAGAACAGAGGGAAATCCAAATCTTGTTATTGGTTGTTGTTCTAAAACTTGGATTACTACATTTTCATTAACGTGTGTGAGAGGGATATATTTATGTTGTTTTGAAGAATTGAGAGTGATTTATCCTACGATGTCTATTCCCCATTGTTTTAATGGTCTATATATGGTCACTGGATGGATTGGAACAAGTTCCTTCTTTTCTCTAATGACACTCAACTGGAAAGATTTACATTTCCTATCATATGTGTGAGCGTCCTCGAACAGAGTAGGCCAATAATAACCAACCCTTAATATTTTATGAGTTGTTGTTTTGTCCTACAAAATTTCCACCTGCTGGACCATCATTGATCTCTCTCAGTACGTTTTCTGCATCATAATGTTTGAGACATATAACGAGAACTCCATCATAATTTATGCAAAAAATCACTGAATTTATGAGACGATATTGAGCAGATTTTAACCTGAGAGCTCTCCTTTCTCCAGGGTTTAGTTTCTTTGGACAAGTTCCATGATGTAGGAGATAAGATAAGTTTCCATACCAAGATTCCTTCTCGAGACGTGTGTATAAGTCTTCTTTGTACCATAATGACAACTCATTTTCCCAACCAGATTCTTCTGCATTAATCAGATCTTGGGCCTCATTGACCAGTTTACACAATCCTTCACCCTTGACTATTTTGGAAGGTTTTATGTATAGATTAAATTCTTGGATGACTACCATCCAATTTCCCCATATTTATCCCGTATCGTATTGAGTGAATAGATATTGGACCGCTAGATTAGGTACTATGACTTTAGTGTGATTCTTTAGGATATAGGATATAGAAATGTTTAACCGCTTTATATACTGCATAAGCATGTTCGTCTATAGTAGGGTAGTTTAGTTCAACTCCTTGGAGGTTAGTTCTCATAAAGCATATTGGTTCTTCATTTTTCTCATCATCTTTTTGGGTAAGTACCACAACCAAGGATTGGTTAGAAGCAAAGGTATAAAGGAAAAAGCTTTGCTGAAATTAGGGCTTCGTAACACTGGTGCTTGGGAGATGGAAATTTTGATGTTATTGAAAGAACCTTTCTTCTCTTCATCCCATTTAAACTCTACATCTCTGTGAATCATTCTTTGTAAAGGTTTGACAGTTTCGACAAAGCCAGGAGTAAATTTTCTCACAAAATTGATTTTCCCAAAGAAAGATTGCATGGTCTTTTTATTGTGAGGAAAGGGGAGTTGATATATTTTTTTTATCCACTCAGGGTCGATGTTGATTCCTTCTTAAGATATAATATGACCTAGGAGGTTCCATTTCTCTATGCAAAATATGGTTTTCTTAGGGTTCAAATATATTCCATATTTCCTACACCTTTTGAAGATCTGAGTCAAATGTTGAATGTGGTCTTCCTTATTTTTTGAGTATACCATCACGTCATCTAAATAGACTACAACACACTTGTTAATCAATCCTCGAAAAGATACATCCATGGCCCTTTGGAAGGTCTCCCATGCGTTAATCATCTCGAAGGGCATGCATTTATAAGAAAAGGTTCCTCACTTGGTTTGGAAGGTAGTTTTTAATCGGTCATCTTCTCAGACCAGTGTTAGGACCACATATTGTACCCTTTTTTCCCATACTTTTTTCCATTGTTATACCCTTCATCACCTGTATTTAGACTTATACTATCATTCCACCTGATCATTCCAAGGTACACAA
>JZKD02S1938985.1:116457-173938 GCA_000966675.3 Picea glauca
GCCACCCTCTAATTCTGGGCAGACCGTGGTTAGCCACAGCTGATGCATTTATCAGCTGTCGATCAGGGTCAATGACAATTTCGAATGGTTATGAAACAAAGCAGCTGACCCTCTACCCTCATGCCACACCCCTGCCCAATAATGATAACCCTATATGGGTAGACTTTGAGGATCAGCCTACTCAACCTCTTCTGACTATCGGAAAAGCTCTAAGCCTGAAAGACTCCACTGAGGATGAAATTATAAATAATTTTATTTGTGAGCCATCCTCTATTACACCAGAAATTCATAAACAATTAACTGCAGTAATGGAGTCTGATAACCCAGAAAATCTTGATTCAGCAAGCCCACCTCAAACACCTAAAACCATCTTCTCCAAGAGCATCCCAATTGAAATCGAACCTGGAAAAACACTAAATATAAACCCTCATAAACCCTCAGTAGTTCCTGGAATACTTCATCATCAATGGCCAAATCCCTAAAATTCTCCTGATTGGTTAGGAACTCTACAATGTTTTCATCCCCTTTAAAAAATTTCCAGTTAGACATGTTTTTAGGTACCGATGATTTGTAGAGAAGTTCCACTATGAACCTCAAGGCTTTATAATATTCTAAAGGAGATAATATTGAGGCTACGATGGCTAGACCATCGACAAGGGTATTTTTTTTCCTGGGAAGAACGGTAATGTTGAAGGCCTCAAAATTGTCGATTAGTTTGTGTACCTCTTGCTGGTAATTTATTAAATGAGGTGAATTGCAATGGATAGTATTATTTACTTGACTAACGATAATTTCAGAGTCTCCAAAAATATTCAATTCATTGATGTTTAATTCGATGGATTTCCTTAGTCCCTGGACTAGATCTTCATATTCAACAGTGTTATTAGTGCATTCAAATTCTAATATACAGGATAAGAAGTTTCATTTCCACTATGGGTCAATGAGGATGCATCCTGCTCCCAACCCTTCTTATGATTTAGAACCATCAAAGTACAACGTCCAAATTTTGGGAGAGGAGTTTCTAACTTCTTCATGTCTAGCTATTTTTTCAATTTTAACCTCGTCGTGTGCTACTCCTGTCGGAGAATCTTGACAGAGGATGCTTTCTTCTGCGTCTACTAGTAAGTCTATTTGAAATATATTTTCGAATTTTTGTGTGGAAGGTATGTCAGACATGTGGGGGGAGAAATTACCGAAATCAGAATCACAGGAGTAGTTTCCTAACACATGGAACTATGTTGATGAGGGTTCATTTGGGGTCTCTAAATCTGTGACAGTATGTTTGAGATATATTTATCTATCAATCTTGATCATGTTTGTATGTCCTTTCAATGGAAACCATAGGTAAGCCCAATCATTACTAAAGTATCTGTTTAATTTCTCAAACTAGTCGCGGCTAAGTAACATTCCATAGACCTACGAGATGTATACCACGATTATGTCAATTACTTGGACAAATTTGTTGTGTATAAAAATTCTGATCATGACATCTTTTAGTTCCCCAATGACCTTTACCTAAGTTCTATCTAGTTTCATAATGTGTTTATCACTTTTGACCGGGGTTGCATTCAATTTCTTACAGATCGTTAATGGCATGAAATTTGAAGATGCCCCTGAATCGACCAGGAAATTATGCAGATTTCTGTTAAAAACCTCAAACGTCAAGAGTAAAGGAGGAACAAAAGGCCTTCCCTTTTTATCCAAAGAAAAATAATTCACATTCGGCTTATTTTTTAATTCTGTGGGAGATGGGGAATTGTCTTGGTTAATGTTTTTCATAGAGGTATCTGTTAATTTTAAGGCCTATAACAAAAAATACTTTTGTTGAGGAATCCTGCACATGTCCATGACATACATGTTAGCTTTCATCTTCTTCAAGTCTTCTACTACATTGTAGTCTAGCTTAGGCATTTCTCGTGTATGTATGTTTGTGGGATTTTTATGGAAAGAGAATAGGGGTTTGGGGTGATCTTCTAGTTGATCCCCCTGAGATGATTGAGTAGTGGTGGGATTAATTTGGACAGGTTGAATTTTACTTCATGTTTGCATAGCTAAAATTTCAGCCAGGGGTCCTTGCACCTCAGTGATGTCGTTGAAAGGTATTAGGTGACCAGGATCCCATAACAACATGGTGGTCTGTTCAGTTGGTTCTTGACTTTCTTGATCGATGATACCCATTATCGAGTCATTGGATTGTTTGATCAGATAACATTTGTCTAGGAATCGGTTAGCCATCAGATTCATAGCATGCAACAATTGGGGGTAGTCCCTTTCTGAATTTTTTTCTTGATGGTATGTACAGAAGGATTCAGATGCTACGTTCCCTAAGTTGATGTTCAAGTTGGTTGGGGGAGGTTCTATAGCCTTGAAAGGTGGGTTCCTTTTAAAAAATGGTTTATAAGGCCTTTGGCTTCGATTTCCTTCCCCAAAACTCCTTTTCATATATGCGATCTCATTGGAAAGTTTTTTGATCATTTGTTGTAGGTTTTCTAGATCCCCTCCCTCTCTCTCGAGACCTTGTTCTATCTGTTTTCCTGGGGGTCTTGTTAACAAAATTCATCTCTTAGGCAGGGATTAGGATTCCTTTCTTCTTAGTGATATCTAACCTTCTTTTCATCCTTTCATTTGGAATTCAATCATTTTAGCTTCTTCGAAATTTCTAGCTAGAGTATGTTGGGCAGCCCTTTTTATGAACATGGTAATATAAGTTATGAGAGCATTAACATATAATTCAATCTGCAAATCCTAAGTGGGTTTAGCCTCGGGTTGGAATTTTTTCAAAATGGTGGAAAACCTTTGGTTGAAATATTTTACCTTTTCTTTCGAACTCATAGTGGCGGAGAAAAGTTCATCCATTAAAGCTCCTGTAGTAGTTTCCTCAGCAAATTTGTCCAATAAATCCTTTTGAAACTTTGTCCAACTAATTGTTGAACTGACTGGTAGGTTGAAATACCAAGTCGAGGATGAATTTTCAAAGGCATAAGGGGAAAGTATACATACCACATATTCGTGTTTCACATTCATTAACCTTATCGCTAATATGAACTTCTTAATATGGTCTTCAGGCAATCCGGAGGTTTCAGGGTCAAATTTAGGGACAATTTTTATGGATGCATGAGTAGGTTATGCACCCTTCCTGGAATCGATAAAGAATATCTTTCCAACCATGGTTGATTATATCTAGGATGATCTCCATTGTTATCATTATTATCCCCCATGTCTTCTGATTTGGAACCTGAGTGATCTGAGTTAGACTCCTCTTCCAATTCAAAATCGTCATGTTCATAGTAGTTACCAGTTGGTGTTTCAGGTATCATATTAAGGGTTTGTTCAATATCTGTGAGGAAACAATATATCATATATTTTACCGTGTGAATGAATACATGGTCAAGGGTGTCAACAACTGGTCTAATTATTATTTTTCTTCGAGGAAGTAAAAGAGCTAAAGGTAATGCTCTGATTTGCCAGGCATAAGCTCTGGTGATTCTTATGAATTTATTTAACTCTTCATGGGGAAGAGTGCAAGGAATTTCAGGGTACATTTGTTCTTCCTCTTCATGTTGAGGTGAGTTACTCATATCATGAGTACTCTCTGTATGTAGGTTTTCTTGAGAATGACTAGCCATGCATGTGGTTCATTTTGAATCTATAGGATTTGCATAATATATTATCAAAAATATTGTTATCCATTCATTCGTTCGACCCTCCTTCTAGCGCCAATTCTATTGAGGGGTTCGAGATCCCTTTAACTCAACAAAAGGAACCAAACCTACTTAAGAGGCCCAATTAGACTCGTAAGCATTTGATGAGTGGTAAGGTTCTCCAAATTTGTGATCTGGCTGGAATTATCGATGGGATTTAATCATGATTGATAGATATGTCTTTTCTGTGAAACCTTTCCTTGGGATATGCAATTCTCTTTTTGGTTATTTTCTAACATTTTTAACAAAAGAAAGATAGATATTAAACTAAATGGTAGAGGGAAGTCAATTATGTGTCGAAGAAAGATGGGTTTTAGGATAACCTTTATACCTTAGTATGCAGACGAAGAAGATCTAAACTACTTCAAACTAGCAATAATACCATTGTGACTTTTAGACATTCAAAATCATCTGAGATAATAGTTACATAAAGAACATATATATGTGACCAAAAGTTAGTGCACGAAAAGTAATTTTCAATGTTGTATTATCAATCACATGTTAACATAAATGATTTCTATTCATGAACTAGAATAAAAGAATTGTTGCAACATTATAAGATAACTTAAATAACAAATACATCAAATATTACTCAATACAACAAAAAATATTGAATTTGAAGACATAGATAATCCCCCTAGGTCCAATCACATTTACGCCTCAGATGAAAGAAGTGTCTTTGGTTCTAAAAATAACTTCTTAATTAAAATAACTTCCATAGAAATAATTCTCTTACAATATTCCAGAAAACGTCTTTCTCTCCAAAACCATCAACCCTGGTCTCAAGGTCAATTCTCTTATTTTTAAAATAACCCTAAACTAAAAATAGCTACTAAATTGTGTTAAGTCAAGAAAATGACACATGGAAGACTTTGTCTATCTATTCTCTTTTGCTTCTCTTGATATCATCTGGTCGTTTTACTGAAGTGGATTGTTTCTCTCATATTCTGAACATCTACAAAAGAGATCTTCACATGTATTTGCATATGGGAAACTGTGTTGATCCATAGGAGCTAAGAGGAACTCCTTCATATCAATTGCCCTTTCTTTGTATTTTATTATTCTAACACTCAAGCGTTGTAATACTGCGAGAGATTTAATCAGAGGCTCCGTGAAATTATTCACTTGACCTGGGATCATGCTTGAAACCTACGAAATCTTTGTTTCATACACCTGGTCTTTCTCTGCATGTCCCTTAACTATGTCACGTAAATCGGGGAAATCCTCCAATGGGACAAACTATGAAAAATTGATATTCCTCATTTCCTGATTGATGTTTTCCTAGATTTTCTCACATTCTTCCAATATTTCCTGCATTTTTCTTTGGGGTTCCTAGACCATGCTTACCTAGTGTTCGACTTACTTCCTTATTTGGACGATGATTTTGTCCATCAACACTTAGATGCCATTCTCTTCTATATCTCGGCCCTTCTGCACTTCGTTGATACAGTCTATCCATTCTAAGGCTTGATGTTCCTTCTCATACCATCGTTGCATGTCTTTCCAGGTTTCCAGCCCCATGAGGGTATCTTTTTGGAAATCAGTTATGCAAGTGGTGAAGAGGTCTCTTTCCCATGTGAAATGTGCATACATCTCTTGGAACTCAAACTTCAAGAGTACCACATCCTGAGTTGAATTTTGGTAATAATATACTTCATGTTGTAGATGGTCTAGTTATTTATTCATGGTGGCTACCTCCCTTTCATCTCTTTTTTTATTATCTAAAGTGGCATCGGTTATGGCCATTCCCACTCCGATTAGATCAGTCATATTATCACTTTCTGTGTCAAGCAAAATCTCATCCATGGTTATGAAAATTGTACTATCGAGTGTAAGCTTCCTTTTATTGACTATTCTTCTCATCACATATTTCATTTTCCTATCATAAGAAATTTCCTGTATATCGATGACTTCATCTATTGGTTCAGGAATCTGTTGATCTTCCCAGGACAAGGTATTTCCTAGGCTTCTCTTTGTATATAGGTGTTCCATGGAAGGTTCTCTTAGTTCCCTCGTATGGGAAATAACTGTATGCTCTAGTGATTTGTATGTCTTCTAGTCCTCATCGACTGAAAAAGTCTTTTTCCTAGTTGGGGAAGTAGGTGAAGGATCAACATTAGTCAAGAGTTCAGCCATTAAGATGCCAATTTTTGGTTGCCCCATTCCTTCTTCTTGTTCACCAGTATCCAAGTCATTATTAGAGTTGTCATTTTGATGTTGTGTTCCCAATTGATTGTGAAATATAGTGTTAAGAATTCTCCTAGCTACCAGGTCCCCTTCTTGAGAATTTGGATTCAGATCATCAGAAGCTGGAGCATATGTTTCCCCTGGTTCCTCCTCCTGTGTGATTAGCACTGGGGTTATGTGTGAGGCCTTTGACCCTTCCTCATCGTCATATATAATTATTAAATCTATGAGGAAAGTAGTCATACATGTCCCATTTGATGTTCTCACCGACCTTAGTTAGGTTGTAGTAGTCACCGATGACCTGCCTATGGTGACATAGGGTTGGGGTTTTCTTGATCAGCGGTCTCCTCTGGTGGAATTGTCTCTGAGCTATTTATCTCTCCCTCATGATTACTTGTATCAGTCGGGCTAATCCACAAGGGTCCTATCAAAGAGTTAAGTGGGGGGTCTTCCCCTAATCTTTGCATAGCTCTTTCGACTTCTTCTAGTAATAGTATCCCCCTTCTTCATGCCTATACCGCTTCTGATTCTCTATTCTATTCTCTTACCTCGAGGGCTTCTTGAGTTGTGTGATCTATTTTCTCAACTTGTTCAACCATAGTCATTTATTTGAATTTGGTAATATTAAGGTTATACCTTCTATGGAGAACTTCCTCCTAGTATTGGGCTCCCTCAATAAAGATCCCATCTTCAAAGGTATCATGAGCATATGGCCAACATGAGGACACCTGTGATGCATGTTTGAGTATCAGGCCTTTTGGATAATTCTTGCAAAAATGGCCTATGGGGAACTGAAACTCAAGTTGACTCAATCCCTCTTGTTTCTCCTGTGTAGTGTCTTTTACCATGTAAAACCTGATATGAAAACCATAGGTTATGAATTCCATCTTCTTATCTTTTACCAAATAGGCATTATAGACTTGCAGAATGGTATGATAATAAATTTATCCCACTATGAGATGATCTGGGACATGAATGGGGAGTAGGTGTGTGTGCCAGTAGCCCCAAATACTCTGATATAAGTGCTTGTTTCTTCAAAATACCAGTGGCCCACTTTGGAAATCATCTTTTTCGTTGTCATTGAAAGCCTTGGGAATTATTTTCTAAATATAATGAAGTGCACTCAGGCTATTATCTCATCACATATCAGGGCGTAAAAAGTTTTGTACCTATTTTCCCACAAAATGATGAAATGAACATGCACAGGTAGCTCAACAACATGCCATCTTAAATTCATACCTCTGAAAACGTTTTTCACGCAAACTATGTCCAATAGGTAAGATTCCATGTAGAAAACTTATGTTTCTCCATATTTTGGTGTCTGGGCTTGTAGGATGTTGATACTCAGCTGCTTGGAAATGATGGCTCCCCGACTGAAACTACTCCCAAAGATTTCAACGGTGTATTCTAAAGGCATCCATGCTTCTTAAAACTTTGAGAAATTATTTTCCTCATATAATCGAAAAATTAAATCCATCAAATACATATAAGGCTCTCTGAGTTTTACCGTGTTGTACCAACCATTGCTCCTATTTGGGAACTTCTTATATAATTTCCACCATGAGGCTAGTAACCTATCGATGTCGTGGAACTCATAAAAACTGACCACAAATTATGTATTCAGTCTCTCTTCTGGGTCTCTGATTTTGTAGTATTTTTGTACCTCTATTGGAAGAAATACACCAACACATTCACCCTCCTCATTATTAACCATGCATTTCATCGCATCTGTGTGGTCAATTATCCATCCTAGGGTTTCAATGCAGGGTAGAACTAGGGCCCGACAGGTTACCATATGCATATATGATCGCCTAATGTTCGGGAAAACCCGGTCATCCAATATTCTGACGTCTGGGTCACTATGAGGTGTAAACTCCAAGTAATATTCCTGATTGATTTTTTAAAAAATATCACCCCAATGTGGGGGCATTACTTTAGATCCAGTGCTCACCTCTGTGTCCCCAAAAGTTGGAGGTTGGGTAAATTGTTTGTTAGTGGAATTTTGAATAACTGACTCTGTCTTTGAAACAAAATAAAGTTCCCTTGCGGTCAATGGTGCCGACCCTTATTTGATCTCCAATTATTTCATTTTGGTCGTTCTTGGTGAGCGCCTAGTTGTCGACTTTCGCAGAGGAATTTTTCTCTTCCTCACAGGAAATAACCTGAGCTTACTGGTAATTGAAGTGGCACAATAACCTGTTACATCTTAAATGATCTCTCTTGCGCTTTCGTCTGCTTGGGAGATCAGTGATTTGCAAATGGAATACTATTCTTGGGCACAAAATTCACAAATTTAAAACATACCTACCTTGTCTCATCAAGTCTTAGATTCAAGAGTATAGGTATGATTTATACAATCCATAATAGAATCCACATCATGCCCAAGGTTAAATGCAATGCAGTTTGGCGATGCAGGAGCATGTTACTTTTAGAGTTAATCGACAAATTCAAAATTTATTTTAAATTTGATCGGTGCGCAATGTCATGTTATTGGTTACATTAAGTTCTTAATCTTCTAACAAATCACAAACCTCATCCTTCACTTAGCTAGAGGGGTCTCCTAAAATCTTCGAAGTGTTATTCGAACTTCAATAGAACTAGTATGATCAGTATCAGGGATGAGAAGGATCACTAAATAGACAACGTAGATCAACCAGGATCGTTGGCATCAGTGGATGAATATTCGATCTAAAACCAAAAATTTGATGTTCTAGCAATCAACCGGTAGTCAATGAGTGCATCGACATCGACATATTATTTTTGACATTGTTTCGTTGGTTCCTCTAGGAAAACGTTCTGTTGCCGACCCGAAATGTCATACAGTGCTGATGTGGAAGTATATACATGACATGGGGGACATCAAAATATGTTTTGGATAATCACCAAGCAATACAGACTGTTTATGCAACAAATAACATAGTGGTTAATTTGACCCCTTGGGTGTGAGAAGCATTTATTTTCGATGTTGGTGATTTTATTTTTGACATATGTTCTTGTGCCATTTCTCCCTCTCTGTCGATTTCGATGATATATTGATGACCAATGATCGACAATTGTTGTTTCCTATGTTGACAGTTTACCTTTCAATTTTCTCCAATGTCGATGATACATTGACAATTTGTGCAAAAATGTTTCGCAGGCCAAGATTGTCGATCGACGCATGGCCCTTTATAAAAACAAATTCAATCTGTGTGCAAATTAGTCTAATGCCATGTTTACTTAGAGAAAAATGTCAAACTATTAAACAAACTTCAAACCAAAATGAATGTGATCGATGATAAAACAAAACAAATATATAAACCATTAATCCCTACACAACTGACACCATTCAGAAAATGACAAAGTGGTACCCAAAAATAAAAGAAAAATTATCGAAGACTCTTAAGGTGTGTTGAGTACTCAACACATCCTTTGATGGTGAAAGGGAAAGGGAATACGATGATGATTCATGGTTGCTTGGACTCAGGATATATTTTCAATTGCATAACTACTCATCAAACCTAGAAGCCAGAATTCCCAGCTACCATTTACATGTGAAAGATGTTATGTGGTGGGACCAACTAGAGTAAGTTGAGCATATTAATCTGAATAGGATCACTTGGAATAAGTTCAAGAAGTATTTTCAAAAGGATTACCTCTCATAGCACTTATGTGACAAGAAAATGCACTAGGCTGGGAAGCACAACCATGGTAGAGTATGAGAAGAAGTTCTTGTGGTTGTTAAAGTATGTAGGGTTAATAGATGATGAGAAGGTGAAAATACAAAGGTTTTTTAGTACACTTCCATTGTTTCATAAAGAAAATATCTGGCATGATGATCCCAATACCTTGAATGATACCATTAGGAAGGATAAGTACTTGTATGATTAAGGTGAGGGCAGATAATCCATGAAGAAATCTTGGAAGGATAAAAAGAAGGAGAATTTTGATCAGAGGAAGAAGGGATTCAAATCTCCTTTCAACAGAACTGAGCTTAATAAGAATCATCAAAACCAGTATGCTAAGGGTGAATCCAAGAAAGAAGACTCCTTGGGAAAAAGGGGAAGACCACCAATCCAATGTTGGGGATGCAAAGGAGATCACATGTACAAGGATTTCACACATAGAAAGGACAGAGTGAATGTCGTGCACATCATACATGAGGATAAAACAATAGAATACATGGTAAGTATTTATGCAGCCTTATATGATCAACACGGAGAGTATAAATCCAATATGATCGAGGTGGAAGGTAAGATCATAAATCAACCTGTTTCTATTTTAATTGATTTAGGAGTAAGTCATTGTTACATTGATCCTAAAATAGTGGATAGTTTACATTTGGAGAAAAGTGAGCATGGAAAATCAAGTTTGGTTCATCTAGCCACCAGAAACGAAAGGAGAATCCATGATATGGTCATAGGTTGTTCCATAAGTCTTAATGTTGTGAATACTAGTGTTGATCTAAATATCATACCATTGGGGTATTATGATATTCTAATTGGAATGGACTGGTTGGAAAAGCATCATGTTGTCCTAGATTGTCATAACAAGACATTTACATGTCATTATGACGAAGGAAAACAGAGCACTGTGAAAGGTGTTCCAAGACCCATCTCTATAAAAGACATTTCAGCCTTACATCTGAAGAGGTGTTTCAGAAAAGGATGTCAATTCTATGCATCTGATGTGGAGGAGCCAAAAAAGACAAAAGGGACAAGCCTTGAAGATTTCTCAGTACTACAAGAGTTTGAATATGTATTCCAAGAAATACCAGGGTTGCCTCCAACAAGGAAAATATATTTCTCTATTGATTTAGTGCCAGGAGCTGCCTCAGTGTCAAAAACACCTTACGGAATGAGTACACCAGAGTTAAAAAAATTACAAATTCACTTGGATGAATTATGGAAGAAACAATACATACGTCCAAGTTTTTCACCTTGGGGAGCACCAATACTATTTGTCAAAAATAAAGATGGAAATTTGAGGCTGTGTATTGAATTTCGATAGCTAAATAAGTTGACTATAAAGAACAAGTATCCTCTACCCATAATTGATGACCTCTTTGATCAACTAAGAGGAGCAAAGATATTTCCAAAGATAGACTTGAGTTCAGGGTACCATCAGGTATAATAGGTCAGGGTACCATCAAAGAATAAGACATCCATAAGACAACCTTTAGAACGAGGTATGGGCATTATGAATTTGTAGTGGTTTCATTTGGATTGTCCAATGCACCAACTATGTTTATGTGCTTAATGAATGGCATATTCATAATTGTTTTGGATAAGTTTGTCATAGTATTCCTAGACAACATACTTGTCTGTTCTAAGTCAGAGGAAGAGCATGAACATGACCAAATATTGGTATTGAAAGTTTTGAGGGAACAACAACTATATGCCAATATGATTAAGTGTTGTTTTTAACATGAACAGATCCATTACTTGGTGCACATTATTTCAGAACAAGGTATAGCAGTAGACCTAGAGAAGATTGAAGCCATTAGAGGATGGCTAGTGCCCATGAATGTTTCAGAAGTCATATCTTTTATGGGGTTAGTTGGTTACTACAAAAGATTTATAGCAGGGTTCTATAAGATTTATCATCCCATCATTTCTTTGCAAAAGAAGGGAATTAAATTTGAATGGACATCTAAGTGTGAAGAGAACTTTAATCTGTTGAAGGAATTACTTACCAATGCACCTATTTTAAATATTGTTGACCCAAATGAAAGCTTTGTGGTATGTACAGATGCATGCAAGAAAGGATTCGGTGGAGTCCTCGCTCAAAATGGACATGTCATTGGTTATGAGTCTAGAAATATTAAAGAACATGAGAGGAACTATGCCACACATGACTTGGAACTTGCTGCCATTGTTCATGTATTGAAGATGTGGAGGAATTATCTCATGGGGAAGAGATTTGAACTAAGAACAGACCACTGTGGTCTGAAATTTATTTTTGAACAACCAACTTTGAATGCCAGGAAAACAAGATGTCTGGAATTTTTAAGTGAATAAAAATTTGATATCAATCATATCAAAGGAAAAGAAAATAAGGTTGTTGATGCACTTAGTATAAGAATACATCTCATGCATGCTACAATTGTTAGTATGAATCAGTCAGATTTAAAGAGAAATTTTTTAGATGTTGTTGTCACATATCAACATTACCTACAGGTAAAAGAAAGCTTACAACAAGAAGATGTACCATAGAAAATGAAAGAGTATGAGATGAAGGAAGATGGATTACTTATGCATAAAAATAGAGTTTATGTTGCTAGTTTCAGAGAACTCAGGAATTTGGTATTAAAGGAAATGCATAATGTTCCATATGTTGGACATCTTGTTTACTAGAAAACAATTGCAGTGGTGAGAAGCCAATTCTTTTGGCCGAGAATGAAAAAGGATGTTGTTGATTACATCGCTAGATGTATGGAATGTCAGAGAGTGAAGGTTCAACATAGGCACCCAACGGGTGTGCTACAACCCTTACCAATTCCAGAGAAGAAATGGGAAGTGGTAACCATTGATTTTATAACAAAATTGCCAAGGACAACAAGACAACATGATTCAATCATGGTAGTGATTGATAAATTAACAAAGTTTGCTCCTTTTATTCATGTAAAAAAAACTCATAAAACAACTAATATTGCATAAATTTACATGAAAGAGATTGCTAGGTTGCGTGGGATACCTAGGGAAATTGTCTCGGACAAAGACATAAGGTTTACTTCAAATTTCTGGAGGGGATTATTTAAAGTATTTGGTACAAATTTGAACTTTAGCACAACATACCATCAACAATCAGATGGGTAGACATAGAGAGTCAACTGAATAATTGAAGACATGTTGAGAATGTATGTGATGGATAAGCCATCTAAGTGGGAAGGTTACTAGCACTTGGTTGAGTTTTCCTATAATAATGGGTATCAAGCTTCATTGAAAATGATCCCATTTGAAGATTTTTATGGTAGGAAATGAAATACGCCAGTGAGTTGGCACAACCCAACAAACAAAGTGGTACTTGGACTAGAATTTCTCAACGATATGGAAGACCAGATGGTTAAGATTAAGTAGAATTTAAAGGCAACTCAAGATAGACACAAATATTATGCAGATAAGAACATGACAACTAGAGAATTTAAAGTGGGGGATCATGTTCTTTTAAAGTGAATCCCAAGAAGAGATCTTTGAATTTGGGTAGTTGCACAAAGCCAACAACGATATTTTGTGGTCCATTTGAGATATTGGACAGAATAGGTCCAGTTGCATACATTCCTACATTGCCTACTTCCATGAATGTGCATAATGTATTTCATGTCTCTTTGCTAAAAAACTATGTACATGATCCTAACCATGTTATTGATTGGAATTTTATTTAGGTAGAGACAAAGGAATACTTTCAGGTCCAGCCAACATGAATATTGGACAAAAAAGTCAAAATGATCCAGAATCAAGTTATAGATATGGTAAAAGTCCAGTGGACCTACTATGGTCCTGAAGATGCTACCCGGAAGCATGAAGATGCCATGTAGGTAGAGTACCCATAGATTTTTGAAAAAAAAATTAGATTTTGTTCTTTGTTTTGTATATTCACTGACGACAGTGCCAAAATAAGGGGGAGGGGATGTAACACCCTAGGTTTTAAGCCATGTATTAAATAATGTATTTTGTTAAGTTATGAAAGGATGGAGTGACTAAGAAATTGAAAGAGGTGAGTGTTCCTAGAAAATGTAATGTTTTGACATTATAAATAATAAATACATCGTTGGTTGTAAGACAGATAAGGAAAAAAGAGATAGGGGGATATGATTCCACAAAAGAGGGGGGTTAAGGGGCTAAGTGATTATTTTATATTTTATTTAACCATTTTGGTTAATGGAGAATAACAATTATGTGGTCTTCTTGGGAGGAAGGCCAATTGGTTCCTTGATTCCAAGAATTACATAAACCCATATTTGGTTTGGGTTGGGGGTTATCACTCCCATTCTCATTCTTGTTATTCTACCGGTTGCTTCATTAATTCATGCATTTTTTGCTCATGCACTCAGTCACCCAATTTCTCACTTTTCACACCTTTCATTAGGATTTCAGTCCATTCATTCTTTCACCCACTCGTCTTTCCTGATTTGTGTCTTGGATTAGGAAAGGAAAATGAATTGTTGAAGAAAAACCATGGTATGGTTGGTTTTAGATACTGTTGGTGTAATCCAACCATGAATCAAGACATCCATGTCTGAGATGCTTTCTTATGTGCCCATTATTTCTCAGAGCTGCGAGTCCTGAGAGTCCCATTATGGATATTCAAGACCGGCTGCACTGGAGCCCTGGAAGTAGATGGACAACCTAAGGGACTGTGTGGCAGATAAGGGGGGGTGCATTATCTTAGGTTGTGAAGGATGGGTAGAAGAGAGATGGGTACTTGCATCGCTGTGGGTATTTGGAATCCTATGAGAGCTTGAGTTTTGACTGGTTTGGGAAGCTGCGTGACACTCTGGAACCGTTCTTATGGATTCATAACCCTAGCTCGAGGGTGACATTATTGTTGAGAGTTGGAACAACAATGTATACAGTTGGGTGGAACGTCCTTGGTCTACACCTAGTTGGTGTCTTGTTTTGGAAAAGATAACTGCTCTTTGTTATGGTTATTTACCTGTGTATCTTTATTTCCGTTGTTTATTTAATTATCTATGAATTCCGCAACTATAATATGTATGCTTGTTGGTTATTGTTGTGCATGTCGTATGGTTCATTTCTTTTATGTTTAGCATGAATCTTGATCAATGCATGTGAATATTTCATGCATCCTTTTTATTTAAAGTTAGATCAGAGGTTGAATTAGTCTAGAAGGAGACTTGAAGTTAGCATGCCCGAATTGTGGGTGGTTGGGTACATACAAAGATGAATAATAGTTGAGAATGAGAATTTTATTATGAAGAGGGTTTGTTTTTCCCGCACCCATTAATTCCAGCCAAGCCAAGTTTAAACAGACTTTTGTTTTGAAACTTTCAACATGCCTGGAGTTTTTATGTCATAATATTTCGATGCATGCGATGCATATTTGGTTTGATGGTTTGGATAAATTAGTTGTTTTTACAAACTGAAGCTTCTAGTTCGAATTTGGATTTATTGATTGAATAATTAATTGATGAGGACCAAACATAGTTTTTATGATGAAGTTGGCATTTGAAACCTTTGATAAGAAGTCGATATATGATGAAGTTGGTTGTTTGAATAACAAGAGTGATGTTTGGTCTCCGCTGGGATTTATGTTTGATGGTTTGTACTATGGAATAAGATCAAAATTTATAAATTAATTGCATAAATGGTAGCACTGTGTAATTGAGGAAAATCCTGAAAAATCATGTAAAAATCTTGAATAGAAACGAAGAAATCGTGACTATTGGGCATAGTATGATTAATAAAAGATAATAAATATTTTAGATAAATACTTTGGGTGTCAACATAATTCTTGATTGGGACATTGTGCAAGTTAAGAGTTTGAATACAAAATTTTGTTATGGCATAATGGATTATGATGAGTTGCAGATTGATGCATATTTAAAACCCTGAGATTGCACGTGGTTATAATTATTCTTATCATAAATGATTGACGATAACGATGATCATAAACTATGTGATTAATGCATGTTTATTTTACATTCCCATATTAGAAGTAACAATTTTTTCTCATTACAATCCTAGTTCATTTTCCCAAGTTCCCCCTTTATTCCCATTCTTTAATTATAATTGTGTAAAAATTTGAATTGCAAAATTAAATTGATCATGAGAGAAGTATTTAACTTGTTTAGGGTTAACTCTTCTTTATCGCTGAGATAATGAGGTTTAAATTGGGTGCACTTGATCATAATGAGTTAAGGAAGATGGCTATCATAGTGAACAATCCATTTTTCATTCCTGTCATTCTTACCATTTTCCGCTCATTACAAATCCTTCCATTTAATCCCAAAGACCTTTTCAAATCCCTATTCTAAGTTATTGCTAGCTTTGAGAAAATGAATTGCATTATGATTTCTTGCATATGTATTGTTATGAATAGAGCCATGTTTAAACTATTTCATTGCAAAGTTCTGGATGAATGATTAGTTGAACTTTGTTTCTGATTAGTGTATATTTATATCAATATGAGTTTTTTTAGCAGGGGAAGTCATGGCAGGAGAGAAAAAAATAGAGGTAGAGGACTAGGTCCTTGGCAAAGGGGTAATAAAAGGCTTTGGTTTTCTACACATTTTGATGTAGATTCAGAAGAATTCAATTGGTTTTTGCATAGAGGTTTCCTCAACTTAGCTGGTCAACAAGCCTAGACCTCCACTTATACCTGAGAACCCTCATCCAAGTATGGGTAATCCAGTCCCAGACCATGTTTTTTCTCCCTTAGTTAGACCAAAACATGATGGATGGAAAAATGTTGTACATCCTCATTGTGGACAGTCACAAGGTTGGCCAAATATTGATCACCCTTAGCAGTCTCGTTTCCATGCCTATCCTACTTCTCCTTTCTTGCATCCACAACCTATATCCCAAACCTCACATGCTCATCATGCCAAGGAGAAGATAATTGAGATTGAGGATAGTCCAGAGAAGGATAAAGTAGTAGTAGTTGAGTCAAATTCATCACTGGATTCATCACATTTAGTCACTTCACATGTGCAGGGAAATGATAAGAAATATACTAAGGCAGGTTCATCAGTTGGGAGAAATGAAAGGGATGAAATTAGTCATAGAAAGAGACAGGTATCCTCTCACAACAAATATGGGTTTTCATGATTTTGTTGGTTTATTTTAGTATCCGTGTATAAAATTATTCACACTTTATCTCGGGACAACTCTTACTCTGACAATTCTATATTTTGGACAATCTTATGATTGTTATGCTTCATGTTTTGGACATATTTACGTAATGGTTAAATTTTGGTAAAATTAATGATTTCCACATGGAGTGACAAGGGGTGTTTATTCCATGTTATGCATATTAATGATGTGGTTTGTATGATGTGGCAATATGATGTGTCTTGAATCTAAGGTGTAAGTTACAAGGAGGAAATGGTTCATTAATTGGTCTAAAACAAATAGGGGGTCGCGACTTATTAGTTTTATTTATTACCCTTATCATATTATTATTATTATTATTTATTTATTTACTTGAAAATTCTCATATTAACTAAATAATTGTTAGTTAACAAGTTAACTAAAAGTGGTTGAATGATTCAACCACCTTGGAGATGTTTAAAGGAGTAAGCTAGACAAAGTAAAATGAAAAACATTGCTCCGATAAGTTCTACTCTTACTTTCAAGTGAGATTTCATTAATACTTCATTCATATCTCATTTCTAAGATAAGACACTTCTTGTGATAGCAGGGTCTATTGAAGGTGACGAAAAGCTAGGACCAAGGAGCATTGAATTCTAATATGCTTCCAGGTTGATTTTTTTGTTTGATAGTTTGTAGATTTCTTTTGGTTTATGGATTAGTTTCTCAGTACTAAATAGGATTCTTGTGTAGAGTCATAATAGAGTGCAATATGTGGCTATTGAATTATCATTCTTGGTCTGATTTGAAGGTACATGTGGCCTATGTGTGTGTTACCTTAGGTTGCTAAAATTTCATCTGGTCCATACTTTGAAGGTATGTGAAGTTTATTGGCTATTACAAAATGAATGAATAAAATCATTGATGGTTTTGCAACTCTCTTGGTCTTTCTTATTTCTATCATATTATGTGATTTTTCTTCTTGTTTAAATTATTATCTAAAACAATCAGACTTCTTTATTTTAGTTTGCATTTGATAAATGATAAAAATACAACAACTGGTTTTTAAGTAAATAGCTTAAAGGTTAACTGAATTTGTAATAAGTCTATAAATTAGGTTAATAATCTCTCCTATCTTGTCTTAGAAAAACAAGATTTGAAAAAAATGTTGTGAGAAGGATTTCCATTTCTTTTACTCAACACCTTATTTATTGGTGGCTTGGACTGGTTGTCCTGGGGTTGTCCATCTTTGCTCTTCCCTTTTCTTTGGGAGTTAGGGCCACCTTTACCATGCATATTCTACGATGGGTTTGGAGAGATGAAATACCGCTTATTAGTTTGATTCAACTTTTTCTCGATCTTTAAAGAATATCGGTAATCACCTCCTAGTGAGGAGATGTATAGGAACTCCATATTTTTTTAGATGTACCTATGTAGGCCATTGCGGTATGTTAGGACTAGGTGCTTGTTATAGAAATTTTTTCTCCACTCTATGCATCATGCTTTGATGGCCTTCCATTTTCCTATGTAGACTCATTTCCCCATTTTTCTCAATCCAAAGTCAAAAATTCAATTTTTTGTACGTATATGCGGGGCTATGGTTGTACAACTTCCATATACACATGTTTCTCGATTACAACCCATGTTCATCAGGTTTTGTGCTCAAAATTAAAAAATATCTCAGGTTTTCCATACCAAGTCACGGGATGCAAAACCCTTCTATCCATTTGAAGGCTATAAATTGAGCCATATACAAGCCTTTAAGAAGAAGAAGAAGTGAGAAAGTACATTCTAGAGAAATGTTTACTTATATTACATCCTTGAGTCTACATCCCTTTTTCCTTTAAGTTTGAACTTTCCTTATGTTCATCCCCCAATCTTTCCCTATATTGTGAAGGAGGAACCCAATTACTCCTAGAACTTGTGAGCTTTCCTTGTGGAGGATTGAAGTGGTGAAAGCCCGGGTGGAGGGACTTAGTTTCTTGATTTTGATGAGTTGTTGACACAGGAGGTTGTCACCTATGTACTCCTGCTGATTATATTAATAGAAATACATGTTTATCATCCAATTACATATTGCAAATGTTTACATTATTTTCCATGGGTAGATTTATTATACATGTTAATGGATTATGCTAGTTTATATGCTAGCATTTCATATATTTTCTATATGCTTGCATATATTGTATGTTTAGGACAAGTTGCAGGTATCAAGCATTGGATCTTGAACTCAATGGTGGTCTTATATGAATGTTCGGGCGAGGTAGGATTCTAGCCTTATCTTTGTTGGCATTTCCATTTATCTAGAATATTTGAGATTTGAGTTGATTTATGGGTGTCATCTCGTCTGTTTTGGTCCTACCCCAAACCATAGAGAGTTATTATTTGTAACAAAATTGGCAACTCTGTTGGGGAATTTCTCTTTTTTGTGGTTAGTTGGTGATTTTTCTCTTTAATTGCTCTATGTTTTCCTGAGTTTTTGTGTCTCATGTTGCTTAACAACATCTACATTACTTTATATCTGAGTTTCTTGGCCTAGTATTTACCCAGTAAGTGTTTTTCTTAGCATACGTGGATTTTTCCTGAACAATCACATACATATGTGTGTTGTCTGTGTTTAGGGAGCATACATTCCCTTATGTTCCCTAAACAGTTGTGTACATATATTTCTAAGAATTTTTGTCTTAGTGTGGTGTTTGTTGGGCGGGATTTGTTTGTTTCTGAGTGTTCTTGGGTGTCTGTTTGGTATGTTGAGTGCTTGGAGTGTGATAGGAAGTTCTGTTATTGTTAATTTTTTTGGAAAAAATGTTTCTTGTCATCTTTCTCATTTTTATTCCTTGCATTATGGGTTGAGTAGTAGCTTCTTCGTGTCCTTCTTGGCTTGTATTTATGTTCTTGTCATAGGGTCTTTATGAGAGGTTGTTTATCCAATCCTTGCATTTTTATTCCCTTATATTGAAAATACAAAAAAAACAAAATTGCATTTCACTTGAAGCATTTGAAATTTTGTCTAGATTGCATTAGTGTTGTAATTTTAGGAAAGATTGCATTGTCATTGAAATTGAAGAGACTGCATCTTGTGCACAACATTTAGAAGCATACCATTTCTTTTGAAAAACAATTAGAACAATACTTATCAATTTGTTTACATGCATTTCGTTTTATGATGAGCCATTAAAATTAATGCACAATAATTAAAATTGATTAGAATGATTTTATTTTTTAGGGTACACAAACAAGTTTAGGATTTAAGACCTTGGAATAGGATTTTGTGAGTAAATTTATTAAAGGCTACAAAATCCAACATAGATGTCTATCCAGGGAATGATGAAACCCATTATGTAATTGGTGTCCTCGAGAGGCTCCACTAACACCAGAGTTAAGCATGAGGTTGCATGAAGTTGGTTGCAGAGATAGCCCTCTAATACCTTCCTAGTGTCAGATATATTTTTGGGGTTCTATTTGTATTTGGGGGTTTCTCTAGTGCCTTTACCTATGTGAGAGGGGATGCTTTTGAGGCTTCAATCTTTTCTACCCTATCCATACATTGGAACAAAACAATGACTGCTATCCCAAGAATTGGTTATACCATGGTGACCTTAGTTGCATGACCTAGGTATCCACACATGTTACTTGCAGGGGTTATTCTGCAGGTGCCCTGAGTCAAATATGGATTGAACAAAACACAAAATTTATGGATGATTTTCTCTCCAAAGGGATCTGACTGATTGCACTGTGAAACCCATGAGGGTCTTTATAATTGACTTTGTCACCTCCACTCTATTGTTCAACAGTCTCATCCCCTCTTAGGAGAGGCATTCCTTCTTTAGTTCGAGAGGTCCCTTTCAGTCATCCTATCATGTTTGTGTGCATTGACCTCTAGTTTCATTTAGGTGTGTTCTCTTTGTATATTAGCTAGCCTTAGGATTTATAATTGTGTCGCAAGTTTTGGGTCGTCATGGAGTGAAACCATCCTCCCTACCAGTCACGTCGACTATTGAATCGGTTACCATAGTTTGGTCTAATACCAAAACCACCTCCTAAAAGGTGTAGAGTTAATAAACATGGTACATACATCTCTTACACTCAGACTCACGATCATCCCATCATGAGCAATGATTCATATATAAGTATTGATTTGAATCCAACCGACTCTATTGTTAGTGGAGTCCCCACAACTCCCTCATTGTAACTTACTTGGATTTTAGGGACTCCCTCAATTAGTGATACCCACTCCATGAGCACAACTCATTCCATGAGGGAGGATCCATTTATATTCTTGAATGGCATGACTTCATCATTATGAATCTTTGTTTCCCTTTGCATCTTTTCAACTAGGATGCCTAGTTACAGTGTTCAGTTGATGCCTATGGCCTATAATTCTTTCTCGTTTGGTATGTCGAATATGACTCTACACATGTCATATAACATCAACACTATTTTTAGGCTCCAGGGCATGTTGAATCCTTAGAATCGTTTCCCATTCTGTGGGGGTCACATCCCTCAGTATTTTCCTATGATAGGGGGTTGGAATCCTCCTGCCTCCAGACCCAATCCTAGTTACAATTTTCAAGGATGGAATGGGAAAATGGGTAGTGTTTATACTTCATATATCTCGTCCGTCTATCATTCATCCACAAGTCATGTTCCATCGAATTCTTTTTTAATGGAAAATACTCCTCCCACCTTTGGTATTACATCAAGGGGAAATGTATATCCTCACATGGGTAATTTGTATCATATCGCTCTTCCCTCGCAAGAGTTCCCATCTGGGATGATTCATTCCCATCCTTTCATGAAACCAACCTCTTCTAGTCATGTGGGGTATTCATCACCAACCTATGCAAGTCATGTTAGAGATTAGAAACCAACCATTGCAAGTCATGTTGATGGCACAAATCTATTCATTCCTAGTCATATTAGAAAAAAATCAGTGACCTCTGCAAGACATGTTGGAGATAAGCTACTAGCCTCTACAAGTCATGCTAGGAGCATGTCACCGACCACTACAAGTCATTCTGGGGGAATTAATATGATTGAGAGGCCTATACATATACGATGTAAGACAAAGTTCCTTTGTACACTTTGCAAAGTATACCACCTAACTCATTTATGCCCTACTATTTCTATGGTATGAGAAGCGTGGTCCTTGTCTGATGGACCTTCTATTTCTGAGTCATCTTCGGTTGATGAAGTGGTCATGTCGATGCAATATTCGTTCGAAACCACTCTTGTTTTGGGGTTTGATGTGTCTCTTGACCATGTTGTCTTACATCCTATTCAACCAACAATTGAAGAAATGGTCATGTCGATGCAGTCTTCGGCCGATCCCACTCTTCTTTTGGGGAGTGATGTGTATTTCAAACATGTCCTTAACAATTCCAGTTCAGTACCTTTTGAACAAGGGGGAATTCCACTCTGTCCAAGTATGATCCCTCCAAGTCCTAGGATGGTTTCTTTTGATTGGAATGATATTATAGAGCCTCGCCTTCTTTCGTTTGCACCCTTCTAGATAATGGTTGGAGTTAATAAAATAGGCATTCATCGATGCATTGTATATTAAGGATCCTCTACAGGTATTTTATCCTCCTTGGCTTGGAAAATTTTTTGTTCTACCAAGCTTGTGTCAGCTACCAGTGAGCTACTAGCTTTCAACATAAGACTTGCATGGAAGCCCTGACCTACCCCTATGGGCCCAAGTAATCTGGCGTTTCCTCTTGAGTATGATCTTTTTGTTTGTAAGACCTCGAGCCCTAGTATTTATGAGTGGTTGAGCCCATGTTTCATGGATTTTGATTTTCCTTCAGATGAAGCTATCCTTGAAGATATGATTCTGGATTTTTGACCTTGACCTGAACTAGATACTTTACACTTTGGTTACCAAAGAAGCCCCTAGACTGATCCTAGCAATGGGCTCTACCTGGGAACCATAAATGATTGAGGATAAGGATGATCATAAACTCTATAATTAATGCATGTTCATTTTACATTCCCCCATCATAAGTGACACTTTTCGCTCATTACAATCCAAGTTCATTTTCCCAAGTTCCCCTTGTATTCCCATGCTTTAATTATAATTGTATAAAAATTTGAATTTCAGAATCAAATTGATCATGAGAGAAGTATTTAACTTGTTCAGGGTTAAATCGCCTTTATAGATGAGATAATGAGGTTTAAATTAGGTGCACTTGATCATAAGGAGTTAAGGAAGATGGCCATGGTAGTGAACAATCCATTTTTCATTCATTTCATACTTTCAATTTTCTTCTCATTACAAATCCTGTCATTTAATCCCAAAGCCATTTTCAAATCCCTGTTCTAGGTGATTTATATCATTGAGAGCATGAATTTCATGATGATTGCTTGCATATGTATTGTTATGAATAGAGCCATGTTTAAATTATTTCATTAAATTTTTTTGGATGAATGATTAGTTGAACTTTGTTTATGATTTGTGTATATTTATATTAGTATAATTTTTTTCAGCAGGGGGAGTCATGGTAGGAGAGGAAAAAATAGAGGTAGAGGACTAGGTCCTTGGCAAAGGGGTAGTAAGAGGCTCTGATTTTTTATACATTTTGATGCATATTCAGAAGAATTCAATCAATTTCCACAGACAGGTTTCCTCAACTTCCCTAGCCAACAAGCCTATAGACCTCCACTTCTACCTGAGAACCCTCGTCCAAGTATCGATAATCCAGTCCAAAACCATGTTTCTGCACCCTTAGTTAGACTAGAACATGATGGCTGGAAAAATGTTGTACATCCTCTTTCTGGACAGTCACATGGTTGGCCAAATATTGATCGCCCTCAACGACATCCTTTCCATGCCTATCCTACTTCTCCTTCCTTGCATCAACAACCTATATCCCAAGTGTCACATGTCCATCATGCCTAGGATAAGATCACTGTGCTTGAGGACAGTCCAGAGAAGGATAAAGTAGTAGAATTTGAGTCAATTTCATCACATGAGTCATCACATTCAGTCACTTCACATGTGTAGGGAGATGATTAGAAATATGCTAAGGAAAGTTCATCAGTTGGGAGAAATGAAAGGGATGAAAGTAGCCATAGCAAGAGAGGGGTAGCCTCTCACAACAAATATGGTTTTTCATGATTTTGTTGGGTTATTTTAGTATCTTTGTATAAAATTATTTGCACTTTATCTGTGGACAACTCATGCTCTGACAATTCTATATTAAAACAATATTACTCCCCTTGTGAATGTTTTCTGTATTTTGATTCCTTTGATATCACTTTGTTTTACTCTTTATCTCTCCCCCTTTGACAACAATGATAGAGGGGATATTCCTTTTCTCTTTCCCTGATATGATGCTCCCCCTGAGGTGGTTCTTCCTCTGTTTTTGTGCTATTTGTTTTTGGACTTTCTTTTACTATTTATCTCTCCCTCATAGTCCTTTGATTCATGATACTTAGGCTATAATCCTCTTCTAACTAGGCTGATGCACTCCATATTATTAATCATTTTTTCCCTTCCTTCTTCCTTTTATTCATATTTTTTTTGAGGGGAATTTTAATACTTCATGAAAATAACATTGGAAAACTTCCAAGATTTTGATTGCTCAATTCTTCCGGTTGATATGCCATTGAAGATTCATCATTATCATCACTGTTTTGTATAACTGAAACTTCTTCATTTTCTTCTTTGGGATTTTTTGTTTGCATTTTTATTTCATTGGCTAATGTACTCTTAATTTTTAGGATATCACAATATCTATAGTTGTGTCATATTCTTCTTTCTTGAGCTCGATCCAATTTATGTGCAAAACATTGCTTTTCACATTCCTTATTAGGATTTTCACTCATCATTCCTTTATTATCAACCTCATCAATTTTAGGTGTAATATCTTCATTTTATTGGAGATTTGTCTTTTTTGAATCTTTGTAGCTTTGTTCTGGTCTCTTTCTCCAAATATTTCCATGAAGCACTCTATTTGTTGGACCTTTCCTTTCTAAATTTTTCTTTTGAGATTTTTCCTTTCCTCTTTTCTTACAAACTTCATCAGCTTTCCTTTCTAAATTGTATGGATTCTTCTTCATGGGTATACTTCTTGATTTTCTACAGTTTTGGGATTTGTTTCCAAACTTACAAAAGTTGTAGCATCTCATTGTATGAAAAAACTTTTTTGTGTGCCCAATATAGTTGCATATCCAACATCTCATTAAGTTATAGGACCTTCCTAAATTTTTCTTTTCAGGAATCTTGCACTCCAATGCTTTGTGACCAAGTTATGACAAGAAAGCAATAATCATTGAAGTTGTTTCCATAATCGAGTTTGTTGTGACATGATAAGTCTGTATTTTGATATGTTTCTTGTTTTTTAATTTTATAGCTTCCTTCCTTGACAAAGTTCATGGTTTGTTTTTGTTTTGTGACTGTACCTTTTTCCTTTTAGGAGTATGATCCTTTATCATGTTTTTGAATGTTGTTCCATTTTCCACCTTCTTCTTTCTTATTGTATCCAAGACCTATTTTGTCATCAGTTGGTCTTTAACTATTCCAGATCCTATCTAGGATAACTGAGTTGTTCTAGAATTTTTCAGTTACTTTTGTCTTTTCAGTCTTATTTTTGAGGTTGATAACTTCCAATTCCAACATGTGACATGGTTCTTCCTTTTTAGTCAACTAGATATTCAAGGCTTCTTCTCTTTCCTTAGCTTGTTCAAGTTGAGTCTTTAGATTGATGACCATTTCATTTGTATCATCCAAGACTTCTATGCAGTTATTGGTTTTGTCATATGTATTCAACTCTTCTACTTATTTTTTTAGGTAAACAACTTCAAACTTCAATATTTTGATTAATTCCTTGTTTTCCAGTTGAATCCTTTTGAGTTTGATCACTTGAAATTCCAACACATGGCACAATTCTTCCTTTTTAGTCAACTAGATCCTTAAAGCTTCTTCTCTTTCCTTATCTTCTTAAAGTCGAGTCTTTAGATTGATGACCATTTATTTTTTCTCATCCAAGACTTCTGTGCATTTATTAGTTTTGTCATATGTCTTCAAGTCTTCTATTTCTTTTGTTAGATCAACAAATTCATTCTTCAATCTTTTGATTTCTTCCTTGTTCTCTAGCTGAATCGTTTTGAGGTTGATGACTTATAATTCCAATGTGTGGCATTATTCTTCCTTTTTAGTCAACTGGATCTTCAAGGTTTCTTCAATTTATTTATATTCCTCAAGTTGAGGCTTTGGAGTGTTGACCAATTCTTTTGTTTCTTCTAATTATTCTTTGCATTTATTGAGTTTGTCATACGTCTTGAATTTGTTCATTTCTTTTGTTAGATTAGCAACTTCAATCTTCAATATTTTGATCTCTTGTTCTTTGTATTCTACCAGAGTATTTTGTTCATGCTCTGCATGGTTGTTAGATTGATCTAACTATTGTAGTAACACCATATCTTTATTTTGAAGTTTCTCCAACTCTTCTAAAGTGCATAAAACTGTGTATTCAAGCTGGTCAAGAACCTCCCTAGTAATTTAAATATATAGACCATTTCATGGTTCCAAATTAATCACTTCTAATGTAGCTACAACATTGGTCTTAAAATCTAATAGTTTTAATTTAGTGAATACTGAGGTATTCATCAATTCCTAGATGTAGTAGTCTTCTTTGTTGATGACTAGGGTTTGCATCAATTCTTTGATGGAATTGTCCTCTTCTTTGTTTTGTTCTTCAATCTGATTGGAATTCTCTTTTTCTATGTCTTGTTCTTTATTCTGATACGAATTCTCCTTTTCTATGTCTTGTCCTTTATTTTAATAAGAATTATCTAGCTGGAGACATAGTACTTTAGCAGAGGTGCAGTGTCCTATATTTTCTTTGACTAGGTCTAATATTCCATTCTGGATTTCCTTTAATGCTATTGACTTATTTTTCTTTACTTCTTTTGCAATTTTGGATTTGTTATTTGAGGTAGTTGAGTAACAAGGTTTAGATACTATAGAGTTGTTGAAAAGTCAACAAGAAACATGTGTCTAATTTACTTTTCCCTTAATTAAATTAGACAATAAATACTAATCTATTATCTTATTCATAATTGAGTGATTTGGAATTGTAATAGAATTATAAGTGTAGTTAAGTGAGTTAATATCAGTTGTACTAGTTGTAACTAAACATGCACTAGTGAGAGTTCAATTAATCAGTGAACTCACATGCAACTGAAGATTTTCCACGATTAACTACATGAATGTCAGTTCCAATGGAGATCCAGTTGAGATAACAGGTGAAAGGGATAGTTTGGCTATCAGTTGTGATTTGTTCACACATGCAATGAATATGCTTATGAGCATGTGCAAACGAGGAAATTGTATTCATTCGATTCATTGTGAGAATTTGGATTGCAGAGATTGTGCAGAGGAGGCAGGTTGTCTGGACACGAAAATTGGCACATGTATTTGCTAATTTGTGTATGAAAGTGTGAGACGATTGTATTGTACTGAGAGATCTTGGATTAGAGTTTTGTATGATATTGTTTCATGATTCATGATATATATAATATACGATAGTGGGGTTTTTAGCTTTACGCTTTCCCAGTCAAACTTTTGTGTTGTGTGTTATTGATATTTCACTTTTTGCATTGTGGTTATGATCGTGGTTTAATTGCTTCCACAGTAATAATAGTAGAAGTGATTATGTATTCAATAAGTGGCAGAAATTGTTAGATCAGGAGAATCACAGGAATTCATTAATTTGTATCGAAATTTCTACATGGTATCAGAGCCACGGAGGCCACGGAGTCACGGAAGTGAGGTGCGAACATAATTCCATTCTTGCAGGTCCTGCCTCTAGCTGAGTGTGAAATCTCGCACCCTAGACAAAGGTAGGGTGCAAACTTCATTGGCATTCTCACAGGAAAATACACTAGCAGGGTGCGAACTTCCCTCACCCTAATAGTGGAGCAGGGTGCAAACTTCTTGGGAATTCTCGCAGGCTACAGTGGAGCAGGGTGCGAACTTGACAGGCAAGTTCATAGGCTATACACAGGTAGGGTGCGAACTTCCCTTAGGTTCCTCTCAGGTGGGGTGCGAACCTCCCAGGGAAAGAGGAAAGTGAAGGGGTTGAGTTTTGGGTTGGATAACATTCGAATTTGCAAGATTTTCTTGGTGTGACACTTGATTCAAGATCGAAAATGTCTTTCAATGGCTTGAGGTTGGAGTATGCACTTGAGGGCATCTCCAACTACATTTCTTGGAAGGATAGGATGGAAGCAGTGCTTGAAGACAATGGCTTGAAGGGTTACATTGACATAGATGTTCCTAGGCCAGATGCGACAGATACTGCAAATCTTGATGCATGGCAAAAGAAAGTGGCGAAGGCGAGGAGGATTCTATTGGAGGGAGTAGGAGACCACATTGTCTCAAGTCTCCATGGGAAAACCACACCATATGCAATGTGGAGGGTTTTGACAGATCTGTTCCAAAATAGTAGTGACCATAGGAAATTGGCGCTCAAAGATAAACTCGGGAAGATCAAGATGGAGAAAGGAAACACCATTCCAAAATATCTCACAAAGTTTGTCCAATGTCAGGATGAACTTGGAAGTGTGGGAATAATAGTCGCTGCTGATGATTTGGTGAGATTGGTGCTCCTAGGGCTTCCTAAGAGTTGGCATAGTTATCAAGACTCTATCAATGGAAGGGAAAGATTACCAGATTGGGAATGACTATGGTCAGATCTGGTGCAAGAGGAGTTCAGGCGGAACACCAGAGATGGATCTTCATCAAAGCGTGATGATGAAGAGGATTTTTCTTTGACTACCAAGGAAAGGAAAGGGAAAGGGAAGAAATCCCAATCAAATTCTGAGTCTAAAGTCAAGAATCTAGATTTGTCCAAAGTGAAGTATTTTCATTGTCACGAACGTGGGCATCTCGCTACTAACTATCCACAGAAGAAGAAGAACAAGACGGTTGTTGGAGCTGCAACTGGTGAGGCTCTTGTCTCACAATTTGAGCTTGACTTCGCTTTGATCACATGCATGGCATCTAGTGCATCAGGATCAATGTGGTATTTGGATAGTGGCGCTTCCTTCCACATGACGGGAGATAGAAAGTCTTTCATTGACTTGGAGGAGAAAGATCTCAGAATGCATATAGAGATGGGCGATGAAGGATGATACAGTGCAACTGGTATTGGTACCATTACCTTTCACAGGGAGTCAGGTAAACCATTTCAATTGAAAAATGTTAAGCATGTTCCAAGTTTGAAGAAAAACCTCGTCTCAGTCGCAATGTTGGAGGACAGAGGCTATGATGTTGTTTTTACCAGTGGTAAAGCCTACCTGCGACATAAATAAATGGGTCAAGTGAAGAAGATAGGGATTTGAGTTAAGAATCTCTACATGCTAGAGGTAGATGGATGCAATGCCATGATAGGCAAGGAAGAAAAAGTGGTGAGCCAGGATGAGGGTGAATTATGGCACAGGAGATTGGGCCATCTTCATCATGGAGCCTTGAAGATCATGCAGTAGATATCTACTGGACTTCCAATTGGAACACTTGGTCAGTCAGATCAGTGCAAGGGGTGTACCCTGGGGAAGTATGTAAATTCCACCTTTCATGAAAAGGAGAATCGTACATCAGTGATCCTGGAGAGAATTCACACGAATGTGTCTGGACCATTCTCGATTGCTTCAACAACAAAACATAGGTATTATGTTATTTTTGTTGATGAATTTTCTCGTAAATGTTGGATATTGTTCATGTAGAAGAAGGATCAAACATTCTCAAAGTTCTGTGAGTTTAAAGAATTGGTGGAGAAAGAGTCAGGGAGGCAAGTGAAGGCTCTAAGGAGAGATAATGGTGGAGAATACATCTCTAATGAATTCATAGATTTCTGTAGCAGAGAAGGAATTTGAAGAGAACTCATAGCGCCTCATAAACCACAACAAAATGGGGTCACGGAGAGAAAGAAAAAAATGATCATGGGTGCAGCACGAGCGATGTTGCATGATCAAGGCCTACTATTGCATTTGTGGGAAGAAGCATGCAATACTATAGTTTATGTGTAGAACCATTGTCCTCATAGAGTACTTGGCATGAGTACACCTAAAGAAGCTTTTACTGGTAAGAAACCTGATGTTTCGCATTTAAAATTTTTTAGCTCATCTGTTTTTGTGCATGCGAACAAGGATGCCAGGAAGAAGCTGGAACCGACTGCTGAAGTTGGGATATTTGTGGGGTACACAGAAACACCCCATAATTATCATGTGTATTTTCTGAATAGTAAGATGACTATTATGTGATGGGATATAAAATTCGATGAGGGGAAAGCCATGCGGTTGTCGCTTGAGAGGGAGCTAGACTTGCATGTAGAAGAGGAACTGCTGGTTCCCAAGGATAAGTCTCAAGATGTGGATCAGCCACATGAAGAGGTTCATGGAGTGGAGGAAACCACTTAAGTAGAGCCATCCATCAGAAATGGCAGAAAGCACACCACGGAAGTTGATAGATTGAGACTAGATACTGCACAGAATATAGGAGCCCCTATTTCACAACACAGAAAGAGACAGTCTCCTGATCGATTTGCTAGATACATGGCTCTTATGAGAAAATGTACTGTGACTGAACCATCTTCCTTTCAGGAAGCATTGCAGGACCCCACTTGGGTTGATGCTATTGTAGAGGAGTATGACTCCATTGTCAAAAACAGTGCATAGGAAATTTTCCCAAGACTGATTGATAAATCAGTGGTAGGTTCGAGATGGATCTACAAGGTAAAGCAAGTTGTTGATGGGAGTGTGGAGAAATAGAAGGCCAGGTTTGTGGCCCGGGGCTTCTCATAGATCAAGGGGATAGATTATGGTGAGACCTTTGCACCTGTCGCAACGTACTCTTCCATAAAATCCATCCTTGCACTCTCAGTACAGATAGGATGGCGCATTCATTAGATGTATGTTAAAATTGTGTTCCTCAATGAGATCATTGAGGAAGAAGTGTACATTGAGTAGCCAGAAGGTTTTGAGACCTTTGACAGAGATTTGCATGTGTGCAAACTCAAGAGAGCACTGTATGGGCTGAAGCAAGCACCCCGTGCTTGGTACACTCGGATAGACAGTTATTTCACTGGATTGGGCTTCACCAAAAGTGAAGCATATGAAAACCTATACCAAATTGTTGTGGAGGGTAAGCTTTTAATCATTGTGCTTTATGTTGATGATTTAATATTGACTGGTGATGAGCAATTGATACACTCATGCAAGGAGGACCTTGCAAAAGAGTTTGAGATGAAGGATTTGGGCCTTCTTCATTATTTCCTTGGTTTGGAAATATGGCAGCGAGATGGTGAACTTTTGTGTCTCAAGGCAATTATACCAGGGAGATACTGGGTAAGTTTCAGATGGAGGGCTGCAAACCCATGGATACTCCTCTTCCAGGAAACTGGAGGAAAGAGGATGCTACTTATGGAGAGGTAGTGGATGCTACTACCTATCGACAGTTAGTGGGTTCGCTAATGTATTTAGTGAACACAAGACCATACATTTTCTATGCAGTTAACCAGCTAAGTCAAGCGATGGTTAAGCCTACCAAACTCTTTTGGAAGACAGGTAAGCATGTTCTGAGATATCTGAAGGGCACATCTGAGTATGGATTATGGTACAGACAGACAGATGAGGTGAAGTTGCATGGCTTCACAGATGCAGATTGGACAAGCAGCCCAATGAACAGAAAGAGCAAATCAGGAGGGATCTTTAGTATCGAATCTACAATTGTTTCTTAGTATAGAAGGAAACAAAGATCCATGGCACTTAGTTCAACGGAAATGGAATACATGGAAGCGAGTCAAGCTGCATGTGAGGCTATCTGGATGAGGAAGATCTTGGTTGGTTTGTTTGTTTCTCATTTAGATCCGACAGTGATTTATTGTGATAATCAGAGTTGCATTAAACTCTCGATTAATCCTGTGTTTCATGACAGATCTAAGCAGATAGATATCCAGTACCATCATCTCAGAGATTGTGTGCAGCAGAAGATCATGTTGCTTCAATACATTCCTATGGAAGATCAGGATGCAGACATTCCGACGAAGGCGCTCACTACGAGCAAATTCGAATATCATAGAGACAGGATTGGGGTGAAGGATAATCCCTTTCTTGTTGAGAGGGAGTGTTGAAAAGTCAACAAGAAACATGTGTCTAATTTACTTTTAACTTAATTAAATTAGATAATAAATATTAATCTATTATCTCAGTCATAACTGAGTGATTTGTAATTGTAACAGAATTATAAGTGTAGTTAAGTGAGTTAATATCAGTTCTACAACTTTTAACTAAACATGCACTAGTGAGATTTCAGTTTATCAGTGAACTCACATGCAACTGAAGATTTTCCATGGTTAACTACATGCATGTCAGTTCCAATGGAGATGTAGTTGAGATAATAGGTGAAAGGGACAGTTTGGCTATCAGTTGTGATTTTTTCACACATGCAGTGAATATGCTTATGAGCATGTGCAAACGAGGCAATTTTATTCATTTGATTCATTGTGAGAATTTGGATTACAGAGATTGTGCAGAGGAGGTAGGCTGTCTGGACACGGAAATTGGCACATGTATTTGCTAATTTGTGTATGACAGTGTGAGACGATTGTATTGTATTGAGAGCTCTTGGATTAGAGTTTTGTATGAGATTGTTTCATGATTCATGATATACATAATATATGATAGTGGGGTTTTTAGCTTTACGCTTTCCTGGTAAAACTTCTATGTTGTGTGTTATTGATATTTCACTTTGTGCATTGTGGTTGTGATCGTGGTTTAATTGCTTCCGCAATAATAATAGTAGAAGTGATTATGTATTAAACAAATGGAAGAAATTGTTAGATCAGGAGAATCACAGAAATACATTAATTTGTATCGAAATTTCTACAAGAGTAACAAACACCATATCCTCTTGACTTCACATACCTTTTCATTCTTTCCCTCCATGAAGATTAGTTTGTTCCATCAAATAAGGGAGATTCATTTGTGGATAGAGTCATTTTCCCACCCATTTGTGTGTTTTGGAGGATCTTCCTTCCAATGATTAGATTGTTTTTCTTGAAGAAAACTTGCTCTGATACCAATTGTTGGAAACACACACTGACACTGAGAGGGGGTGGTTGAATTAGTGTCTGGAACTTTTGTCTACTTTTCACACTTTTATAGATTAACTAAATTAACTAAACAAGATATATGTAGTCTAATTAATTATGCATAAACATGTATAACACAAATTGTATGAAGTAGATAGAATATAATTATTTTATTTATTTAACTTGAATGAATACAAACAAAATTAATCCTTTAATATCTTCATCTTCAACTGAATATGAGAGATCCAACTCTCTAATAAAAGACCCAACTTTTAGTTCTCATATCCAACTAAGCAATGAGGAATCCAACCCTCATAACAAGACCCATCATGTTGATCTCAGATCCAACTGAGATGTGAGGAATCCAATCCTCATGACAAGACTCAGCTTGTAAACAGGCACCAACCTAATAGAATGAACTTTCATTCAATCCATTATATATATATCCACCAAGATACCCTATTTCCCTTTGTATTAATTTCCTTATATAGTCCTCCATGGGGTGCCACTTTGAAACAATGTGTCCTTTTGGAATGAAACATTTCACCCCTTCATTTAATTAACACAAATGGTAACTTTTACTAATTGATTTTCATACACCAAATTAGACAACTATTTTTGTATGAATATTCTGGAGTGATGGAAACAAAATTTAAAATTATACATGGGTTTTGTGCATAATATGCTTAATTAATTGACAAGAGATAAATTTCCTTAGAAAATTTGTGAGGTGGTCAGTACAAGTGGTTCTTTAAAATCAACTTACCCATATCTTCTTTTCATTGTTGGATGCCAGATCAACTTCAGTTACATTTTCATAAATGTATAAATCGACCTCTATATATTTCCTTTGTTGGTTAATAGTTAAACTCAACTTGTAAACGTTTACTTGATGGTGGATAATAAAATTGGCTCCCTTTCAACTATTAGTCACTAAAGATTTGACTTGGTCTCACCATTTTTCGTACTTCCTTTCTTATTCGACCGAAAAACATCTTTTGGTCGACTCAACTAGAAGAAATTCAACTTGAGTAATTCGATTCCGATTGACCCACATTGCTTCAGCCTCGAATCGACTTGATTTAAGTTTACTTTGACTTCCATCTTTGGGGAAATTTAGTTTACTTATTTCTTTGACCGGCTCGACTTAGAATAAATTCGACTTGAGTAATTCAACTTTGTTCGTCCTAACTTTCTTTGGCTGACTTGTATTTCCCAACTCAATTTTATTTGACTTCGACCTTCGAGGTGATTTACTTCACTTCTACTTGAAATGAATCAATTTAGAAGAAAATCGACTTGTGTAATTCAACTTTGGTCATCTCGACTTGTTTTGGACAACTTGTATTTCTCGACTCAATTTTCCTTCGAGTTCGACCTCTTCTAATTATCTGACTTCGACCTTCGACTTATTTGACCTATTCGATATCGACCTTTGATTTCGACATTCGATCTCTTTGACTTCAACCTTAGAATTTTTTAAATTTGACTTCTTCAACTTCTTCTGAGATGTTTATACCAAACTTCTTGATATCTACTGCATAGTGTTTGACTTTGACCTTCGAATTTTTCAGTTTCAACTTCTTCAACTTCTTGCTGAGATATTTATACTAGACTTCTTGATATCTACTTCTTTTTATTGAAACAATCTACTTTTATCCTTTCTCCTTGAATTTAGTTCGTCGACTTGACCCATTTAATTGTTTCGACTCAACTTAATCTTTGAATGGTCGAGAGAATTGTTTCTGACTTGTCTTAAGGTTTGACTGGTTGAGACAATTGTTTCTGAATCGACTTAAGGCTTGACTTGTCGAAAATTTTCTTGCTGAGACTATCATACCATAATTTTTGACTCTATTACTTGTATGGACCCATATTTGATTCTCCATTTACTCTTTTTTTCTAGACAATTTATTCTTTTGTGAAAGACCATATTTCCACTAGGATGAGTGTATCAAGTTCATACAATATATTAGTCAATATTATGTTTCTAATTATATTCAAGTCACCTTCATAACATTATTTCCAATATTGACAATGCTTGACATTCAAGTCACCTTCATAACATTATGTCCAATATTGACAATGCTTGACATTCAAGTCACCTTCATAACAATATGTCCAATATTGACAATGCTTCTCAAACTAATCAATCAATGATACTTCACCTATCTATCAAGGTTGACATCAATGACAACCAAATTTCCAACACATAGTTATTGAATGTAACAGTCTATTGATGAGTATAATCAATAAAGAAATGACAAATACGTGATTCCTAATCTTGTGTTGTATGTCTTTTATATGTTTCCTTATGAGTTATGTTTGAATGTGTCATAGACATATTTATCTTATGATTAAACATGGTGCAATATTCCTAATTGTTACAACAATGAAGTATCTAGAATAACATGATAGTATGAAGTTGAATCACTAGGTAGTTAATAAGGAAAAATGATAGAATATCATGCACAGGAACTATTAAGAAGAATGAACAAGTTAACCACCTCCCATTCCCTCGATACTGCAGAAACCTGGTTCTCAAAGTCCCAATAGATACCTCGGGTGAGACTTCATATGTGCAAGAAGGTGATGTTGAAAGAGCCAGTGTCTGGTGGGTTTTTTTGGTTAAATATAGATCAAACCTAGGGTCTTACAACGTAAGTACAACACCAAAATGTTTTTCTATTTCTAGGACCCGTAATTTGCGATTAAGGGAATAATTTGGAGGTCGACTAAGAAGGATATCTCGTAGTGGTTGTAAATAAAGGAATGATAGTTTTCACATCAAGAGAACATGAACCCTCAGATGAGTAACAAGAAATGGATGCAAAGGTATTTGTACACAAATCTATATGAAATTTTCTTTGGCAAATTTCCAATTATTCTAACTAAGTGGCTAGAAACATTAGTGGATAAAACTGGAAGGTTCAGGGCCACAACACCGAGAAATTGGAATCCTGAATTGGTAAGACAACTAAATTTTGTAAGTAACCCACCTACTAGTGCAATGAATATTTGGTTGGATAGGATATTAGGAGGATATATTACAAAGTTTGCAGTATATTTCATTCAATCATACAGTGTTGTAGAAAGGGAATTTTTCAAAGTTATACACATAAGGTTCATGAAATCATTAGGTACGTGTATAAATATTCTATTTTGTGAAAATCATGTGGTGATAATGGAGTCTGACTGCTAAATGGGGAACCGACGAATGGAAAGAGGATAGTTTGAGAACATGAGACAATGAAGGACGCGATGAAGAGGGAAGGATGGGAATAAGGATGCAAGAGGAGGGTATACCAGAGGAAGAATATGAGTTTGGAGTATTATGCAAAGGAAGGAGGTACAAGAGGTGAAATAATGAGGCTAGGAAAGGAGAGACACATAGTGAGACAGAGGGGAGAGAACCTTACACAATAATATGAATCGTGGAGATACCATATATAGGAGGGGAAGAAGAGGATTTTCAGTCCAATACAATAATAGAAGAGTCATTAATTCATACTTAGAATGAGTCTTGTGTTGAATCCATGACCCTGTGTGCATCACCACAATCAGAGATAATAGTTGAAGGCTTATCAAAAGAAATTGTAGTTATCCAAGGAGGAAAAAGAAGTAGCAGTTAGAATAATGGAAGTAGTGTGAAGAGTCAGAGTCAGACTCAGAGTCAATCAACATCACCAAGAGGAGAGACTACAAAAAGAAACATGGAAGGAGTAGATAATACTCTTATACTTCCCGAGTTTCAGGGAGTGGGATCAAAGGATCCATAACAACATTTGTTTGTCTGTGAAACAATTTGGGCTGCTAAGAATGTACAGGATGAGGATGTAGATATTGTGTAATTAATGACAACATTTAGAGGTCGTTCACTAGTATGGTACATGAAGTTATAGAGTATCACGCCTGTAGGATAGGACAAGACTTTGGCTGAAATAAAGCAAGCACTGCTGAAAGAGTTCAAGAAGCCAAATTCAGAGTCATAGTACATCACAAAAATCAAGGAGGAACAAACAAATTCGGTATGGTATTTTGATCAGAGATTTAAGGATGTGATAGGTAGAATGAATTTCCAGATCCCAAATCAACAACATCAATAATGGTTTATTGCAAGGCTTCTACCACATATTCGTAAGCCATTGATTCAATAGAAGGTTGCATTGCAACCCAAGGCATTGGAAACTGTAATGAAATTAGAGTCATATACGGTAGGAGATAGTGGAGGAATGACATGAGTTCAGATGTAGTTGGTTGCATTGATGATTCAACTAGTTGAACTTACAAAAGGGAAGGATAAACAACAACAAATTTGGTGTACCAAGTGAAAAACTGACGACCATCACAAGGACGAATGCCCAACATTCGCGCAATATTTTGAAACTGGAGCCCCAAATCCATTACTACAGGGATGATACTGCAATGTATGTATGAAGTGGGGCCATCATCCTACTAAGTGTCCATTACTACAAAAATATTAGAGTACACCAAGGAACTTGTTTTGCAATCTTTACAAGTCTGTGGGACATGAAGACAAGGATTGTCACGCATTTGACTTGATGAGGGAACACACATTAGATATGTACAAGATTCAGAAGGAGAATGATGCAGCAGAAGGGAGTGGTATGGAATATAACAATCAAAGAGGTTTCAATCAAGGGAACAAAGGAAACTTTGGTAAAGCTTGAGGAAGAGGAAAGTTTGGTAGAGGAGGAAGAGGATCGATAATATGTTATAATTGTAATCAACCAAGAAACTTGGCTCATGACTTACTGAATCCATGTACAACATGCACATTCTACATAGAGTTGGATCATGTGACATAGGATTTTCCTCAACTAGTTGTGAAATAGAAAGCCAAAGGTAACTAGAGCTAGAATCAAAATCAAAATGTGAATAATATATCAGCTGAAAAATGGAATGAAGGACCAAGAATAGCAGTTGTTATGCATGGAGGAGCTAGAACATGGGATGATATGAAAAATGGAGGAAAGTTGACTGAGCAGTGAGTAAAGAATTTAGCAGGGCCTATGCCAACTTTCATCCTCAACGGGAAAGGGAGACATATCAGAAAGCGAGAAAAAAAGTACTTGGATAGGTTTTGGGAGCATCAACATCATGTGTGCCTCGTATAGAAGATCACGTTATTCTAGAGAGACTGAATGGAAAGGTAAGAACACTAACAAAATTCTTGAGGATTTGTGTAGAGATAATGAAGGATGAAACTGTGTTTAGTACACTATACGACATAATTGATAACTACACATGAGGAAGGGAAACTCCTATCGCACAAAGGATGGTAAATTAGGTACTGCATAGGAAGAGACCCAATGGAGAATTTAGATTCAATGCACAGATTGGGGAGTATGATGTGGATAATGTCATCTTGGACTTGAGATCAAACGTGAATGTTTTACCTAAGAAGACATGGGATGTGATGGGAAAACCCAAGTTAGTGCAGTCTCTTATTCAGTTAAGGCTCACAAATCACCACAAAATAGTCTTGATTGGTTGTTTGACATGAGTAATTGTGAACATAGATGGGGTACGCAACATGACAGAGTTTGAATTTATTGATATCGTGGAAAACAATCAACCATATCCATCACTGATGGGACTAGAATGGGTTTTTTATAACTAGGAAATCATTAACTTGAAAAGGAGAAAGATGATATTTGAGGTTGGAGATTTGACTGTTACTACACCCTTGGACCCATCAGAAGTAAAAAGATACATAGATCCAACAAGAGGGAATGAGATTGACAAATTATATAAAATGACTACGTGGATGGAGAATTATGTCAAACCGACAATGGAGGGTTGTTACACATGAAATGTTCACACCTAGGTACCTTGCCCTAAGTGTCATAAAGTGTCATATAAGTGTCTCATACACCTTGAAAACATGGAATAACCTATGTCACAATCCCTAGTCAATGTGGAGGAGGGATATATTACATGAAGGACAAAATACCAAGTGCACGTGAATTATTATTAATATTCATGAAAAATAAATAAATTAAGTGTGTGTTGGCCCTCGACCAAGTTTTGAGTAAACATTGGTCGGGTTTGAACACTTTTGGGACTTAGACTCAATGGTCAAAGATGGAGTGCCTAGGTGGAGTTGAGATCATGGGATATCACTTATTTTGCGGGCTTGTGGATCCATCATAGGGTTCATTAGGTTTTATGTAATGGGTTATGGGATGTCGACCCATGGGTTTACCCATGATTATTCCTTTTTGTAAATGTATAAACATGTAAGGGTGTAATGTAGAAGTAGGAAGTGGCTAAGTGCAAGCGATGTAACTAGATATGTGCTAAGTCAGTAGCTAAGTGCAAGAGGCAAGTAGTTTTGAGTTTCTTTGTGCAACAGAACATGTATGTAAGGATTTGTGCTTGATAGAGGAGTTGGCTCTGTGCCTTGACCTGGTTTTGGGGAAGGTGGATCTGGTGTGCAGTGTGTAGATCACCTGTCTAGTGTGAAGCTTAGCTCTGTGGCTTAGTGCACATGAGAAGACAATTGTAAGAGATTGAAGAAGAATGATAAATAGGAAGAAGTCGTTGGTGGATGTAGCCCCACACTAGGGTGAACCATGTATATCATGTGTTGATGGTTTGATTTGTGATATGATTATGATGTAGATATGCTTAATGCATTGATTATAATGAATGATAAATAGATCTATGAATTCTTAGTTCTTTTTATATGTTGAATATGTTAGATCTAACTTCTGATGCTAAGTGCGAAGTGTATGTTATCATTATTACTACGCTAAATTATACTTAGGGTTTGATTTACGATGTGAATAAAGCTAATAAATTAATAGGTGTTGTCCCTAAGTACACTGCGAGGTGCTATAATCACAGATATGTGTCCCAACTTGGTTACAAACACTTGAGTCCTGTAACCCCCCCTGCCTCTACCTCGAGTGAGACTGCATCTTCTTCACAAGTGTTGTCGAAAGGGTCAGTAGTTAGGGTTTTTTTGGTGCGTTGCTGAAGTGTTGAACCCTGGGTCTACCTCTGTGCCATAAGAGAAGATAATAATAAGAATAGAAAGAGGAACCTAGAGACTCACATCATATGAAAGAAGGTAAGGAAGCTCAGTAATACGAAAGCAAAGTTAGAAAAAATACAAGAAGTTATAGAGAAGACTTCACAAGAGGTAGGCTTGTAGGCTTTGAACCTCACCGGAACAACAGAACCACGTGGAATGGGACTTCTCCATGGCGAAGCCATATGACTGTTGGATGTGCCCCAACCGTTAGAATGACGCTCTGAATAGTTAGGAAACACATTTATGGGTGAATAGACTGTGTTTGGGACATTGAGACCATGCCATAACACACTAATTCATATTGATTGAGGCATTCCTGCTCGTTGGAGGAATCCATTACGACACTTCCTTATTTAACCCGTCGGACGCTGCGTTGTGACCACTTTTTTCTACCTGTGATTTTCTAAGCTAATAGAGAAGTGATTGTGTGTGTCGAGTTGTGCTGTCACACCTCATCATCTATTGTTTACCCCACTATATATTCACCTACCCTGACTTATTTGTTAACAGCGAGAATGTTGACCAAGCGGACCGAGCTAGAGAAATTCGTCGAAGAAGTTCTAAAGAAGTTTATGGATGATAAAGATATGTCTAAGGGAGTACAAGTATCATAGACCAGGGGACTACAGGAATCCCCCTCGACCATATGTCACTTGAAACGTGCCGACCATGCTACTAAGAAGAGAAGTAATCATCACGACGATATGGCTAATGTGAAGCAGATCCCGTCGATATTACCTGATTACATCCCTCTTTTAGCTAGAGCAGTTAATCGTGACAACATTGCATGGGAATTTGAGTATACTTTTATCACAACGTACATTCCTAAGGGGATACGCATAGAAGGAAGACAGTTGGGACAGATCCCAACCTTGAAGAACACCGATTTCAACCTTGATGACAAAAATAACTACGTGATGCTTGTACCCCACATATATCTGATGAAGATGATTGGGAAGAAGCCTCTCATCATCTCCCAGCCTTGGATAAAGGAGCTCGTGCAGTCCATGATACTCAACATGATAAAGATCCCTCACTTTGGCTGACATTAGGAGGTTAACGCTTGCGTTAAACTCCTCTTGGAGTGCTATCATGTAGGATACCTGTAGCTCGACAGGAGCATCACTGTGGATCCGACATCTGATCCACTTGATCACAGGATTGAGCATGAAGGTCCTCGACCCTCAACAGTTCTACCCAGGAAAGGCCTCAGATCGTTCCCTAGCACAACTCATTAAGGAGGCATATGATGAAGTTGAGAAGGGAAAGTGAGGCTACAATGTAGACTCCATCCAGGATGGTGTAGTGTGCCTAGCTTGTCAGCTTATAGCTGGAAATATCGTCAGAAAGAATTGCCCCACATAGGTCACTGGATTCATGGTGGACCTAGAAGGAAAATGTGTGGAGGGGATGCAAATGAATTGGGTGAGATACCTCGTCAATGATTTCAAGAAATACTGACCTGAAGCATAGGACCAAGGATATGAGTTTCATTTTAGATGGTTGTTGGTGTTGATCACATTTGTCGCTTGGAAAATGCCAGAAGGAGTAGCCTTCCCAGAGATAGAACCATCAGAGTCATTGGTCGCGAAGTTCTCTACCCTATGGTACATGAATGACATGTCAAAGTAGTGGCAGTCGAATGAAGTATTCCACACCTACTATCAGCAGCTGAAGGTCTCTATTGAGTTGTTCCCACACATGAATCTGCGAACATTGCAACAGTATAGACCGATGGATAATTTCCACACAAATTGACATTTCATTTATATCACTGCGCGCAGGGATGAGAGCAAGGATAAATTACAGTCTTACTATAAGCTGACTAACAAAGATATGGAGGAGATCACCAAGGAATGGCCGATAGAGTTCTTTGTATCAGTTGATGATGAAGAAATCTATGACCCTGACATCATCAAAATCCCCTTGGTCACCTGAGCCGAGCATGTCGGACAGACCAATGTGAAGAAGAAGAAGAAGGAGGAAGTTCAAAACATAGAAATTGATGAGGAGGATAGTGCATCATAAGAAAGTATACCTGAGTTGCCCATTGGAGGAGGATGAGGAGATGAAGTAAATCAAGGAGGAGGGAAAGAAGGAGAAAACAAAGGAGAAGGTGAGGCTACACCATCTAAGGACCCCCCTACAGAGGCAAAAACATCAAAGAAGAGGAAGGTTTCTCCACAGAAACCTTTAACAATAAAGAACACCCGCATCAGTAAGCCCCAGATGGAGGCCACCCTCACAGAAGATGATATAATCCTAGTCCATGGAGTGATGGAAGATTTGTCTGATGGAATATTCGTCTGAGGACATATTAAAAATATATGGTGCGAAGAAGGAGGAGATGTATGTAAGAGTTGAGAAGGAACTGTAGGAAATTCAGCGAGCCATTGAATTGAGCCGCGTAGTATCCACTGCGCCTTCCTCATTGGAGACTGTAGAGTTGGAGGATGAACCAGCACAACTTTGATGACATGTAGATGCAACAGAGGCTCGACTTCAGTGAGTCCAAGAAGAAAAGGAGCAGGCTATAGAAACCCTAAAGAAAGAGAAAGAGAATATCTCGGAGAAACTTCGAGTTGCGCGGTACTGCGTGACCACTTATGAAAATGAGAAGGATGAGTTCTAGGTGATGCTCGAGGAAGACAAAGTGTAGATACAGAAGGAAAAGGACCACCTGCTTGCAGAGAAGACTGTAACCAAGGAAGTGTTAAGCAAAGAACTTCGCTCTGTGCCAGGCTTGACACAAGAGGAACATGACGCAGTTGAGGTCTAAGTGATGAAGCTTGTTGAGGCCATCTAGTAGCTTCAAGCAAGGGTAACAGAGTTGGACCTTCAAGAAGTACCAAGCACTCTGTAGGAAGTGTGTGACTAGAGGGAGGAAACCACTAGGAACGCAGTTGGAAGGATCAAGGTCCTCACCTTAGAATGCAAGTAGCTAAGCAACAGAAGTGCACAGACCTACGAATTCCTCACAGAAGACCCAGAGCTTAGGAAGTTGGAAGCACAACTACAGGAGGCGCAACAACAGGCACTGATAGTACAAGTGTAGATGAAGTCACTCACTGTGGTCTACAGAATGAAAAGATAACAATAACAACACACAACACAACAGTAGATTACTACCATCCAGGGTAGAGTCATGGAGGTCACACAAAGGCTACAACTGGTGTAGGAGGAAGCCTGCGCGGTGTTTGAAGATATTGAAGGGAAAGGATCACAACAGGACCAAGTGGTTGCATTAGTGGAACAACGCTTGGAAGGGCCTATTACAGAGAAAATGATCCAGGACTTCACTAAGAAGGAAGCTCATGCGAAGAAATAAGTCAAGGAAGCTCGAGCCAAGCTCAAGGCCTTCGAATCAGCACCTAGATCTGAGTGACTCAGGATGAGTCACAAGTGAGTGTTGGGGGCATGTTGGCCCTCGAACAAGTTTTGAGGAAACATTGGTCCGGTTTGACCACTTTTGGGACTTCAACATAGTGGGCGAAGATGGAGTGCCTAGGCGGAGTTGAGATCGTGAGATCTCACTTATTTTGCAGTATTGGGGACCCAGCATGGGGTTCATTAGGGTTTATGTAATGGGTTATGGGATGTCATCCCATGGGTTTACCCATGATTAGGCATTTTTGTAAATGTATGAACATGTAACGGTGTAATGTAGAAGTAGGAAGTGGCTAAGTGCAAGCGATTTAAGTAGCTATGTGCTAAGTCAGTAGATAAGTGCAAGAGGCAAGTAGTTTTGAGTTGCTTTGTGAAACATGACATGTATGTAAGGCTCTGTTCTTGATAGAGGATTTGGCTCTGTGCCTTGACCTAATTTTGGGGAAGGTAGATCTTGTGCGCAGTGTGCAGATCACCTGTCCAGTGCGAAGCTTGGATTTGTGGCTTAGTGCATAGGAGCAGACAATTGTAAGATATTGAAGAACACTAATAAAGAAGAAGAAGTTGGTGGTGGACGTAGCCCCACACTGGGGTGAACCACATATATCATGTGTTGATTGTTTTCTTTGTGCTATGATTATGTTGTAGATATTCTTAGTGCATTGATTATAATGAATGATAAATAGATCTATGAATGCTTATTTCTTTTTCTATGTTGAATATGTTATATCTAACTTCTGATGCTAAGTGTGAAGTGTATGTTATTGTTATTACTGTGTTGAATTGTACTTGGGGTTTGATATACAATGTGAACAAGCCTAATAAATTAATAGGTGTTGTCCCAAGTACTCTGCGAGGTGTTATAATCATAGATTTGTGTCCCATCTTGGTTACAGACACTTGAGTCCTATAACCCCCCTGCCTCTACCTTGGGTGAGACTGTATCTTCTTTGTAGGTGTTTGCGAAAGGGTTGGTAGTTAGGGTTTTGTTGGTGTGTTTTTGAAGCGTTGAACCCTGGGTTTTCCCCTGTGCCAACAATGTGAGAATCAAGTGCACATGAATTATTATTAATATTCGTGAAAAATAAATTAATTAAGTGTGAGAATCCACCTCACATTTGGTTTCCTAATTTTTAGGGAAGGTGGAGGATCTCATGGATGATTGAAATATTTCCTCCTTAAAATCCTTGAGAGATATTTCCTCCCTAAAATCCTTAAGATATCTTTTCTCCCTAAATATCTTTTAGATATCTTTTTAGTGGATCTGATGAGTGATCCTCTCCATGGTGTTTAAGCCTCCAAATCCTATATAATGAGGGCTTTCCATGGATATGGAAAAGGGCATATTGGAGGTATCAAACCTATGGTCTTGGGAGAAAGCTTTAGGATATCAAACCTATGATTTTGGTAGCTTTGTGCAAGGACTGGATGAGAAGGACTTGGAGAGGTTGTTGTGACTTCATCTACGGTTTGTAAGTATCTCTTTTGAGTTCTCATTAATATATGCTTGGCCTATTCCCTTCTAATCTGTGTATCTTCACATATGTTGTCTATTATATATGGATTTTATTAGACTAATATTATAGGGTAGAGCAGGATTTCTTTGTCTTCTTGTTTTCCATTGCATTGCAAGTGTCGAACGGTGCCAAGGAGCTTGGGGATCAAGCTCAAATTGGAGCAACGAGGACAAACACCAGAATAAGGTGCATCACACTTTCTTCCTTCTCCTTCTCTTTCTGATTAGGTAATTAGATTCAAAGGGATATTAGTGTCCAATGTTGGCATATTTCTGTCTTGGTATAGGGGTCTAGATCCAAGGGGATATTCACCTGTCCGTAGGGGGATTTTCCTATAAAAATGGTCCGTTGAGTTGGAGAAGTATTAGTTTGTGTGCATCAGATTCAAAAGTAGGTCTAGAGCATTGGAAATAAAGGATGCATGAAGTGTCAACTAGACGATGTGCATGCATAAACCGATCCTTGCATTGGATTGGAATAGAGATATATGATTCACCCATGTATGACATATTAATTGATATAAGCATGTTTTTAAAGGAATTTGAATTGCAGGTACCCAAACAACAAATGTTGTTAGCACTTGATGTCATCCTAAAAGAAACTCCAGCTAGATGGTGGGTTACACATAGAGAAGGGATAAAATATTGGTCACAATGCAATAGACTCATGCAAATAAGGTTTGGTAGTGAGGAAGAATACATTGTGTAGAAGAATACATCAGAGAGTGACCCAGCATGCCATGTTGAGAAGTGCAAGGATTTATGGAGTTCAATACTAGAGATAGAATGGACACACAAATTTCTACACACACTAGACACAATTCCGAAGAACTGGTATTTGGAATTGGAAATGCATAGAGAGATGACATGATCAAAAGATTTGACCCAGAGGTTCAGAGTCTCATTCACATTCAAACATGAATATCCATCAATAGATGCAACATTATCGACTATTCAAGGTAAGATTTTCTTGGAAGAAGGAACAATGGAGGTAGTATCACTATGCTGTGCGCACAGAGCCAATATAAATTTCCATGAGTTATTGGAATTCTACAATGTAGTTAAGGAAGAAGAGGATGAAGAAGATCCTAGGAATCTACAAGTACTCGAGACAGAAGGAGAACGAACATTAGAAGGGCCAACATTTGATTCCGCCACATACACAAAACCGATAAAGATGTGGAAGGTAAACATTGGGACAACATAGAATCCCAAGTTCGTGCAAATAGGAGATTATTGGAGTGATGAGACAATATATAAGATTGCAGAATTACTGGGAGAATACCAAGACCTATTCCAAATGATATTTTAAGAGATGAAGGGGATAGCGAGAGACTTAAGTGAGATGAATATTCCATTGAAACTAGGCACTAAGTCAGTGTGCTAGAGTCCTTATAGGTTAAATCCAAAGTACAAAGAGAAGGTGGAAGTTGAACTAGAGATGATGTTGGACACATGAATTATTGAACTGGTAGAGGAATCTGAATGGATCAGTCCAATGGTAGTGTGGGGAAAAATGACATGAGGGATCACGAAGGGATCCGAGGAAGTTGAATGACAAATGTTTACATTATCCATTTCCAACACCATACACAAATGAGGTACTGGAGAATGTAGTAGGATAAGAGACTTATTCTTTCGCAGATGGATTCTTTGGGTACCATCAGATGAAAATTTCATAGGAGGATAGAAAAAATACCACTTTCACAATAGAGTGGGGGAGATATCAGTATACATTCATGCCCTTTGGACTAAAGAATGTCTCGACGATTTTTTGCAGAGTAGTGGTTGCAGTGTTCAAGGAATTTATTCATAAGTTCCTTGAAGTTTACCTGGATGATTGCACTGTGTTTAGTCCACCGAAGGATCACATAGAAGTACTCAAACTGATTTTGGATAGGTGCAAACATTGTCATATTTTTTTGAACCTGAATAAGTGTATCTTTTTCACACCATTTGGAAATGTTTTGGGACATGTAGTGTGCAAACCTAGACTATTAGTAGATCCATACAAGATTGCAGTAATTCTAGAGTTAGAACCTCCTACATCAGTCAGAAAACTAAGGGAAATGTTGGGTCATACAGCTAATGATAGGAAATTTATCAAAGGATACGCTCAGATGACAACACTGATGGAAACATTACTGAAGAAGGAAGAAACATTTCAATGGAATGAGGACTGCCAAAAGGGGTTTGACACCTTGAAACATAAATTGGTAACCATGCCAATTTTGATCTTTTCGGATTGGAACAAAGAGTTCCAAGTACATCTAGATGCATCATCCATAGCGTTGGGTGCAATGTTGTCACAACCAGGGGAAGGAGACATAGATCAACCAATCTCTTTTGTAAGTAGGAAGTTGTCTATAGTAGAGAAGAATTATACTACCACGGAATGAGAAGGATTGGAAATGGTCTATGTGCTACAAAAGTTCATACATTATTTATTGGGGTCTCACTTTCAAATGTATACATACCATTCTACATTAAAAAACTTAGTCAATAAGCCTGTGTTAGGGGGGAGAATATGTAGATGGATACTATTGTTCAAGGAATAAGATTTTGAGGTGATAGTAAAATCGGGGAAGATGAATGCATGGACAGATCGTCTATCATTCATATTGTCAGGTGAAGATGCAGGAAATTTAGATGACAGCTTACTAGGTGCACATCTATTTACATTGAATATGATGGATGATTACTTCTTGGACATCGTATAGTTTCTAAGTATAGGAATGGATCCATTAGAGATATAAGTAGTGTAGAAGAAAAAAATGGTAGTGAAAGCAATAAATTATCAGTTGATTGCAGGGAATTTATACAAGTTAAGTGCATATGGAATATTGAGGCATTGTGTATTGGAAAAAAAGAGACTAATGATACTTGAAGAAGCACATGATGAGATCACAAGAGGATATTATGCAGGGAGAGAAACTACAAAAAAGATTTTGTGTGCAGATATTTTGTGGCCTACCCTTCACAGAGATGTGAAGGAATATTTCCAGTCATGTGATGTATGTAAATGAGTGGGAAAGCCATCGAGGATGGATGAAATGCATTTAAATCCCTAGGTTACGTTGAAAACATTTGAAAATTGGGCCATAGACTTTGTAGGACCAATCAATCCACAAGAAATAAGATTAGGGGAAAAGTACATCATCACTACAACGAAGTATTTGACAACATGGATAAAAGCCACCCCAATTATGGATTGCACCTTAGAGACTAAGTCGACACATATTACTTAGTGATCAAGGCACACACTTTCTGAATAACACAATTGCAACATTGACTAAGGAGTTCCAAATCCATCATTAGAAGAGTACCCCATATCATCCTCAGGCTAATGGAATAGTGGATACTTTCAATAAATCCTTGGAGAATTCCTTGACCAAAATTTTCAATGTAGGGAGAGATGATTGAGACTTAAGAGTTCTTGTAGTATTATGGGCGTACAAGACGAAAAGTAAGAAGTTGGCAGGTAAGACACCTTCAGATGGGTATATGGGAAGGAAGCAGTGATGCCAATGGAGTTCATTATACCTATCATTCCCACTACAAAAATCACTGAGCTATCATACACTGGAGAAATAGAGGAGAGATTGACACATTTAGTATAGCTTGAGGAAAATTGGTTTGTCACAGGTTTTCATTAGCAAGTTTAGAAGGATATAGAGAAATCTTGGCATGAGTGACAAATCAAATAGAAAAAGTTTCGATTAGGATATGTGGTACTACTCTATGACAACAATTTCATGCAGTATCCAGGAAAGTTTAGAATACACTAGATAGGATCCTATGTGATTCAACAGGTAACAAAGATAGGTGTTGCACGGTTGGAAAACTTGAATGGAGAATTCTTTAGAGGAATGATGAATGGAAGTCAGATGAAACTCTATTGAGACGGATGACAATCTGTGTGGTAATATGGGTTGTGGCAGAATCAATGTATTATAGTAGTTGTACCATAGTAGGAAGGAAAACAATGAAAAAAAACTAAAAAATAGATAGGGAAAAAAGAAAAATATTATAGAGTACAAGGCCTGGGAGATTGTGCAGAAGGGATGACTATCATGCATTAGAATGGAACTACGTCAATTCATGAAAGAATACATAGAAGAGATGTATTTTGAAGCACACCGATGGAACAGTAAGAACCATTGCACAGTTTGGCAATGACAAGACCATTAAAATCATTAAATCACGAAAACAATAGCTGCAAAGCGGGAGTGATAGGTCATAAAAGTGTCATAGAGTATTAAATGGTAAAAGCCTCCAGATATCACGATAGATTGGAAGTATGAGGGAAAAATCACATGATGGATTTGGTAATAAAGGAGAATTTAGTTAAAACACTCATCACTCTTGGTGGTGGATTGGACAAGGAATTTAAGGCTGGATCAGACATGTATAGTTGGCATGAAGAAATAGAAAAAATAGAAGGTTGTGAAGGGTAAGTCATTGTTTAATGCAAGTAGGAGAAAAAAATAACGAACTAGAGTGAATTCGAGAGCACCAGATCTGAGCCACAACTACATGTGAAGATACGTAGAGTTAGGCCAAGAACCTGTCATGGGAAATGAATGGCACCATTGAAAGTTGGGGGACCGTATGTAGCAACAAGAAAATAGGAGAACCGACTAGTAGCATCACCATAGGTTGAAACGATCACGAGAGCTTCAACTTCGACACCACTAATAAGATTTCACAGAAACTACCTGCCACTATGGATGGAAAATGCACCACCTTCCAATGTACCAATCAATTGGAAGTACCAATTTCCTATAACACCAGTTCCAACTGGTATAAGTAGTGATCCGAAAAGATCTTTTAATGACTGTGGTTGAGTTTTTAATTGCATGTGATTATTAACCATTTAAGAAGATAATGAAAGAGGATGAAGATGAGAGAATATATCACAGCCATAATAGAAAATACAGATCTGAACTGAAGCAATAAGAACAACAAACCATAACAAGAGAAGTGATAATGGAGTTTGACACAAAATTGCCTACGTCTCTGGGCCTTTGTCTCGGTGGGGGAGGCTTCTTTATTTCTGTTCAAAGCTCAAAACGTACATCAAATAAGTGCCATTAGGTTACAAGATTGATTTGTTCATGTTCTTCCAGATCTCTAGAACCCAACAGAAGAAACAACACACAAAACGGATGACCAGAGCTCCCAGAAATGGCCCGCAAGCGTCTTCTCCTCAACAACTCCTCTGCATAAAAATGGATTTGGCTTGGCTTCCCTTCAGCATAACTCTACTTTGACTATCCTCCATGGCTTCAAACAGACCTGGTTTTTATAGATCTGAATTTGGTTATCCATCCCCAACTTCCTCCCAAAATCTGGGCTCAAAAGGAGTCCAATATCCCCCAAAATGGGCAAAATCCTCTTATTACAGGCCAAAAATCAATTTAAAATCTAAAAACATTATAATAAAACCCATTTATCCAAAAATATATGGGTTAAGACCCATAGACCTGGTGTGTTCACTTAAAACATGGGCATATGAGTTTCATATGGCCAAGCTCTAGCCCAAAGGGCTAAGCGTTGGCCTTACAACGGTTCTTAGCTCCTGGTTTTTGGGCGCATACCATGTGGCCTGTGGATTATGAGATATATATCCATGTGCATAGGTATATGTTTAAAACCTTTCTCCTAGATATGTGTCAGATGATAGGACCGTGCCCTTGATTCAATGGATGTGCGGTTATGCCATTACTTCGTGCCCTCGGTTGTATGCTTGTTTCCAAAGACCACGAGCCGGGGCTTAGCCCCAACCCCCATTTGCACCATTTAAAACATGCCACCACTTTATATATATTAAAGTGGGTTTATATTAATAAGCAACACTTGGGTGTGTTGGTAATAGGACTCTACCCAAAGCGCTTGCCTTGCCAATAGGTTATGTGGTTGAACCCCATGACACTCCATTACAATTTTTCCAATGAACCTAATGTCCAACCAATGGGTGCCACGTGGCAGCCCATGCCTGGGCCATGTGGCACAAAACAACTTGTCGAGAACATGCCACTTGTCCACATCTGGTTGGATCTTCCATTTTCCCAGTCAACCTACTGTTGTGATGCCACATCACTTCTACCATTGCCATGTGTCACCTCCACAGAGTGCCACGTCACCTTTTGACTGTTGACTTTTTTTTTACTTTTTAGCTATTTGGAAAAATAGTCAGAGTGTGATAACTCTCACATACGACGCCCGTTTGAGAAAGTGAATATATGGCTAGAATCAACGCCACGATCCGGTCACAATGAAATTGGTTTCGTCTGATTCTGAGAACTTTCATTTTGAGCCTTTTTGAGCCCTATCAGGATCCTTGATCTGATTCTGGATCACACCTCCCCACTAAAGGACCTTTTGGTCCCCAAAAGGTTACTGACCAGTCAACAAGCTCGAGATAGGCCACCCGAATTGTCCTCTGTCTCTGAACTCTATCCTGTGCACCTGTCTCATCAAGATCAACTGTAACATAATCATGACAACTGACGACATATTGTTAGCCATTTGAACCTTGTTACATCTTACTGAAGCCACTATCACCCATGTAGACAACATTACTAATGATAGCATCAAAAAGACGACTACAAATGAGCTGATATACTTGTAATATTTGCATGACATGAGCTTATCTTGAAGCAACTTATGATTGATTTTCCATTCAAAAATCATTTTCTGTTCTTTCTTAAGATCGATTACTTCATTTGAAATAATTATAGGTTTTTTTCTTACTTGAACTTCCTTCTTTAACTGTTCCACTTTTTGAAGATTTTTATTTGCCTTAACATGATGAGCATGAACCACACAATCTTGACCTGCTTTGGTTAATTAATATTGATTCTTTGTCTCTTAGAAGATTGTCTTATGATCATATAAGTATGGACTACCTAAGACCATTCCACATTCACTTAATGGCACTACATCACATGTTACCTCGTCCACATACTTAGATGAAATTGAAAATTTGATTGTACACTGCTTTGTTATGTGCATTTGATGATGATTTCTTATCCATTTAAGTGTGTAAGGATTATGATGAGTTTTTGTTTTTAACCCCAATTGCTTAACCAATTCTTTAGAGATTAGATTATGTTGAGATCCACTGTTGATTAATGTGTCTATCTTAGTGTGTCACATGATGGTCCTTATATGAAACAAGTTGCTTCTACAATCAATGCCTTCACCAATTTTACTTGTCATACCAACCAATGAGATATTTTATTCATCACCTGAATCCGATCCCAAGTCCGTGGGTCTTGTTGTCACTACCACTATTTGCATTCCCTTCTTTTCCTTGAACCACTTTTGCCTCTTCTCGGGATGTAACTGCCAACATCTGTCCTCATCATGTCCCTCTTTCTTGCAATGCTTGCAAGAGGGCTTCCCTTCCTTCCTCATCACTGCATTTGAATTCTTTCCATGCCATTTCCTCTTGTCCTCTTTCCTTGAAGGCGATGATTCCCCTGACACACCTGCTTTTCCTGCTTCAATATACATAGCTTGAACAAAAATCTCATCAAGGTTAGTGGGTCCAAACATGAATACATTGTTTCTAATATGTGCAGGTAAACCTCCTATATACTTCATAAGGGTTTCCCAATGCCATTTCTCGAAAGCCATCAATATACTCTTGCAATGTTTGTCCTTTTCTTAGTTTTAAGGATTTCCATTCAATTAATGCGTTTTCTTTATAACCCATAGAATAGAATTGTTTTCTAAGTGCAGAAATGAAGCTTTTCCATGATGGAAATACATTACCCACTTGTTGCGTTCCATTTTGCAACTTGTTTTTCCACCAGATGAGAGCTGTGCCTGCAAGTCTCAAAGATGCCAACTTGATTTGTGTGGCCTCATTCTTGATCTATTGCACACTACAGTAAACTTCCATCTACCTGATCCAATTGTCAAGTTTCATTGCATTTACTTCACCATCATATATGGGTAACTCAAATTTAACATCAAGTTTTAAAAATGACATTTCATTCTTATGTTTATGAACATGTTTCTTTGCATTAGATTTAGAACTTGAACTTGAAGAAGAAGGAGAAGTAGGAGGAATCTAAGGAGGATCCTCTTCCTCTTCACTTTTTCCCTTTGAAGATTCACCCAGATTTGGTCTTTTCCATTCCAAGTAATCCTCATACAAAACTTTCATCATCTCCGACATAGCAAGGAAAATTTTCCGAAACTCTTTCTCATCCTAAGAAAGCCCTTCTTCTGATGCCATCTTCTCACTGTGAGAAGCTCTTTTTCTCAATCCAATTAATGGATTATCTACAACAATATTGCCTTGAACACACTGTATATTTTCCCTGGTTATCATGCAAAACTCAAATCCAAATGTCAACTAGCTCTGATACCACTTGATCCAAAAAGATCTTTTAATGACCGTGGTTGAGTTTTTAATTGCATGTGATTATTAACCATTTAAGAAGCTAATGAAAGAGGATGAAGATGAGAGAATATATCACATGAATAGTACAAAATACAAATCTTAACTGAAGTAATAAGAATAGAAAATTATAACAAGAGAAGTGATAACAGAGTTCGGTACAAAATTGCCTACGTCTTCGGGCCTTTGTCTTAGTGGGGGAGGCTTCTTTATTTCTGTTCAAAACTCAAAAATTACATTGCAGTAGTGCCATTAAGCTACAAGACTAATATTATCATGTTCTTATAGATCTCTAGAACCCAATAGAAGAAACCACATGCAAAATGGATGACCGGAGCTCCCAGAAATGGCCCGCAAGTGTCTTCTCCTCAATAGCTCCCCTGCATAAAAATGGCTTTGGCTTGGATTCCTTTCATATTAACTCTACTCTGACTATCCTCCATGGCCTAAAATAGGCCTGTCTTTTATATATCTGAAGTTGGTTATCCATCCCCAACTTCCTCCCAAAATCTGGGCTCAAAAAGAGTCCAATATCCACCAAAATGGGCAAAATCCTCTTATTACAGGCCAAAAATCAATTTAAAATCCAAAAACATTATAATAAAACCCATTTATCCAAAAATATATGAGTTAATCCCCATAGACCTGGTGCACACACTTAAAACATGGCAATATGAGTTTCATATGGCCAAGCACTAGCCCAAAGGGCTAAGTGTTGGCCTTACAACGGTTCTCAGCTCCTAGTTTTTGGGCGCATATCATGTGACCTGTGGATTATGAGATATACCTCCACGCACATAGGGATATGGTTAAAACCCCGCTCCTGGATATATGGAAGATGATAGGACCATGCCCTTGATTCAATGGATGGGCGGTTATTCCATTACATCGCACCCTCGGTATCCAAAGACCACAGGCTAGGGCTTAGCCCCAGCCCCCATTTGTGCCATTTAAAACATACCACCACTTTATATATATTAAAGTGGGTTTATATTAATATGAAACAATTGGCCACGTTGGTAATAGGACTCTACCCAAAGCGCTTGCCTTGCCAATAGGTCATGGGGTTAAACCACATGAGCTCCATTACAATTTTTCCAATGAACCTAATGTCCAACCAATGGGTGCCACGTGGCACCAAACAACTTGATGAGAACACGACACTTGTCCAAATATGATTAGATATTCCATTTTCCTAGTCAACCTGTTATTGTGTTGCCACGCCACTTCTTCCACTGCCACATGTCATCTCCAGAGAGTGCCACATCACCTTTTCACTGTTGACTTTTTTTTGAATTTTTAGCTATTTGGGAAAATGGTCAAAGTGCGATAACTCTCGCATATGACACACATATGGGGGGGTGAATTATAATCCTTTTTCTCCAAATAATCCAAGTGCTATATCAATGTAGAATTATTATCCAATAATGAGAAATAAGAAATGATCAATCACACACATACATAGTTGCTATAGCAGGAAAACCCCTCTACAGACTACACAAAGGGTATAAAGTGTAGGCAGAGCTAACCATCTAAAGTCTCCTACTTTTTACCACTATCCCAACATTACCCCACAATCATACATAAAATACAAGAGAGAGAGATCTAGTAGGCTTACCTTAAACTCCGTGTTTAGTGTCGATCCCTTTGCGCTTGGTTGTTTCCTGACTGCAAATATCCTCCCAAGGCTGACCTGCATTCATCAAAAGATACACAAGAAACTACAGGCATGCATTATACATTTGGATTATTGGGTTAGACATCATAAACAAGAAATGTAAACAAATTATATAAGTTTAAGACATCATTTGGCAGGACGAAAAAAGTACTTCTTTATATTAATCTCACAAAATTCACTTACAACATGAGACTGACACTGCTCCTCGAACTTGGTCCTGGGATCCTCTTCACCATGCACCAACTACTTCCACATCTTCTTCTCCTTTTCAGTTCTCTCTTAGGGAAATAGTAAGGGATTTACAATTGGGGCAAAGGCGAATTGATAAAATGGGCAGAGTTTATTTGCTCTCGTTCTTCTCCCTACAATGGGACCCCAAACCCTTCTTTTATAGGCCAAAAGGGATAGTAATGGTTGGGGTAACTCGCTATGGGTGGTCAAACAGTTAAGCAACGGTCCAAAAACCAGTATCCTATGCAAAGTTCCTTTTTTCATGATATTCTGTGAGTGTACATGGGCTGTAGTGGCTCAACAAGCATGTGTATGCGGGCAGTAATGGTGTAGGGAACGTACACCTTCAAAACAATGGATTTTATAAGAGTTATTCAGTGATGGCTTGGAAAAGATAACAAGTTTAGATGGCCTGATGTCAGGTATGCATGTTTGGTGTAATTTAGGGTTATAACAGATGCCCCCTAATGTGTGAGGTTAGAAGAGCATCTAATGGCTGAAATACATTACAAATCTTCACCACTGTACAACGCGAGTGAGCCCAGGGACCGGAGTTCAGAAGGCGCCATCTGCAAAAATAAGAATTTGTCTCACTGAGGCGGGTATACCCATGCTCGGGATGAATTAAAATCATGGCTACCAATCAAATACACTGTATATCCATGTCATATAACTATATAAAGTGTAGCTACGAGCAGTATACAACGGATCTACATCTCAAAAACCAAAAGATATACATGTATAGTATGCATCTTCAAGATGCTAATGATGTCCGATGGCTGGAGATGAGGTCTTCAGAGCTTGAGAGACAACTTGAAAATCTTCAAAACTCGAGTAGGAGTGTAATATGAGTGTACAACTTCACTACCCATAGGTCTTTGATGACTTGTCGAGAAAAGACGAGAGGATATTGATGATGAGGCATAAAAATTCATTGATTTTGAGAAACTACTTGATTGGTCTTTCGAGGTGGTCGGGCATGAGGACAAGAGACAAAATACAGAAGGGTTGACTCAAGTTTAGTAAGACTTCCCTTGGACAAAATCATGACAAAATATGAGACTCAAGGAGCATGGAATTGACACAAGTTCATGATACAGAAGGCAACGCGAACTCTCCAAATGTTTAGAAGGGTAACCAAATGGAGGAGGACACAACTTTATGTAGCGAGAAAAGATTCCTAAGGTCATATTGAATCCTAGAGCTTGATGAACAAACATAAGGATGTTCTTTGTCCAAGGGCAACTCATTGTGTTGTCAACCAAAAGAAAATACTTTTCACTTCCTCTTTTTGGGGTATATTTGACTTTTTTGTCTCTTTCAATAATTTTGGGAAGCTTGAAAAAAAACAAAGAATGTTATGTTACAAAGGAGGATTGAGTGTCGCAAAAATACTAGTTCCAAGCACAAGGAACACATTGATCCTCAGAGCAAGGGGACATATGTGGGAAAATGACACTCGGGAAAAATCCTCCATGGGTCAAGGTGTCAAGACGTAGAGGAAAAGTGATACAAGGCTTGCGTATAAGGCATGTTTTAGATGGTTCATTTGAAAGCAACATGGAGCCTACATTAGGCCAAAGATGTAGGAATTCCAATGTGATTAATAAGACACAATGATAACGTTCTTCGATGTAATTTTAATGAGCCCAGAGAAGGTAAGCTTGACAATTTTTCATTTTTAGAGAGTCTGAAAAAGCATAAAAGGAGACTCCACTGGGGTACCTTTTTCGAAGGTATTCTAGTCGAATTGAAAAAGGGGTAAGCTAGCACCAAACATACATCTATTCAAAATCATTTTAATGAGTGTGACAAAGACAATATCACTCAACAATCTTTTCATATTTAAGGAGTTTGAAAAGAGCTTAAATATGGACTCCGTGAGGGGTGTTCTTCTTGGCCAATTTAACGTGTGTGAAGAAACAATATCACTCGGCTATATTTTCAATTTTAGGGAGTCTGAAAAGAGCTTAACTATGGACTCCGTGGGGGGTTCCTTTTTCATAAATTTAGTCCCTCAGGCCCGAAAAAGGGTTAAATATATACCTGAGAATACTCTTCTAGATAACCGAGGCTCCTAGAATATACATTTGTTCGTACTTTTGACCCTTCGGACTGAAAAAGAGGTAAACTACCACCAAACAAATGTGCCTTCAAATTTCAGTTTAGTGAGCGTGAAGGGAAACAAGATTGCGTGACAATCTTTTCATATTTAGAGGGTCTGAAAAAGTGCTTAAAAGAAGACTCATTGTGTTTTGGGAGTCCCGAGGGTGAGGTCAAGAGTGATAATGAATCATGCAAATGAGGTTCATAATCGTAATATGGAAAAACTAATAAGGACTCTTGTTAAGCCCTAATATTGGCTCATTACCCCTTAATTGGGGCATATTATATTAGTAATGTTATTTTATTTATGTCAACTTTAGGCCATTAGTTGTAATTATACCTCCTAGTCTC
>JZKD02S1938985.1:180025-194105 GCA_000966675.3 Picea glauca
TCTCATTAAATGGAGGAAACTACCGGCTGAAGATTCCACTTGGGAAGATGAGTCTTTTATACAAAAGCATCCAGAGTTACTCAAGCATTGTGGAAAACACTTGTCTCAAGGGGAGAGGCATGTTAATCCCTAATATTGGCTCATTACCCCTTAATTGGGGCATTTTATATTAGTAATGTTATTTTATTTATGTCGGCTTTAGGCCATTAGTTTTAATTATACCTCCTAGTCTCCTATATATACCAAGGAGACATTTTCATTTTGACTCATATGGTACTTGAAAATTTAAGTGGGGTAAAAGGAGGTTTCCCCCTCTAAGAGGTTTATTATCTGAAATTATCTCTTTTTCAAGGTGTTGAGTACTTTTTTTGAGGTTTTTCTATGCTATATTGATATTTGGTTCTTAACAACTCCTGAGTCGATAGTCATTAGTGACGACATGGACACCAAAATGAAACCAAGATCTACCTAGGGCATCCATGTACATGTAGGCTCTACCACTAAATTACAACACTTCTAGAGTAAAAGTGACGGTTCCGTGTCACAATTCGGTGGGACCGATCCTATGGAAAAGTGAAAAAGACAACGAGGTTCAACAAGTGGAGGTGGAATCGTATCTTACATGCACAAAGTTGGAAAAATGAATTTTTACCAAAAGACCTTTAAAACCAACCCAACTCTCAAAAAACTTCCCAATACCCAAGGTAACACTTATCATAACATCCGCTGAGAAACTCAAGAACCATAGTAAATGATTTTCAAGATAGAAACAAATGGCAAAAGGGTCCAAAAAATGTCAAAAAGGGGCCAAAAAGTCTATAAATAGAAAGCTTGTAGCTCATTATCACCATTGTAATTTGAGAATTGACCAAAAGTCAAAAGACACCCCTTTGTCGAAAATAGTTGATTCTGGGAGCTTCAGTTAACGAAACGAACTTCCGTTTGGACCAAGTAAGTACATACTAACCTCTTTTCATTTCCATCTTATATTTTTTTCATTTCTTTTGGTTTTTTTGGGGGGCGCTGACCTTTAAAGAGGTCGACCCTACATGTACATGGGCTGTCCAAGCACAACCCACATGTACATGCGGGCGGAAGAGAAGTTACATGCTTGTTCACGTGTCTGTCCTCAAGAAAACCCATGTACACCCTCAATAAGTGGGAAAAGAAAAACAAAATGCAAGAGTTAACTCTCAATTTCCTTGTGTTTTCCGGATGTATGTGCATTGGGGAGAGAGGGAGCATGAGGAAATTGATTTTTTGGTCTCTGAGGACCTTGCTGCTATCATTGTTTTTTCACAATGCGGGTTGTTAAAGTTCTTCCAGTGTCTGTTTATGAGGGAAAAACCTAGGTTACTAAATGCATTGATAGATTACTAACATCCTGACATAGAGGCATTCATGCTAGAGGGGTAGTTGTTGACTCCAACGAATGAAGACATTTACTTTCTGACTAGTCTCTTGAGGAGAGGGTATCCAGTCAACTTGTGTACTTTCCTCCCCAGGCCACACAACATCGAGGAGTTGATTGGACTCCATTGGGGGGCTGGTACTGAGAAAGTAGGTTCTCATGTGCCTATTCATAAGATCAACAACCTATCACTCAAAGTGATAGTTCTACTTATTGGGCGGATCAATGGATCAACAACTTTACATCAGGCTTCCCAGGCGCACATGCATTGTGAGGTATAGTTCTTAAATGCATGGATTTTCGACTGGAGTATCACCATGATGGATTGCATGAAGATACAACTGATAGAGTGTGGGATACAAGAGCACCGTAACTTTAGTGTTGGGACCATTTTGTGCTCCTTTTTCTTCGAGTGAGTATACATCCTTTGTCCTCGAGAAACTATATGAGGGCACGAGGCCACTCTCTCGGCGCTATGCAGATGGGAAACATTGTTTCCATGACAGGGTGGGGGGAGGACCATCTAGGCCTCTAATGACAAATTTTTTGACTGGTGGTCATGACAGATTCCAGCAATAGAGGACTACCCCTATGCGGGGATTAACTTTTCTAGAAATCCTGATATTCCTATACCTCCTGGAGTGGAGTGAGGAGAGTTGGGTAAGTTTTCTTTTCAAAGTTATTTAATTTTTATATCTTTTCATATATACCATTTTTTTTGTATACCAGAGTATATGACACTTACATATCTGTTATGTACAGATGTGGGACCAGTGCATTCAGAAGACTTCTCGAGGACTAGGCGACATCCTCGACCAAAGGCATGACCAACTGGAGCCACCAGACCAACAAAAATAGTAGGGGGGCCTCCAGTTGGATAGGCTGAGAGAGTATTGAGACAGATAGAGAAGAACCTTACCTCTCTCACTCATACAATCCCTATGGCAGAGATCAAGGATCTCCCACTGTCGATGCAATCTCACGTAGTTGGGGTGCCACGGACCTGGTTCCAGCTCTTTCGGCATTTGGTGAACGTTGTTTTTCACTACGACAGGGTCAACAGTCCCCGTCGTTAGCTAGGCTAGACTACTTACATGCTGAGAGAACCTTTTGTATATTTTTGAGGGCATAAGCCCCATGACTCTGAATGGACATATTTTTGAGGTGCTTAATCCCACTCATGTACTCTGATATTTTTTTATATATATATGGATATTTTTCATCTTTTTTATGTCTTATGTATTACATCTATTTTACAAATGTATTTACATGTGTGTGTGTGTGTGATTTTTCTTACATGTGTGCAATATTCCAATCTAATACATGATTAGCTAGAGTATCTGTGATTTGATTCAATCTCCTAGGAACATGGATATACGTAATGTAATAAAAACTTCAATCTAAGAGATGTACCCTAAGGAACCGTCGGTGTAGTGTAGGATTGTAAACACGGTAAACCCCATTTAACTGAGACACAACCAACTAAGCTTCTAAGTAGACTCGGAGGTGAGAGATACCATGCGACAAAGTGTCACAAATCAACTCTAAGACTGCATTGTATTCAACAACATTATTTGTGGCATCACCTAAACAGATACCTCCTGAAGATAGCAACTGGCCCTGAGGTGTGAAAATCACCTAAGCTGCAGAAGAAAGCGTCCGAGTGTGTCGGCTAGTGTCCTCCGTGAACCCAATGAACACCTCTGATTTACTTGACATCTACCATAGTGAAAAAGATGACATCAAAAATGACACGTCCATAAAACAAAAAAATGAAAACTAAAAAGAGAATGTATAGGATTGTACATATGTTACAAGAACTCACCCAAAGCGACCCTCCTATGAGTAATACTTCTTGCGGTAGACCCCATTTCTAGGCTCTGGAAAAGCATTTCCCTCAAAGTATACCAGACAATAAGCACCCTTATTTAGAACCTCCTTGACAATGAAAGGTTTGAACAACATGGGTTTGAACTTGCCTTTCCCTAGGGGGTCCTTATCTTGGTCATAGACTAGGACAAGGTCGTCTTCAGAGAAAATTTGAGGACAGATGGAACGATAATACTGACACTTGAATTTTTGTTTGTGAGCCTCGTTAACCAAGGCTACATCTTGACACTGCTCATCAAGCTGCTCAAGATATAATAAACCCTCTTCAAGCGGTGAAGTGTCTGGAAATAACTGTACTGCCAAATTTAGAGAGGGGATCTGGCACTCTATAGGAAATACTGCTTCTAGCCCATAAACGAGTTGAAAAGGTGAGAAACTATTTGCAGTCTTAACAGACATTTTGTAGGCCCATAATGTCAAGTACAACATCAAATGCCAATTTGACCTTGCCAAATCGATTGTTCGATGTAAGATAGTCTTAAGGGTTTTATTCACAACTTCCACTTGACCATTCTCTTGTGGGTAGTACAGTGATGAATGTTCTTGCCTCAACCCAAGCTTTGATGTTAACTCAGACATCATTTTTTTCTGAAAGTGACTGCCATGGTCAATGACAATCTCTCTTAGAATGCCAAACCTTTCTATTATCTGGTTAAACAAAAAGAGAGTTGTGGTCTCGCCATCATCTTTAAACGTTGGCATAGCTTTGACCCACTTTGTGAAGTAGTCTGCTACTATGATGATATAATGGTGGCCCCTTGCGAAAGGAGGGTTGTATGTAGCGTAATCAATCCCCCACTTGGTGAAGGGATCAACTGTGATGACGGAAAACATGGGAGTGGGGTGTGCCGTCATCTTCGGGGGAAGATCTGACATGGGTGGCACTTCTTGATTGATTCAACACAATCTTTGATTAATGTAGGCCAAAAGTAACCATCTTGTAGAATATTTTGGGTTGTTTCCAACCCAGGAAAATGACCACCACATGCTCTAGTGTGGAAATTGTTAAGCACAGTTTCCATTTCTTCATGGGTGAGACACCGATGAAGGATACAATATACACCTCGATGATACAAAGTGTCCTCAAGTATGAGATAGTTTTTGGCCTAATGGCATATATGGCGACGCTCATCATGAGAAGCAGAGGTAGGGAACTTCAAAGTTTGGAGATAGACTAGTATATCTTCATACCATGGGTTTGAAGAAGCGATTAGAAACATGTCTCCTTTGATAGGAAACTCTTCAGGTATAACATCACCTAATTCGACTGGAAGTTCCGAAATGAGTTTTGCAAAGACCAACAACTTTTTGGATTTCGGAGAAACAAAATCCAAGTCGAAGTTCTAGAGGATAACTATCCAGCTACTGATCTTTCTGCCAATTACTCATCATGTCAACACGTATTGAAACAGATTCACAACGGCAATGACAGTGGTGTTGCGAAACACGATGTAATGACAGAACCATTGGACAACATGAACTACTGCCAACACAAGTTTTCAATGTGGGAATAATTGAGTTTCGGTCCAACCAAGCCTCGACTTAGGTAATAAATCACATATTTTGATAGAAAATCATCCTCCTAAACCAAGACCATACCGATAATCAATTCTGCAATGGCCAAGTACAATAAGAAATCTTTATTATAATTGGGTGGCCAAAGCAGAGGGGTAGATGTGAAGGTGTGTTTCAATGCTTCAAAAGAGCACTGAGCAGCTTCGTCCCAATGAAAAGGAACGTCCTTCTTCAGTAAATGCATAAAACCCTTTGTGATCTCGGCATAGTTTGCGATGAAACACCGTAAAACGTTCACTTTTCCTTGTAAACTTTGAAGATAAGGGATTGTGCAAGGGGGAGGAAATTGAACTATCGCCTCAACCTTTATAGGATCGACCATGATCCCTGTTGTCAAAACTATGAAACCAAGAAGATGACCCAATCTAACGCAAAAACTGCATTTGTTTGGATTCAAGCAGATCCAGTAGTAGCGACATCGCTCAAACATAAATTAGAGGTGTGCGAGATGATCATCTCTCTTGCGAGATCATGATGCTAAATCATCGAGATAAGCCTCGACTATGTGTTTGAGGTCGTGGAAAGAAAAATACATGGCCCACTGAAACGTAGCTCCAACATTTTTCAGACCAAAAGTTATCTTCAGATAAGTGAATGTACCCCATGGACAAATGAAAGAGTTTTTGTGTTGGTATTCGGGCTTGATCTGTATCTAATTATATCCCAAAAAAACATCCATGAAAGAAAAGGCTTCACAACCTACGCATTCATCGACTATCTGGTCAATAAATGGTGTGGGGAAATTATCCTTTGGACATGCCTTGTTCAAATCATAGAAGTCCGTACATACGTGAATCATACAATGTTTTTGTTGACTGGAACAAGATTCGACACCCATTGAGTCAATTGGATGGGGTAGATGAAACCAACTTTGAGTAGTTTCTCTACTTCAGCGTTAATCACTGCTGCTTTCCTAGGATTAACTAGATGAATCTTTTTTCGAACCGGCTTAGCATCAGGATATGTTGTGATTTCATGTTTGACAATTCTTGGATCTATGCCTGGCATTTACTCGTGAGACCAGGCAAACATGTCAATGAATTCCTTAAATAAATATGTGTAAATTTGAATCTCCTTGGGGGAGTAGTCTTCTTCGATGAAGATATTATCCACGACGCCAGGGATTCTGGAGATATCGATAGGTATCGTTTGAGCAATTTTTTCCATATTTCCTTCAGCATAAACAATGTACATAGCCAACAGATTAATAAGACAAGCCTTATCTCCAGTCATAGTCAGAGTGAATTCACCTACTTCAATTCTTCTTAACTCTGGGAGGAAGTAATATCGGTGATGAAGATCATCCCAGGGTTTGTCCGGACTAGTCATTTCCTCAATAATTGCCTCGTCTGAGGGCAATACTAAGTCTAAAGAATCAGTATTGGTGAGGGAACCTTGAGCCCAAGTAGGCTCGAGAACCAAATCTAACACCTGTGTGGGAGTCAAATCGGCGTCGACGGAAGCTTGCTAAACTATAGAGTACACAAATTCTTTTGCAAACAAAGGCATGGCCATGCCATGGTGCCTTGTCCCTTCCATTGTGGCTGATGGGGAAGGAAGATTCCATGGATCGTTAAAGTGATTCATGTGAAATGAAGAGATTTGAAATATTTCATCCCTAGGATGGTCGGGGACAACCAACATGTAATGGACATTGTCGGTTGGAGGCAAGTAATCGAAAGTACCCATCAAAGGTGGGTACAAACCAACCCCTATGTTGACGATGTCGGGCTGAGGGTTATAAATCATCGGGACCGTGGATACCCTCGATGAAGGGTCAGGATGGGAGAAGGATAACTGATCAATGGCCACGATCTGACCCTCGTGTGTAAAAAACAAGACCCATAAAACTATCGCGACCACTTCTTGCATAGCGTAGGTCCAACTCCTTCCTAACAAGAGATTGTAGTCGAGAGACGCATCGACCACTTCAACTTTGATGCACACGGTATTCCCTCCTAGCTGCACGAGAAAAGAGGGGATGATTCCATGTCGTCAGAATAAACGACCATCGAAAGTGGTAAGAAGAGTAGGTTACAGAGAAAAAATGGGTTGGCCAATGGCCTTCCAACATGCCAATGACATGACGCATGTTGAGGCACCCTCATCAACCACTGTGTGGAAAATATTTTGAGTAAATTTTTTCATGGTGTAAGCCACTACTATCTAAAACACTACGTGGTAAGGAAGAAGAGGTTTTAAGTTAGTCCTATCAAGAATGATCTTTGCCGAATTACAATTCTAAATGGATCCTAACGAATCTAACATAGCCTTTCTCTGGGAAGGGAAACTTTGGAGGACTTCCAAAGATGACATTGCACAAGGGGTTTGTGACAAATCCTCCACCACAGAGTAGTTTTGGGTGGCCCTTGCATTTGGGTTGTGAGAAGCTTTCTTGAACACACCTTTGGGGATGCATGTCATTGTTTCACCCAATGTCTTCTCAATCTGGAGAGGAAGAGATGGGTTTTTGGCTTCTTTATGCTTCTCAGGGGTGTTTGGAATTCTGTTTTCGTGTGTCCTAGCCATTATGTAAACACTACCTTTCCTCATGTACGCATTCATGAATGAAGGATTACTAGAAGATGGAGGTGGTCCCTGACCAACCCTTTCCACTCATGTAGAGGATTGAGATAAATTTTTCCCATGTGGAAATGGATTCGTTAAAAGGATAGGTGGCTACTATGCCAATAACTTCTAGGCCTCCACAAGCCGAGGGCACTGGTGAGTCAAATGGTATTCCTTGCAAAGATTACAGACACACTTCAATTTATTCTTTTTAGTGTTTCTCTCGCCAACATTATTGGTAGGTTTCTTATTACCCTTACCCTTCTTTCATTGTTTCTTCTTTCCATCAGGCATCTTGGTGGCCTTCGAGTTTGTTGATTGCACACTATGTACATCCGATGTTTAAGTAGGGGGAGCAGCTGAACCAATGGTTTGGCTGGCCACTGACTATTGTATTGACAATTGCTACAATGGATTTGATAGCTGATTAGCGGGCTTCATTTGTGCTGAACCTACGATACCATCGACATGTGGTCCAGGTCTCTCTCTGGTATTGTCAAGTATCGACAGTTGTGCATCTGATAAAACTTTGTAAAGTAAACCAAACTAAGAGTAAGTCATTTGTAGCTGTTGGGCTCTCATTATCGCTTCTTCCTCTGAAAAGACCCCCGAGGTTGTGAAGTCTTTAGATAACTAAGGTACCAAAGACTTAAGGAACCACTTAAGTAGGAATGTTGGTGGGACTAGCACTTTTATCAAACTCTTTCAGTGGCTCCGTACTCGGATGTGATCTGAGATAAGGTCCTCTTTTTTCTGCTCAAAGTTGGCTAGAAATTTGGTGTCGGCATCGTATCTCACATGTAATTGGAAATGGTTTAAGAAATCCATTGCCAATTCGTCGAAGGAAGAGTATCTTGAGAGGTCGAGCTCGATGTACCATTTTTCCGCACTCCCGATGAGAGTGTGTTTAAATAAATGCAACTGGACAGAGTTGTCTCTCAAAGAATTGGACGAGCACCATAAATGGAAGGTAGTCACATGATCTTATGTATATTTCTTAGGCTTGGCCTCAAAATTTGGGATGTCCGAAGGCAACCTGGTCGACATAGGGGGCCAATGTGGATCGTGATATATGGGGTCATTTAATAACCTTGTCAAGTCTGGCAAGTGCAGAGTTGCTAGAAACGATAATTTTGGTTATTGATTATAACCAGGGAAAAAGGAGCCTGGAGTTTGGATGGCACCAGGTTGCGAGGAAACATTAGGTTGCTATCCAGGGTTATGATAATAACCATGGCCATGACCAGTGTACAGATTCTACGCTTGTTGAGACATCATTCATTGACTCCTATAATAATATGTAAAGGGATGGGCTTGCATAACATTCCAAGGATTTTGGGAAGGGTTGCCCCCTGCCGATCCGACGGGCATAGGTTTTGAGCCTTGCCTGAGGTTCCATTGGCTATGGAAGGGATTTCCCCCCATCAACATCCTTGACAAGGGAACTGATCCATGCCATGGATTCCAAGGTCCTTGTGAGGAAGGAATTCCTATGTTCCCCCCTTGTGTAGGAATAGTACCATGTATAGGATGTTGTTGTCCATAACCGGGTTTTCCCCCGGCCGAGACGATAGCTAATGAGAAAGAGTTCTTACCAAATGCATCGAAAAAAGAGAACGATGTCAAACCTACCAGCATGCTATAAGTAGGAATTCCTTGACTACCTGCTCCAAATGAACTATAGTTTACGTTCAGCCCGACAGAGTGTTGGTGGGCATCGCCGAGCAAAGGGGGTGAAGGAGGTATATGACCCCCTCCATAAGGGAAAGCATTATAGGGAGATGAAGTGCCCCCCATGGATCCTTGTAGAGGAGTGTTAGAGCTCCCTACCCCAAGACCTAATGTCTATAGAGTGGAGTGGGAAAGGATAGTGCTCATACCAAAGAAAGACATCCCGTATGAGAACAAAGGGCCTGTCGCACTTTGGGTGAACGGAGCAGTGATCACTGCCATAGAGAGAATCAGACCATTGCCCAAGGTAGAGGTAGTTGAGACCATATTGGTTTGGACTAGCAACAATTGGTTAGGAGGCAGAACACCCCCTTTAGTGACAGTCGTAGAGGAAATGCGAGTATTTCCTAAAGAAGTAGAAACATTTGTTTCCATCGCTACTTGTGGCACTACCTGATGCTCATAAGGTTGAACTTATACAATGATGGGTGGTGATAGATTAGTGATTGGAGGGTTATATGGACCAAGAGATTGTGCTATGAGGTTAGAAATGATTGGTTCCTCTGGAATCAAATGTTCTCCTCTCGGAGATGAGTTGGGCACATTTTCCTGTAACCCGATCGCCTCAAAAGACCCTTGTTGGTGTAGTTTTTGCCTTAGCAGTGGCGAAGGTCGCTCGAGATCAACCGGTGGTAGGCCCAAAAGCCTTCATGACCGGTGAAGCTCCTGATCCTCTACTATGAGAGAATATCAATGAAACACTAGGGATTTCTATAATAATTTAAAAACCAACACATACTATTAAAAGTTCCTATGAGATAAGAGAATCAGATCACTAGCTAGTTGGAAGAACAGTTACAAAAACCAACACTAGAGAAACTTATCGGTGCAAGTGCAACTTGAATATAGAAGCACCCTCCAGGTATACTTTGCAAAGCATGGCCCGATGTCTTCCCTAGGTACCGCGGTATACCCCCACAGTCACCTGTGTTAGTCACTAAGATAAAGGCAACTAGGTTTCCAGTGCGCGAAAAGTCACCAGGCGAGTACAGTCGACTGTCAGGTGGACCACAATGAGCATGGTATCAAGCCCGAAACCTATCAGAGGTATTGAAAGAAAGTGTTAGGGATGACGACTGAGGACCTCAAACGGATTTGAGACCCATGAAGCTTCGTGGCAAATGCGATCAACATAATCCCAAGATAATCCCTCTATATGTGTTCCCCACTGTGATTTCTCTAGCTTTAAAGGGGTTATCTCCACTACCTTTTCACACACGACCTCATGTTTAGCCCTTGTGTTAGAGGGGGGTCCCGGATAAATTTCACAGTTACTGGACTTTCAAGCACTCCCTAGCATAGACTCTTATGTTTGTTTTTGTAGCCTTGAAGAGTTTCCTCTATAATCCTAAATCAATTCTCTAGCCTAGACTGCATTGATGGAACCTACAAAACTACTTCTTCTTCACAAAAGAGAAGAGCATAAGATGAAACTAGAAACAAAACTGCTTCTTCTTCACAAAATATTTTCCAATTTAAACTCTTTCACCAAACTTTTCGTAACTATTTTTCTCACATCTTTGAAAATAAATACTTGAAACAAGATTTCACTCGACTACGAGTTACTTAATTTCCTAAGAATTTAATTTAAGAACTTAAGAAAACTTTATTTTTCCTTGGTAAACAAAACAACTTAACCTAAACTACTTTACCAAACAAAGTAATAGAAGATTTTTTTTTTATTGTTTTATGCTTCAAAACAAGAAATTTGAAAATGAATTCTTATCTTTTCTTCCAAAGAAAAAAAGGGAAAAATGACGACAAGACAGGACCAAGAAATGAATTCAGGCCCAAACATAGATTGTAGGGAGTCACTGACAATACCAAGCAAGAGGATCAAAGAAGACTCACCAACTTGTCTAAAATCCCTATTAAATAAAACAAAAGAAAAATTTGATCAAAAGAAAGCTAAACTGAATTCAGACCTAGGCTAGATTGCTATAATAGAGACCAATACTAGATCAAGAAAACCCCTGAGGAGTGTGACTCCTGACAGGGAAGAGGATGATTTCCTCTTCTTTTTACAAAAAATTTCTCAACAGGCATGCTAGTAACACTTCAACAGCTAATGTATGTACGTGGGTTGTCCAAGGGAAGGGTGTGTATACACATGGGATGTCCAAGTGCAGGGTTCATATGCACGCATGCATGCCCACTACAGACCATGTGCAACTCTGCAACTCTTCAAAAAAATGAAAAAACAATAGTCCAGCATAGGCAGGGAGTACTAGTATGGAAGACCAACATCCCTTGATGACACATAATCTGACAAAAACTTAGAAAATAGTAAACAAACTGATTCAAAGAACCCAAAAAGAAATATCCCCAAAGACCCTAGAGGATTCCCGAGTACAGTCGCCAATTCTGCTATAGCGGGAAAAGCCCTCTATGGAATACATAAAGGGTCTAAAGTGTAGGTAGCGCTAACAGTCTAAAGTCTCCTACTTTTTATCACTATCCAAACATTACCCCACAATCATACATGAAAGACAAGAGAGAGGGATCTGGTAGGCCTACCTTAAACTCTGTATCTGGTGTCGATCCCTTTGCATTTGGTTGTTTCCTGACTACAAATCTCCTCCCAAGGCTGACCTGCATTCATCAAAAGATAAACAAGAAACTACAAGCATGCATTCTACATATGGATTAGTGGGTTAGATATTATAAACAAGAAATGTAAACAAATCATATAAGTTTAAGACATCATTTGGTGGGACGGAAAAAGTACTTCTTTATATTAATCTCACAAAAGTCTCTTACAACATGAGACCGAAACTGCTCCTTGAACTTGGTCCTGGGATCCTCTTCACCATGCACCAACTTCTTCCACGTCTTCTTCTATTCTTCCATTCTCTCTTAGGGAAATAGTAAGGGATTTACAATTGGGGCAGAGGGGGATTGATGAAAAAGGCAGAGTTTCTTTGTTCTCGTGCTTCTCCTTGCAATGGAACCCCAACCCCTTCTTTTATAGGTCAAAAGGGATAGTAACGGTTGGGGTAACTGGCTATGGGCAGTCAAATAGTTAAGTAACGGCCTAGAAACTAGTATCCTATGGAAATTTCCTTTTTTCACGATATTTTGTGAGTGTACGTGGGTTGTAGTGGCTCAGCAAGCATGTGTACATGGACAATAATGGTGTAGGTCACGTACACCTTAAAAATAATGGATTTTAGAAGAGCTATTCAGTGATGGATTGGAAAAGATAGAAATTTTATGTGGGTTGATGCTAGGTATGCATGTCTGGTGCAATTTAGGGTTATAACAATAGTACACCAATGTTTTACGTGGACACCCAAATCGGGAGAAAACCACAAAATGTTTTTTCTTATATATCTTGAATAATTACATTCATTAGAAGCACCAACTTCCTTTGTTTTCTAGCTTCAACTGGAAGGGGGCTCCAACCCCCTAGTTTCTCAGGCTACAACCTGAGGGAAGCTCCAACTCCTCAATTCTCTGGCTACAACTAGAAGGAGGCTACAACCCCCTATGTTTTCTGGCTACAACTGGAAGGTGGCTACAACCACCTATCCTTTCCCCGTCCAACTTCCCTGAAGTAGAAGTAGAATGATGGAACCACTGTCACACTATCATTGTGAGATATACTGTTGTAAACCTGTACCAATAAACCTGAACCATGCATCAATCGGTACCTCAACCTATAATCAACCTGTACCATAAACAAGTGCATCAACCATGCACCAACCTGTACCATAAACAAGTGCATCAACCATGCACCAACTTGTACCAAATAATCTATAATCAACATGTACCATAAAAAAGTGCAACCAACCATGTACCAATTATGTACCAATCATGTGTCAAGTACTCATCAACTATGACTCATCAATATGTACCAACATCATCAACTATACACCTCATGTATGTGCCAACTCATCAACTACTTGTTTCAACCATGTACCCAACTTGTACCTCAACTAAAATACCTCATCAATTTCATCATCCAAATATGATTTTTAAATTTGTAATATACCTTGTGTATATTATCACATACCTGCAAACCTTCCTTAACTTTAAACAACAAAAGACTAGCATTTTCATCAAAATTTTCTTTAGTCTCACATGACTAGTTTTGGATTAGTCAACAACCCTAACTTGAAATAATCATAACTTTGTACATGTAATGAGTAAATATCTGAAAATTATACACAACATTCTTCCATTTGTTTTATTAAATTCCTCCAGGTGTCACTACTTGGAACCTCTTAGAAAAGGAGTTATAGCAACAATGGAATACCTTGTTGAATTCTGGATTATTCTAGAGAGGGACCTTGTAGAGCGTGCCCCACAAGGAATATTTGTTGAATTGATATGAAATTGTTACAAAACATACTACACACTGTACTATAACCCACACATTTGGTCTTACTGAATTTGGATATGTTATGAAGAAGTTATGACATTTTTACCCGACACTTGTTTTTGACTAGTTTCAAGACTAGCGACAAACCCCATTTTCCACGGAGTGTAACTCCAAAAATACAACGACCCACAAGCTTAATTTTTTACCAATATACTTGGATATGTTTCCTCAACATCATAGAAATTGCACAGTCAGAATCATTCCAAAAAAAAACTTGTTGCAAAAATCGTGAGATGACCTGTAAATAACATACCTTAGAAAGCATCATCAAAAGAATTTATCCTTCCTTGAATTCCGGCCTTCTTTTCTTCACCTTCCCTTGGAAATTTGGATTAGATATCCTTTGGTTACCTCAGAAACCTATAGGTATTCAATATGCTCAATTGTATCTTAAATTAGAGAGCCCTGCCTCTTATTTATACTCTCCAAGTAGTTTCCTTAAAAACATCTTCTAGGTCACTTTGCCCACTTTCCTTATTTTAGGGTTAACCCACTTCTAATTTATCCATTAAATTTATTAG
>JZKD02S1938985.1:194155-209281 GCA_000966675.3 Picea glauca
ACCTTCTAAAATCTCTTAAACCACTTTGACTACTTTGACCTTTTGGGGCTTCTAGATGACATAAGAGGGTCCTTCAACTTCGTAAGGCCATAACTCTCAAATTGTGAAGAGTTACGTGACATTACACATACCACCAGAAATGGAATGACATGTACCATACATATGGAATAGTATTACCTACAAATATATCAAAACTCATACCATTATCCATTAAACAAACTTGGGTCCATTACCCAACCCTAGGTTCTTCAATTTCTCATGGCCATAATTCTCTAACCGTGAGGAGTTATTTAACATTCCAAATACCACCAGAAATGGAATGACAATCAATATCCATCTAGGATATATCCACTGACAAATTCACTGACCTTCATCTCATTATTCCACAAATAAGCATGGGTTCTCTAACCATACTTCTAGGATAACTCAATCCGTAAAGCGTCTTCCTGTGAGGGCTTTCACCATAAGGGGACCACTATGGAGTTCATCCATATGTAATTCTTATCAACCATGACAAGAAAATAATGATTTATCTTTACATCAAACAAACTTGGGTCCATTACCCAAACCTTTTTGCTACCGGGCTTTCTTCAAGGGTTGACATCAATGACAACTAACCTTAATCAACAATCTCCCCCTTTGGAATTGATGGTAACACTCTGATGCAATACTGAAATCATATTACTCATGCTCCCCCTGGAACCATGCCTCTTTCCTCTACATCTGATAAATCTCCCCCCCTTTGTCATCAATGGAAAAGGTATCTTTCCATCTGGGGTTGCTCCCCCTCACTGAATTGTCCTCTTATGGTGCTTCCTCGTGTACATATAAGACATATAAGATAAGCATTAAAAAAGCATTCATTTTAGAGTAGAAATAAATCCAAGTATCTGGTGAAGATATTCAAAGGCTTCTCATGGAAGTGGTTTTGTAAAGATGTCTTCCACTTGTTCTTTTGTGCCCACATACTCAACTTTGACGTTCTTTTCTGCAACCTGCTCTCGTAGAAAGTGATACTTGATTGGAATGTGCTTCGTATTGGGGTGAATCACTGGGTTCTTTGAGATACTGATGGTGCTTTTATTATCACAATAGATTGGAATGGGCTCATCATACTCAACCTGTATATCTGTCAGAGTTTGTTTCATCCAAAGAGCCTATGTACAACATGATGTTGCTACAATATACTCTACCTCGGTTGTAGATAAGGATATTGATGATTGTTTCTTTCTTAGCTATGATACTAAACACTCACCCAAGTAGAATGTTGCTCCAATGGTGCTTCATCGGTCATCAATACAACCTGCTCAATATGCATTTGTGTAGGAAACAAGTGATAGATCCTTTCCTTTTGGATACCATAATCCAAACTCTTCTTTTCCTTTGAGATATCTGAAAATCCTCTTTACTGCTAATACATGTGATTCCATTGGTGCTTCTTGAAATCATGCCACTTGTACGACTGCCTGCATTACATCTGGTCTATATGTTGTCACATATAGTAGGCTTCCAATCATTGACTTGTATTTCCTTTGATCTGTAGACTTCGAATCATCATATTTTCTCAACTTGCAACTGGTTTGCATTGAAGTGATAACTAGTTTGCAATTTTCCATTCCAAACCTCTTTAGCATTTCTCTGATATACTTGGTTTGAGAAATAAAAATTCCTTGGTTTCTTTGACGTATCTGAAGTCCCATAAATAAGGATAGTTCTCCAAGTAATGACATTTCAAATTCATTCTACATTTCTTTTGCGAATTTCTGGCTTAACCTGTCATCATCACTACCAAAAATAATATCATCAACATAAACTTCAATTAATAAAATATTACCTTGACCTACCTTGATGTAGAGGTTGTTGTCTGCACTTCATTTTTTGAATCCTTCCTACTGCAGATACTTATCCAGTATAGAGTACCATGCTCTAGGAGCCTATTTTTAACCATACAAGACCTTCTTTAGTTTACACACATAATCTGTGTTCTCTAAGAACTGAAATCCTTCTGGTTGTTCAATGTAGACTTCTTCTTCAATTTCCTCATTTAGAAAAGATGATTTTACGTCCATTTGATACATTTAATATTTTTGGAGCATGCATAAGCTAAAAGAAAATGGATTTCTTCCATTCTGGAAACCGGGGCAAATGTCTCTTCAAAGTCGATTCCTTCAACCTGTGCATATCCTTTACATACCAATCTAGCTTTGTTCATTGTAACCTACCCATCTTCATTCAATTTATTCATGAAGACCCACTTTGTTCCGATCACATTCTTATTATTTGGTATTGGAACCAGTTCCCGAGTGTCATTTTTCTCTATTTGATCCAATTCTTCATCCATGGCCTTTTTCCAAAATTCATCCTTGTTGGCTTCTTCAAAACAGTTTGGTTCAATTGTAGATGAGAGTGCTAGGTGTGTTTGTTCTGGTGAATGGATTCTTCTTCTAGTCTCAACTCATGCATCTTTGTTTATGATAATCTATTCTGAAGGATGATTCTTCTGTACTCATCTACCAGGTGTCTTTGGAGGCACTTGTTGAACTTCTTCTTCTAATTCTGTTGGATTATCTTCATCTTCCTTTTCTACTTCTTTTTCATCTTATGTTTCTTCTTCTAATGGTTGTTTCATTGATTTATTTTCTTCTTCCTTTGATTCTAGTCTGTCTGTTTCATCAATTGTCACGTTGATGCTTTCCACAACTTTGTTCAATCTTAGATTGTAACACTTGTATTCTTTCCTTGTACTTGAGTAACCAACAAGTACTCCTTTGTCCACGTGAGAGTCAAACTTTCCCATTCCACCATATTCTCTTTTTATATATCATTTGCTTCCAAAAACTCTAAAGTGATTTACATTTGTTGGTCTTCCTTTCCATAGTTCATAAGGTATTTTTTCAGTGTTGTTTCTAAGCATTACTCTGTTTTGAATGTGAACTGAAGTATGCACTGCCCGTGTCCAAAAAATATCTGTCAATTTTGAATCCATTAGCATTGTTCGATCCATTTCCTTTACTATCCTATTCTTTCTTTCAACAACTCTATTTTGTTGAGGTGTCCTAGCAATGGAGAATTGCCTTTTTATTCCATGATTTCTGCAGTAGTCCATAAATTCCTTTGAGGTGAAATCTCCTCCATTATCAGATCTCAAGCATTTGATTTTTGAATCCATTTCATTTTCAACAATTTCCTTGTAGATCTTGGAGTTTTCAAAAGCTTCTTACTTATTCTTAAGAAATCAAACTGCATTCATTCTTGTATAATAATCACCTAATAACATAACGTATTTCTCACCTTTTAATCCCTTTGTTCTAGTTGGTCCAACTAGATCAGTATGCAAAATATCCAGTGGTCTTGTCATTGAATATTCCTTTGATTTGAACCTGGTCTTTGTTTGCTTTCCTTTTTGACAATGCTTACATAAAGTGTTGGCTGGTTTCATGATCTGGGGCATTTCTATGACTGCTTCTCTTTTGTTGACTTTGACAAGGTTATCAAAATGTATGTGACCCATTCTTCTATTCCATAGCCAACTTTCATGTTCCTTTCCTAGACAACACTTTTCATTTCCAATTTCATGTAACACATATGTGTTGCTTGAAGTTCTTGCAGTTGTAGCGACCAATTTCCCTTAACCTTCTTTTTTTATCTCACACTTTTGTGAATTGAAAGTAAATTTATGACCTTGGTCACATATTTGACTCACACTTAGAAGATTATGTTTCATATCTTCTACAAGTAGAACATTTTCTACCTTTTCATTCTTGTTCCCAATTGCAACTGTGTCGTTTCCAATGATTTTGGTGGAATCATCATTTCCGAAGGAGACCGATCCATCTCTTTCCTTTCGTAATGTAAGAAAATTGTCTGTATCATCTACCATGTGTTTTGAACACCCATTGTCAACATACCAACCACGGTTCTTCTACTTGGCTTGTAGAGCGATTGTGCATTCCTCATTGCTATACTGATCTTGCTTTCTTATCCATGTCATTTTCTGAGGTTCCCATCTGTGACTATTTTTATTCTGTTGAGGTTCTTTAGGAGGGACTGTCATTCTGCAATCTTTGGCCACATGTCCAAAACTATTACATTTATAACATTCCACTTCAGTGCTCAAAGATTCAAACTTGTTGTAACTTATTCTCTTTGTTTCACTGGGTCTTCTTGAATAACCCCTTTGTGTATGACTCTCAAAGTTTTTATTGTTCCTATTGTTAGATTTGCAATTCATAGCTTTATGTCCAAAATTATTACATGCATAACATAAACAAAAAAATATAGTTTGATACCTGTGAGTTGAGGATCTTTTGAAGGGAGGTGCTCTTATGAATCCTTCTTCTTATTGAAGCCTATATGTTGGTTGTTGATTTTGGAATCTGACTCTTCTCAGTGGATGAGTATCCCTGTAATCTTCCTTGTATATCCTTCTATCCCCTTTGATTGTTTCTACATATCTTTTTGGATATGTTTCTTGCTCTGTTGTTTTGGAGTTTGATCCCTTTTTTGTCTAATTGTATCCAAGTCTGGTCTTGTCAAGATTATATTTTTTACTGCTGATAATGTCATCCAAAACTTTTGAGCTATTCTGCATATTTTTCTTTTGAATATCCTTTCTTAGTATCACAATCTCCGCTTCCAAGTTTCCAATGATCCTGTCCTTTTCTTCTATCTTTTCTTTGAGCGATTCTTCAATTAATTTATCTTCTTCTATTTGAACCTTCAATTTTGTGATCATTTGTTCTAGTTCCTGAGTGTCTTTTTTCTTGTCTAGTTTTGCTTGTAGTTTCTTATTTTTCTTGTTTTCTCTTCTGATAACTTCTATGGCACAGTTTAATTATTATCGATAATAAACTTATGCCTCTTCAATTTCTTCTTCGACTTATTCATATTATTCTTCGGTTTCTTCATATTATTCTTCACAGTGTTCTTTGTCAGAGTCTTTTACTGCCATGAATAGAACTCTTCATGTCTCATTGTCACTGACTTCGTCTTCATCTGATGATGAGATGTCTTCTTTGGTGCATAAGATTTTCTTGAAAACTTTCTTTGTAGTTATTCTGCCTTTATATGAGTGTTTTCCTTTTGAGTAACATTCATCATTTCTCTTTTTCTTATGACGACATTTGTTAGCAAAATGTCCAATACCATCACAATTAAAAAAAATTAAAGGAAGCTTACCTCTATACCTACCGTTGGTTCCCTTGTTCAGTCTTTTGACGAAGTTGGCCACTTCTTCATCATCTTCTGAGATGTCACTGTTGTTGCTATATTATTCTTGCAACTTTTTCTTTTGCTTTGATATTTTGGATTCTTTGAAGGCTTCTTCTTTTACATCTAGATTTTCCTATTTCGTTCTCATTTCATATGCTGTGAAGATTCCATGCAGTTCGACAATGCTTATTGAGTTTAGATCCGATCTTTCTTCTAGTGCTGACATATTAGGGTTAAATATCATAGGAAGAGATCTTAGTACCTTTTGAACAATTACATATTCTTCAATTTTTTCTCCCAATCCTATGATTGCATTCACTGTTTCATCGACTCGTTAGATGTAGGCTGCAATATTCTCAATTTCCTTCATTTTTAGTTGTTCTAACTGACCTCTATAAGTTTGAAGATTTGTTTCTTTGACTTTTGTATCTCCTTCATAAATATTTCAAATCTTGTCCCAAATCTCTTTAGTTGATTTACAATGTGCAACTTTGGTGAATACCATATCATTGAGACCATTCAAAAGTGCATTTTTGGCTTTGGAATTATTCTCACCAAGTTTCACTGCTTTGTCATTTTTTGGTGGAACTATTGGTGCAGTGTATCCATCTACAATTGATTTCCAAACTTGAAATCCCTGTGCCTGTATATATGTATTCATCCACATAAAATCACACACATACACAGTACACCCGTGTTTTTCGTGGAAACCCAAATCGGGAGAAAACCACAAAATACTTTTTCTTATATGTCTTGAAGAATTACAATCATTGGAAGCACCAACTTCCTTTGTTTTCTAGCTGCAAATGGAAGGAGACTCCAACCCCCTAGTTTCTCAGGCTACAACCTTAGGGAAGATCCAACTCCCCAATTCTCTGCCTACAACCAAAAGGAGGATACAACCCCCTATGTTCTTCGGCTACAACCGGAAGGTGGCTACAACCACCTATCCTTGCCTCATCCAACCGCCCTGAAGTAGAAGTAGAATGATGGAACCACTATCACACTATCACTGTGATATATTCCACTGTAAACTTGAACCATGCATCAACCATCCATCAAAATATACCTCAACCTATAATCAACTTGTACCATAAACAAGTGCATCAACCATGCACCAACCTGTACCATAAACAAGTGCATCAGCCATGCACCAACCTGTACCAAACAATCTGTAATAAAACTGTACCATAAACAAGTGCAACCAACCATGTACTAAGTATGTACCAATCATGTTTCAAGTACTCATCAACTATGACTCATCAATATGTACCAACATCATCAACTATACACCTCATGTATGTGCCAACTCATCAACTACTTGTCTCAACCATGTACCAACTTGTACCTCAACCAAAATCCCTCATCAATTTCATCATCCAAATATGATTTGTATCTATGCAATAGACCTAGTGTATATGATCACATACCTACAAACCTTCCTTAACTTTACACAACAAGAGACTAGCATTTGCATCAAACTTTTCTTCAGTTTCACATGACCAGTTTTGGATTAGTCAACTACCCTAACTTGAACTAATCATAACTTTGTTCCTATAATGAATAAATATATGAATCTTATATATAATTTTATTTAGTATGTTTTAAGAAATTTGTCTAGGTTTCACTACTTGGAACCTCTCAGAAAAGGAGTTATAGCAAAAATGGCATACCTTGTTGAATTCTGGCTTATTCTAGAGAGTGACCTTGTAGAGCGTGCACCACATGAAATATTTGTTGAATCGATATGATACTGTTACAAAACATACTACAGACTGTACTCTAACCAAAAAAATTTGTCTTACTGAATTTGGATTTGTTATGAATAATTTATGACGTTTTTACCCGAAACACTTGTTTTTGACTAGTTTCAAGACTAGCCACAAACCCTTTTTTCCATAGAGTGTAACTCCAAAAATACAATGACCCACAAGCTGAATTTTTTAAGAAATATACTTGGCTATTTTTCCTCAATGTAAAAGAACTTTCACGGTCTGAATCATTCTAGAAAAAAAATTATTTCGAAAATGGGAAGATGACCTGTAAATAACATACCTTAGAAAGCATCATCAAAATAATTTATCCTTCCTTGAATTCCAGCTTTCTTTTCTTCACCTTCTCTCAGAAATTCGGCTTAGATATCCTTTCGTTACCTCAGAAACCTATAGGTATTCGATATTCTCAAGTGTATCTTAAATGAGAGAGCCTTTCCTCTTATTTATACTCTCTAAGTAGCTTCCTTAAAAACATCTTCTAGGTCACTTTGCCCGCTTCTTTATTTTAGGGTTAACTCACTTCTAATTTCTCCATTAAATTTATTATTTAAATACGTTATTTTGTATTCACTTTGAATTATAGTACACTGATCACTTCACTTTATTATTTACCTTCTAAAATCTCTTAAACCACTTTGACTACTTTGACCTTTTGGGGCTTCTAGATGACATAAGAGGGTCCTCCAACTTCGTAAGGCCATAAATCTCAAACCATGAGGCGTTATGTGACATTCCACATACCACCAGAAATGGAATGACATGTACCATCCATATAGAATAGTATTACCTAAAAATATATCCAATCTCATACCATTATCCATCAAACAAACTTGGGTCCATTACCCAACCATGGGTTCTTCAACTTTTCATGGCCATAACTCTCTAACCGTGAGGAGTTATGTGACGTTCCACATACCATCAGAAATGGAATGACAATCACTATCCATATAGGATAGTTTCACTGACAAATTCACTAACCTTCATCTCATTATTCCACAAATAATCATGGGTTCTCTAACCATACTTCTAGGATAACTTAATTCGCAAAGTGTCTTCCCGTGAGGGCTTTCACCATAAGGGGACAACTTTGGATTTCATCCATATGTACTTCTTATCAACAATGAAAAGAAAATAATGAGTCATCTTTACATCAAACAAACTTGGGTCCATTATCCAAACATTTTTGCTAAAAACCTTTGTGCTATCGGGCTTTCTTCAAGGGTTTATATCAATGACAACTAACCTTAATCAACAAGAGTATGATTACTGAGTGTCATGGCCTATTATAGTCCAAAAATTCCACATATATGATTCCAAGACATTATCCCATCCATTTGCATACTTTGCTAAAAATATTGTTGAGGCTTCCTTCTAAAAAACCATTTTTTGGATAGTGTATGCGCCCTGCTGCACTAATAGTCTGCATACACACACATGTTGCATACTAGTTAGCCTGCATACATACACTTTCTACATGCTAAGTATCTCTTGTTTACCTCCAAAAGTTGCAGAAAATATAAAATTGCACATATTTCAATAGATTTTATGGGCTATGGAGGGTTTCCTAACCATTTTACCCCTTGTAGCCCGTCCCCAAACCGAATAACCATGTTTTTCTCATATAAAAATATGTCTAGTGGAGTCATTTAGATAGATAAACAAGAGAATAAGAAAAATATGCCAAAATACTTTCCTTCTCATTGCCAAAGTTTTGCATCTTTCTCTGTTTTTTAGCCTCGGCTTTCCCTCTCAGCCATTCTCCCTACACAAACCTTCCTTCTCCCCTTGATGGAATGTTGATTGTGAGAATTTTACGTGGGATTGGTGCACTTGGAGCCACGATAGAGGAGCTTGAAATCTGTTCGTAGAGCGATGTTCACAAGCAAAGTTTTTAACCTTTCATATTGAATTTGAATAAAAGAGATTATCTTTGTCCCAAAAGCCTATGTGTACATGTTCTTTTTAATTTTATCATTTGTGTCTTTATTTAGGATTTTACTAAATATTGTTTCACTAAGGGGAGTAATATTGGTTGGCATCAATAAAAAACGGGGAGATTGTTGGGAATTTTGTTGTCATTGATGTCAACCTTGATAGATAGGTGAAGTATCATTGATTGGTTGGTTTGAGAAGCATTGTCAATATTGGACATATTGTTATGAATGTGACTTGAATTTCAAGCATTGTCAATATCGGGCATACTATTATAAAGGTGACTTGAATTTCAAGAATTGTCAATATTGGACATAAAGTTATGAAGGTGACTTTAATATCAGTAGAAAGATAATATTGACTAATATATTGTATGAACTTGATGCTCTTATCCTATTGGAAATATGGTCTTTGGTGGAATGTGCTATTAACATCCATGCACAAAAGAAGAAATTGTCTAGAAAAAAAGGGTAAATGGAGAATCCAATATGGATCCATACAACTCACATAGTCAAGACGTTTGGTATGAAAGTCTCATTAAGAAACATTCTGACCATTCAATCCTTAAGTAAAGTCGAAAATAATTGTCTTGACCAGTCAAACCTTAAGTCGAGCTGAAACAATTAAATGGGTCAAGTTAACTAATTGAATTCAAGGATAAAGAATCAAAGTCATGTTTTTCAATAAAATGAAGTAGATATCACGAAGTCTAGTATAAACATCTCAACAAGAACTTGAAGAAGTTGAAATTGAAAAATTCGAAGGTCGAAGTCAAACAAAATGTAGTAGATATCAAGAAGTCTAGTATAAACATCTCAGCAAGAAGTTGAAGAAGTCAAAGTTGAAAAAGTCAAAGATTGAATTCAAAGAGATAGAATGTCGAAATCAAAGGTCAAAATCAAACATGTCTAAGAAGTTGAAGGTCGAAGTCAGGTAAGTAGAAGAGGTCAAAGTCGAAGGAAAATTGAGTCAGGAAATACAAGTCGTCCAAAACAAGTCGGGACGACCAAAGTCAAATTACACAAGTCATTTTTCTTCTAAATTGAGTTGGTTCAAGTAGAAGTGAAGTAAATCACCTCGAAGGTCGAATTCAAAGAAAAATGAGTCAGTAAATACAAGTCAACCAAAGAAGGTCAGGACGACCAAAGTCAAATTACTCAAGTCGGTTTTCTCCTAAGTCGAGTCGGTCCAAGAAAGAAGTAAACTAAATTGACCCAAAGGTCAAAGTCGAAGTAAACTTAAATTAATTCGGGTCAAGCCTAAATAAAGTTAGTTCGACCGGAATCGAATTCCTCAATTCGAATTTCTTCTAGTTGAGTTGACCAAAAGATGTTATTTGGTTAAATAAGGAAGGAAATATGTGAAAGGATGAAACCAAGTCAAAACTTTAGTGACTAGCAGTTGAAAGGGAGACGATTTTAATATCCATCATCAATTAAATGTTTACAAGTTGAGTTTAACTAGTCACCAAAAAAGGAAATATATAGAGGTCGATTTAGGCATTTATGAAAAGGTAAAATGTACTGAAGTCGATATGGCATTCGACGATGAAAGGAAACTCTGGGAAAGTTGATTTCAAAGAATCACCTGTACTATCCACCTCTCACATTTTCTAGGGAAATTTCCCAAGTGTCAACTAATTAACCATGTTCTGGAAAAAACCCATGTCATATCATTTTAAATTTCGTTTGCATTGCTTCAGAATATTCGTACGAAAACCAATTAGTAAAAGTTACCATTTGTGTTAAGTAAATGAACGGGTGAAATGTTTCATTCCAAAAGGACACATTATTTCAAAGTCGCACCCCTTGGAGGACTATATAAGAAAAGGAATAAAAAGGGAAGAAGGGTGTCTTGGTGGATATATATATATATATATATATATGTATATATATATATATATAATGGATTGAATGAAAGTTCATTCTATCAGGTTTGTGCATGTTTACAAGTTGAGTCTTGTCACGAGGATTGGATTCCTCACATCTCAATTGGATCTCAGATCAACAAGTTGGGTCTTGTATGAGAGAGTTGGATCTTTCATATTCAGTTGAAGCTAAAAATATTAAAGTATTGATTCTATTTGTATTCATTCAAGTTAAATAAATAAAAGAATGGTACTTTATCTACTTCATACAGTTTGTGTTATACATGTTTATGAATAACTAATTGAACTACATATATCTTATTCAACTAATTTAGTTAATATATAAAAGTGTGAAAAGTAGCCAAAATTTCTAGAAATTGATTCACCCCTCCCATCTCAGTGTTAGTGTGTGTTTCCAACACTCTATAATACAATCATATGGAGAAACCCCTAACAAAAAACCATAACTCGAGAGAGGAATAGTGAGGAACCAGAGTTGAACCCCATTTTCCCAACCCATTACATATTTATACAACACTATAGGGATAAAAACCCTAATATGTTCATCCCAAAAATACCCCATTACAATGCATACTTCCCTTAGCTAACTAGTTGTTCATGCTTCTTTTCTCTCTACATGTTTCTTTTCTATGGTTCTTCTATTTTTGGAATGTAGAGATGCCATCATTTTGTCATGATTTATTCTCTCTCTTTCTTCATTTATGTGTTGTCAGATTTATTCTTTTGTCTGTGTGCTCTCTTCCTTCTTCACACTTTCCTCCTCCTATGCACCGTCCTCCTGGATGTGCCTTAGTTGCGCTCTCCCTAGATTTCCTTCTTATTCCATGCACTTTTCCTATATTTTGTATTTTTCCCCAAAACTATATCAAAACTGCAAAACTATTTCCAAAGAAAGTTTTCCAAGAGGAAAAAATCACCACCAATCCATGAGTAGGAATCACTTTCTCTTATGATCCTTCATTTATCCCGTGATGAAATTTTTTGAGGTAGTTTCCTCGTGGCTAAGTAATTGGCCATATCTGCAAACCAAGGTGAGTGAGTAGATGCTACAAATAATTGTTCATATGGAAAACTAACATCTATAGGAACAACATCACCTTCATTTTGTATTCTAGAAAGGAAATAAGTGACTGCATTTTCTTTACCATGTCGATCCATGATGGTGACATTAAATTCTTGTAGTAAAAAAATCCATCTCATACCTCTGCCATTAGTGACTAGTTTATTCATTAAATATTTTATGGAATCATGGTCATTTTGAATGAAGAATTCATAACCAGTGATGTAACGCCTAAATTTATTTATAGAGTGTACAACTGCTAAGTATTATTTCTCTGTTATAGTATAGTTTAGCTTAGCAAGTGTGAGATTTTTTCTATTATAGTAAATGGCATAATGACACTGGTTTTCTTTCTGCCCAAGGACATCCCCTAGAGCGGTTTCTGAGGCATCTGTGGAAATGTAAAATGGTAGAGACCAATTAGGTCCCCTTAATATATGTGTAGTAGTAATATTTTATTTTAAAGCTTCAAAAGCACATTGACAATAGTGATCCCAAAAAAATTCATCATCTTTGGAAAACTATTTAAGTAATGGTGCAGAAAATTTTGTAAAATTTTCATTAAATATCCTATAGTACCCAAAAAGACCAAGAAAACTCCTTACCTCTTTCTCAGACTTGGGAACCAATAGTTTTGATAGTAATTCTATTTTGGTGGGATCTACTTCAATACCTATAGAAGAGATAATATGTCCATTAACTACTCCATTAGTTAGCAACATGCGACATTTTTCATGGCTTAGGGAAAGGTTTGTTTCTTGGGATCTAATCAAGAATTGTTATGAATTTTAAAGGCTTCTTCAAATGAGTCACCATAGATAGTGAAATCGTCCATGTAAACCTCCACGTAATCATGAATAAGGGTTGAGAAAATTCCTAGTAGAACTCTCTGGAAGGTGGAAGTGGCATTGCACAAACCAAAAGGAAACACACGATAGTGTTATCCACAAATTTGGTCATTGTGATGATGTCATGATGATGTCATGATGATGGAAAATCAAACTCTTTACCAAGAACAATTTCCTGAGAAAAGTTACAGTTGTCTTCTTCCAGAACTCACATTTTGAAACATGTTCGCAGGCTACTTATATATTCTCCTGCGAGAATGCCTAATTCTCGCAGGCCATCTTAAGCTGGGGTGCGAACTTCTCACACTGTAATCATGATTAGGGTGCGAACATTATCTTAAAGGGGAAAAAGATAAAGATCTCGAACCTTCTAGAAGGGAATCTTCTAGAAGGGTGAGTTGGCTTTCGAATGGTTATTCAGGAGCTGGCATTTCAGATATCTTGGGATCATTACCAATCCAAGTAACTAATCTATCTTCTCATATATATTGAGGAGATTGCTCATGGAAAGGGTTAAGTTAAGCAAGCAACAAGTTAGCAAGATATTGATTAGAGAATTAGTGCAGGACTGTATGGAGAACTGATGCTACAACAGCAAGAGACGACAGCAAGGCCATCACAAGTGGTTGATTTTCTTCATGCATGAGCAAGTGTGTGTGTTAGAGCTAGAAGACATCGAAAGGAGACCTATGACATCAAGGCTCAGGTTGTAAGTTTCACTTTCAATTAATTCAATACAACAATATGTCCCTTTTCCATAAAGATGATGTCACTTTATTACATAATTCCTTGATCATATGTATAGACTAGTCATTGAATATCTTAATCTGCCTTTACTTCGATTGGTTCGTTTTGTTGTGATCTAGACAGGACGAGAGCATTGGAGCGAAGCTTGGAACAACAGAGACCTAAGGAAAGCGTTCATAAGGTATGTCCATAATCCTTACCTCTTAGTTCATTCAATAGGCTAGATCTAGGGAAAGTGTATTATTCTGTCTTGTTTTGTTCTAGATACCAGGTGGATCTAGGGAGATCGTTTAGTGTCCGCACCTACGGATTTATCCTATAACAAAATTGGCAACTCCGTTGGGGAACTATCCCTTTTTTCTTTATGTTTTTTGAATTTTGTGTGGCCATTTGATCTGTTTGCATTTTTCTTTTGATTTGTCAGTCTCTGAGTCCTCAAGATACCCTGAGAGACCTTCTGGGTCTATAAGCCAGTTGGAATTTTTCTTGCTCTTTCAAATTTTTCATTAGTTTTAGGGATTCTCGCACTGTGTTCATTGACAACCTACGAGAACCTTGAAATTTCGTACTCTGCATATACATTTCAGTGCGAACAGTTTGCATGCTGCATCAAAGTGGCCTGCGAGAACAATAGTTTCTCGCACTGTGTTCCACACTGGCCTGCGAACATATTTTTGAAATTTTTGAATTCAAGTTTTGACTCTGTCAATTGCTCATATATGTTGATTTACACCTCTTTGGCTTATTGATTCAGCGACTTACCTATCTTTTTCTTTAGTTGGCTTGCTGGAACTGATCTAGGGTTTCTAGGTTTTTCTTGCTTTTGAAACTTGACTTTCATTTCTTAGTTTTTGTTGGCATTTTCATTCTCTCTTACTTCTGGAGTTGAGTGTATCTGACTGGCTGAGAACCAGGGATTGGTTGAGAGTTGAGTGTTTGGTGTTTCTCTTGTGCTTGTTGGTTTGAAAGGACAACCTTTCATTTTCATTGAGAAGCTCCTTGGTTTGCTTTTGTTTTTGCTTTCGTTGAAAGTATTGGATTGGGTTGTTTGTTTGGGTCTTTATAATTTGGTTTTCTTTTCTCATTTATCAGAGTTCTTCTTGGAAAGTGAACTGCATGTTTTCTTTCAAGTTTTTTGTTTTTTGCCTTTTTGCGAAAACATTGAAAATCAAACTTTAAGAGTATTGAACTTTTGGAAAAGACATATGGAACTTGCTCATTGATACATGATTGTTTGCATTAGCATATGAAAGGAAATTGAGCATTGCATTTGCTTTGTAGTACTTAGATTGATTCGAAAATTGTTCTCTCTCTCCCATAACTAGGATTCATCGAATGAAAAGAATTGTATTTCATCATATCCTTGCATTATTTGGGTCAGAGTCATACATCATGAGTTTCATTTCCATTACCTTTGAGTAAACAATAGCCTGTAAAAACATTACGTAATATTAAAAATGATCTAGTAACTCTTTTCTAGGGCTCTTTTACACCAACATTTAGCCAGGCTAGTGCTTTGGAGTAGGAAGAGAGACACACTCTCCAAAAGATCAAAAACACACAATAGCATCTTGAGTTAGGGAGTGTAAAATTCCATTGGAAGCATATTGTCCTGGGAAGCCCTTCTAACACAAGGGTCAAGCATTAGGTCGCATTGGTGTTGGC
>JZKD02S1938986.1:26990-39183 GCA_000966675.3 Picea glauca
ATAGTGTAATTATAATCATTTTTCTTCAAATAATCCAAGCATTATATCAATGTAGAATTATTATCCAATAATGAGCAATAAGAAATGAACAATCACACACATACACAGTACACCAATGTTTTACGTGGAAACCCAAACCGAGAGAGAACCACATAATTTGTTTTCTTATATGTCTTAAAAAATTACATTCATTGGAAGCACCAACTTCCTTTGTTTTCCAGCTGCAACTGGAAGGAGGCTCCAACCGCCTAGTTTCTCAGGCTACAACCTCATGGAAGTTCCAACTCCCCAATTCTCTGGCTACAACCAGAAGGATGCTACAACCCCCTATGTTCTCTAGCTACAACCAAAAGGTGGCTACAACCACCTGTCCTTGTCTCGTCCAACTGCCCTAAAGTACAAGTAGAATGATGGAACCACTGTCACACTATCACTATGAGATATACCGTCGTAAAATTGTACCAATAAACCTAAACCATGCATAAACCTATACCTCAACCTGTAATCAACCTATACCATAAAAAAGTGTATCAACCATGCCCCAACCTCTACCATAAACAAGTGCATCAACCATGCACCAACTTGTACCAAACAATCTGTAATCAACCTGTACCATAAAAAAGTGTAACCAACCATGTACCAAGTATTTACCAACCATGTGTCAACTACTCATCAATATGTACCAACATCATCAACTATACACCTCATGTATGTGCCAACTCATCAACTACTTGTCTCAACCATGTACCCAAATTGTACCTCAACCAAAAGACCTCATCAATTTCATCATCCAAATATGATTTATAAATATGTAATAGACCTGGTGTATATGATCACATAGTTGCAAACCTTCCTTAAATTTAAACAACAAGAGACTAGCATTTATATCAAAATTTTCTTTAGTCTCACATGACTAGTTTTGGATTAGTCAACAACCCTAAATTGAAATAATCATAACTTTGTACTTGTAATGAATAAATATATGAAACTGATACAAAATGTTCTTCAGTGTGTTTTATGCAATTTCTCCAGGTTTCACTACTTGGAACCTCTCATAAAATTAGTTATAGCAAAAATGGCATACCTTGTTGAATTCTGGCTTATTCTAGAGAGCGACCTTGTAGAGCGTGCCCCACACGAAATATTTGTTGAATTGATTTGAAAATGTTACACATAATACTAAATCCTATACTCTAACCAAAACATTTGGTGTTACGTAATTTGGATATGTTATGAATAATTTATGACGTTTTTACCCGAAACACATGTTTTTGACTAGTTTCAGGACTAGCCAAAAACCCTATTTTCCACAGAGTGTAACACCAAAAATACAATGACCCACAATATGAATTGTTTACCACAGATAATTGTATATGTTCCATCAATGGAATATCAATTTCACAGTGTGATTCATTCTATAAAAAGAGTTATTACGGAAATGGTGAGATGACCTATAAATAACATACCTTAGAAAGCATCATCAAAAGAATTTATCCTTCATTTAATTCCGACCTTCTTGTCTTCACCTTCCCTCAAAAATTAGGCTTAGATATCCTTTGTCTACCTCATACACCTACAGGTATTTAATATGCTCAAGTGTGTCTTAAATGAGAGAGCCTTGCCTCTTATTTATACTCTCTAAGTAGCTTCCTTAAAAACATCTTCTAGGTCGCTTTGCCCACTTTCCTTATTTTAGGGTTAACCCACTTCTAATTTCTCCATTATATTTATTATTTAAATAATTTATTTTGTATTCAATTTGAATTATAGTACACTCATAAATTCACTTTATTATTTACCTTCTAAAATCTCTTAAACCACTTTGACTACTTTGACCTTTTTGGGCTTCTAGATGACATAAGAGGGTCCTCCAACTTTGTAAGGCCATAACTCTCAAACCGTGAGGAGTTATGTGACATTCCACATACCACCAGAAATGGAATGAAACGTACCATCCATATAGAATAGTATTACCTGAAAATCTATCAAAACTCATACCATTATCCATCAAACAAACTTGGGTCCATTACACAAACCTGGGTTCTCCAACTTCTCATGGCCATAACTCTCTAACCGTGAGGAGTTATGTGATAGTCCACATACCACCGGAAATGGAATGAAAAGAAATATCCATCTAGGATAGTTTCAATGCAAAATTCACTAAAATTCATCTCATTATTCCACAAATAAACATTTATTCTCTAACCATAGTTCTAGGATAAGTCAATCCGCAAAGCGTCATCCCGGGAGGGCTTTCACCATAAGAGGACCACTTTGGAGTTCATCCATTTCTACTTATTATAAACCATGACAAGAAAATAACGAGTCATGTTTAGATAAAAAAATCTTGGGTCCATTACCCAACCTTTGTGCTACGGGGATTTCTTCAAGGGTTGACATCAATGACAACCAACCTTAATCAACAATCTTACATAGACTAAAAGATTTCTTTTGGCACCTCCTATGGAGTTAAACTTAGTGAGTGTTTTAGAAACAATTTAGATGTGGTTGTTTGAGAGATTGGGGGTGTGAACCAATATCATTTAAATTAAGTGGGCGTGGATATTTCCTTCAAGAAGTAGTGGGACATTTCAGAATTCATTTGGAGGAAACCTACTTCAACCTCCACAATTCGAGATGAAATTATGTGAGTGAGTAGTGACTTTGTGTGAGAACAAGTGAATAAATGTGTCAAATTTCAATAATTTAGGTGTAACCTTGCAACATGCGTACTTCCTATGGTCCTTACAAATATTGATTACCTATCTTACTAGATGTCATTGGTACAACCTTGTGGAATTTTAAAGTCCCTAAAGAACTAGCATGTGGACTTATGGGTCCTTACCAATCCTTTAAACTCTTTAATGTGATTTAATCTAAGAAATATCCACAAAAATATCCTATATTGCAAGAATGTGGGAATTTATGGGCCCATTACTATAATCTTTAAGCTCCCCTAGTGATGTAAACTAAGAAAGTAGCTTCAAAACTATCCTAACTTTGCAACATGGGGGCATGTATGGGCCCTTACAAATTTAAGATGTTTGAAAAAAAAACTAATAAGAGCCCTAGGGGCGCTTTGTCCTCTCCTAAAGATTTTACGGGAGATGAAATGTCCCCTTAATCACTTTTATGATTCTCAAGATCGCTCTATGGTGCGAGAGAAGAGCATACTTAATGATTAAAGTTTGATTTTTGGTCCCAATGCAAGCTTTTTTATATGTGATTGTAAAGTATATCAACTTAACTTTTACAATCAAAACAATCCATCCATGTGGCAACTAAAAGAAAAAGAGGGGAAATAGGGTTATTTTTAACCCCCTAAGTGCCTGACTAACCCTTCATGTGGAGAGGGAATCTAAGTGTGGTGCATTTACAAATTGCATAAAAGCAAGGTTTTGAAGGCTAAGGGCCTTCAAAACATCACAAAAAACTCTTACAATGTTGGAATTATGGATAGATGTGTGGGTTACAGTTCAAATAGAGGCATAGTGTGTGCATGCATAGAGAACCGAGGAACTTTTGGCACACTATTTGTAGAATGCGCAGAGAAACGAAGTGTGTTTGGTGCACAATGCTCTGAATGTGCATCTGTGGGCCGAAATACGCACACACGTTCTGATACGTGTCAAGGGGGGGGGGATTTAAGTGGAATTCTCCTCTTCCATATCCAAACTTAGCTCTTTGCAGGTAAGGTTAGGCCGATTATTATCCCTGCAAGGAAAATGGGTCAAAAGGAAGTGTTGAAACAACCCAAATAGGGAGGAAATTGATACCTTATCCCCAGTATGGTCTAGGGATGATTTGAAGGATGGGAATGTATTTTAAAATGTAGAAACCGTAGCGAATATTAGTAATCCTTCATATTCCAACTATAAATGTTTAGCAATATTTTTGTAAAATTATTCAAATTTCTAAGGATTTTATATAGTTTGTATAACATTATGGTGATTTTTAAGGTAAAATAACTTTATTCTATAGAATTTGGGCGAATCATTTTTAGAATAGTGAATATTGTTTGGGGAAAAACCATGGAAAATTAGCCCATGAGCGAAATTTAGCCCCTAAAATCATCCTTGGTATGGTCACCAATCTGTTGTGTCCTTTTTGTCACTTGAATGAGAAAAAGAGGGACACTTGCAAGTCTAGTTGGGCCTGCTAGACATGACAGAGGTTAGTGTATGAACCAAATGATTCAATCACATAAAATAAACAAACAACTAAGCTAACAACAACTAAAGAAATAAAACTAAAATGCATGAGGAAATTAGAACCAAAATTAATCAAACAAATGACCAATAATCATGCCACCAATGGAGAAGTATATTAGTGGGGAAACACCACAGAGAAAAGGGGACTTATGGATCCCCTCTTCCTCCTTGGGATGTCTCTATAGCCCCCTATGTGAGAGTTCTTCTTACAAATGGTAAACTAGAAAGAAAACGGTGAAGAAATCCAAGCTTATTGCCTCAAGAGGTGAGGTGAATATTTTAATGAGATGATGCTAGTATGCTCCAAGAAATAAAGAGGTTTCTTAAAGGAGAATAGAGGCAGCATAACAATACAATGAGATTCTTGAATTCTTAGTGCACCCATGGCCTCTTTTTATAGCAAGTCTTTGAGGCAATATCCAACCAATCTTTAAGGTGAACAAGGGGCCCTTTAGGGCACCCTTAGGTCTTTGACCAGCCCCCCATTCAGATTCAGCTCGGATTTGAGGGTCAAATCAATTTTGGAGATGGTAAAAAAGTGGGTTAGGGGCCGACGAGAACCATAAATGCATCGTTCACAGGTGTGCATGACTTTTCTCGTACATAGTCACGCATTGAGCACATGTGCACTTTTATGGATTTTGTGTCCTGCGCACGTGCACACACTTCCTTTAGTGTTTCAGCGCATGTCAATTTTTTGACCAATTGTATAGTTTGTTGCTTTTGGAAATGCATTTTTGGGGCTGCATGTGAACTAATAGGTGTTTGGAGATGTTGTATTCGTATAACCATTTGCGGATGAAATTTCAGTGACAACATCGTCTAGGAGAGATGAAATTCCCTTAGTTCCACAGCTAAAATTCCAAGCATTTGATAAATGGGAAGTGGAATTTGTTGGGCCGATTAATCCACCATCTAGGAGGTTGAGAGCATGCTACATTATTACTGCAATAGACTATTTAACCAAATGGGATAAGGCAGAGCCAGTTAGAGACTGCAACGATCCAGATTTATGAGAAAAATGAAATGAAAACACAGACTTGTAATATTAAAACAAAGACACAATGAACAATAACAGATATATAGTAAAACTTGACTTCTATTAGATAAGAAACATGATGAAACCTATAAAATGCAGACTGAAAACAAGCTTGCTAGAATAGTGGTAGGTTATCTCTAAGAAGAGATGTGACGGCTACGATCATTTGCATGAAGATAAGTAAAATGAGCCTATAAAGGAATTTTTACAATAAACACGAATTCATAAACCCTAGACATCCAAAAACCTAACCCTAGGAGATGAAGCGCCAAAAGTCATGTGGACCCCATTGGGGTAAGTTAGTACATCAACTTCCCAGGGCTGTAACTTTTGCATACGATCTTCGTTTAGGGCACACAATAGCTCATTGGAAAGGTATTGATGAGAAGATTAATTTAGGGTTTGTTTTTTAAAAGGCTTTGATTATCATTTAGGTTTCCAATCATGAAAAAACATCATTTAGACCCTCAAAATGGCCCTGGAATTTTGGGACCCAAAAAATTGCTAAAAATAGTAAGTTACCAAAAAACAAATTGAGAGAATAGGTGGGTGGAAACCGATATCCTCTTGGATCATGAAACGTGAAGACAACATTACGATTTGTTTTCAAAAATGTAGTCACAAGGTTTGTATTCCCAAGAATATTGATAAGTGATAAGGGAACTTACTTTATGAACATCACTATTGCAGCGTTAATAGAGGAGTTTCATATCCATCCCCAGAAGATTACCCCATACCATCCTTAGGAAAATGGCATGGTGGAATCCTTCAATAAGATTTTGGAACATGCACTGACAAAGGTTTTCAACGTAAATCAGGATGACTAGGATTTGAATATTCAAGTAGTATTATGGGCATATAAGAATACAAACAAGAAGTTGATAGGACAAACTCTCTTCAGGTTGACGTATGGACAAGAAGAAACTATGAAGATAGAGTTTATTATACCAAGTTTGTGCATTGTTGCAGTGGAAGAGATTATAGATTATGGCACAATAGAACAAATATTGTTAGAACTTATGGAATTAGAAGAAGATCATTTCATTACAGGTTTCCATCAACATGTACAGAAAGTGCGCGAGAAATATTATCATGACAGGAATATCAAGCATAAGAAAGTTTAGACATGATATTTTGTGTTATTGTATGACAGTAAGTTTCTATAGCACCTAGGGAAGCTATAGATACACTGGTTAGGACCATATGTGATCAAATACATGACTAAAGTGTTATAGCAATATTTTCCTCACCTTATGCAATCTTGCACAGGAGGCCTTTTTCCATTTCCCCATGCAGACTTATCATCCCTGTTTATAAAATCCAGAGCCAAAAATACATATTTTCCCACATGTACGCATCTTGCATACTATACAACATCCGTATACACAGGATGCTCCACTACAGCCCATGTACATTGAGATTTGTGCCAGAAAATGAAAATTAATGTTGAGTTTCCATGTCACTACAGGAGATCTATGATCCTTGGCCTTCCATATACTGGAAACGTTCTGACTCGACCCTTCAGTTCCATTTTGAAGGCTATAAACGGGCCAATTCCGAGCTATGGAAAGAAAGAGAAAGAATTCAACTTTGAGAGAAAAGTTACTCTGGAGAAATTATTTATTTCATATTGACTCTGTATCCCTTTGTCCTTTAAGTATGAACACAGTGTTCAACCCCCAAGCTCTTCCCTTATTGATTGAGAATCGCATTGTTTCTCTCTTATGAGCTTGCCTTTGGTGGAGGATTGAAGTGGTGGAGGCCCAGTTGGAATGAACTTAGTTTCTCGGTTTCGAACTGTGCCGACACAAAATTTTGTAACATTTTCACTTATGCTGATCATTTATTAATAAAAATACTCCTTTCCCGTCCAATTGATATCTTGAAAATATATGAGTTATTATCCATGGGCGTATTTGTTATGTATATTAATGGATTATGCTACATAATGTGCTAACCTTTTATATTATCACCATATGATTTATTTGCTTGGTTGTTGAGAACTAGTTGCAGGTACATAGCTTTGAGACGAAGTGCTCAATGGTGGACTTCATCAAACATTTGAATGAGGTAGGCCTCTTTATTATCTCACTTGCATATTGGTTTATATAGCATGTTTTTGGGATAGAGTTGATTTCTCCAGTCATTTCCGTATGTTGTGTTTTACCCTAGCCATAGAGAAATTTTCCTTGTAACATGAAGCAAGAGTTGTTCAACTAGAACACTTGGATGGACAAGTAGTGGAAGGACTAGTTAATGGGAGTTGGTTGAAATTGTACAAGGAATACCATCCTTCCATGCACTAGACAAATTGTACAAGCTATGTACCATGGTTCAGGTAAGAAGTATAAGGTTGAAGAGTCCAAGAAGTTATGAAGGAAATGTAGGAAAATGTTGCAAAAGAGAAAGAAGCAATAAGAAGAGCACACAGATGAAGGAAGCAAGTTTGAGTAGAGAGAAGAGATCGCACATAGAGAAGAGATCACAGAGAGATAAGAGATCGCACAGATAACAATTAAGAGCAAGAAGAAGAGAAAGGAAGAAAAATAAATAAAAGATAGAGTAAGAGACAAAAGGTTGACATGAAGTAGAAAGGTAGTGTTCAAATAGTTAGAATAATATTAAGATGAACCAAGGCATGTCGCAGAAAAGAAAAGAAACATGTGCATGAAGATTGAACTGTGACAAAGGTAGACAAAGAAGGTGAAAAAAATAACATTCACGATGGAACATGCATTGAATAATGAATATGGCAGCTTAGTAGTGGAATCATGTAGTCATAATTAAAAACCGATAGGAAAAGCATTCAAAATTGAACACAATCGGGAGATGGAAGGAACGAGTGCGACGAATATTTTTACAGGGTGGCCAATTGAGACTATAATCTGTCTAAGGATACATCATTATTGAAGGATAGGGAATAAATCAAGTATACATACACTCCGATGAGACTGTAAGGAGCGATGCAAAGATCCAACTCACTATAAACAAGGAAAAAAGGATAGGCCATTGTTTCCTATGCATTTGAGAAGATAGGTAGAAGAGTTGAGTGTAGTATAGAATTTGACCATAGTGCAAAGATAGAATGAAGGGTAGTGGAGTTGAGTAGGTTATAACATAGGGATATGGTGCCACCTAAAGAAAAAGGATAGAGCCTAAAGTAGGTTGCAGCGTTGGTGCAGGAGGAAGTCCCAAGAATGAAATTAATCGACCTGAGCTTGACAAACTTTCCCGAAACCAGATTGCGTAGAATAAAGGGAAATGTAAAAGTGAAATAGAAGTTGCACGAACCAGAGAAGCATCACGAAGGAGAACATGAACATGAAGAACAAGGGAAGATTATTTTCTTCACAACAAGGACCCGAGTATGGTGATAGTTATGATACTCGAGAAACAAGAAAACCATCTCCCCAGATTGAAGGAGAAATTTAAGGAGTTCCATGATTTCCAACTCCATCGATGTTTAGGAAGAACATATTAAGTTAGCCAACAATGTTTATAATGTAGACAAAATTTTGTAGCAAGAAACCCAATCCAGAGAAGAAAAAAAGCTAGAAAAGTTCATGGTGAATTGGGAAGGCATGAGTGGCTCGGGATGCAGGAACAATTTGTGTGTTAATTTGGATAAGTATCAGTGCACACACAAAGAAGTTGAAGCATGTTCGAGATTCAACGTGCAAAAGGAGGAAAGTAGTTAGGATTTTGAGACATTTTTTCCACATTGTAACAGGCTTATCCCTAGTATAAAACTATAAATTATAATGGATTTTTGGGTAGATTCAGCTATGAATGGTGATAGTTTTTGATGTGAAGTTATTTTGAGTTAGTCGAGTTTTAGAGAAGTCATGAGGGATATTTTTGAGGTATGACTGAGGAGTGAGGCTCGCACTGTAGCAGAATGGCTAGGCATGTTTGAGTAACGGTTGCTATTGCATATTTTTTTAAGCATAGTGCACAGCTATAAGAAGACTATAAACAAATAATATAAGAAGCGAGTCATTGTAGATGTAGCCCAGATTGGGGTGAAACGTGTTAAAACCTTGTGTTGTGATGTGTTTGTTTTTTATGTTTACGGTGTTCATTGTTACTGTGCAATGATGATAAATGTTTAGTATTCTTATTATGTCACTGATGTATGTTTTTATAGCTATGCGCACTTAAGTAATTGATGAATGAATGAATGTTAAGTAAAGTAATGTCACACATAGGGTATAGTGAATGAATATCAAAGGTTAACTAATAGAGACTGCGCATATAGTAAATGGATGGTTAGTGCATAGTATGAGTATGTTGAACACCTCACTTCACCTCATGACTGCAGAACCTTGGTCCATCCAGCCCCTTTACATGCCTCAGGTGAGACTTCAATCGCTTTTCAGGTGATGCTGAAAGGGCTGGCATCTAAGGGTTTTGTTGGTTTTTTAATGATCAATCTCGGTTCTGCCAACTACATGTCAATAATATTCCATAGTTTCCCCTTCTTCTCTAGACATTGTGATGCATAGTGCCCATACTTGTCGAATGAAAATCACTTGATTTTACTCAAGTCCTTCTTACCTAGTTGTGAGCTTGACTCTTCATTGTTACCCTTGGAACCCTTTCCTTTTCCCTTTATTTTCTTACTAAGAAGGGTCAGGTTCTCCTCCTCTTCATCTCCTTTCTTGTCTACTTTAGACTCCTCATGAGTCTCTTCCTGGATGAAATCATCCCAAAGCATTTTCCAATCAAGGAATTTTTTCTAAGCATAGGATCCCTTGGAAAATGGTTCCCAAGACTTGTGAAAACCATTCAATGCCACATTCACAAGCTCTACGTCATCCAATTTATCTCCTATGTTTGTAATTTGATCACATACCTAAGTGATCCTCATGAAATAGTTGGTAAGATTGTCAATCTATACATCTGTATAGATACGAGTCTATTTATTAAGACCATCTTCCTATTCAAGTTAGTGTTTTGGAATAATCCTACTAGAGCATCAAACATATCCTTGGTCGTCTTCTTCTTGGATAGGTGAGGAATTAGATGATCCTTCACTAAATCAAATATAAGCCACTCATATTTTATCTCCTTCTTCTTGTGAGCTGCCAAAGCTACCAAATCTATTGGTGGAACAATTTCTTTGTCCACTAACTCCCAAATTTTATACTCCTTTAATGCTAAAGTAACTCTTTCTTTCTAAGATAGGAAGTTGGATGGTCCATCTAATCCATCTTCAACTCTCGAAATTGATGATTCCATCCCTTAGACCTGATAAACTTCCTTGGAAATACCCTACTACTGAATTTTCCCCTGTACTGACCTGTAGAACCTTGTGTACGTTTTTCACCACTGAAACCCACACATGTACGTGAATTTCCTTACTGAAACCTGTGTATGCACGATTTTCTCCAATGAAACATGCACATGTACATTATTATTCCTTCTACACCCTATGTACAACTCTGTACGACATCAAAACCCTAGTTCTTCCTCAATATTGTTCTTTCTCTAAAATCCAACCCTTGATTTCTGATTGATGGTTATGGATCTGCTAAGATATCCTTGGATATATGATAGATATGCTATCATTTTTTATGGATTTGAGATATGGCTTCCTCTCAGAGCGAATGCTATGATACCATGTTGAAATCCCCTACTCCAACACCTAGGTATCTTGTTATCTAGTGATTTCCTTATTGTAAATCAAATTAGCATCTCACAAAACATAATACACTGTTGAAATAATCAACTGAAATAAATATAGTGGAACCAATACTGGAAACCAAAATATCATACACAATACACAAATATATTATGAACATCAAATAAGCTTATCATTCAAATAACTTCAAATATTACAAGGCCTCCCATACTAGGAAAATGGCTGTCGGGCTGCTAAATTGAAGCTTTTAAGTGACCTGAAACACTAAATTGTCAAACCAGGGTTGGTAAACTTCGAGATGATACACAGTATGTGCAGGCAAGCGTCTAGTCTCTATCTGAATGCTATCCTAAGAAGAAAACACACACCTATTCTGAGAACTTGAATTCTAATAACTAACTCGAAGCTGAGCATTTCCTATTAAGTCATAAACAAAAAAATAGTCTTGCGCTCAAATGCTGGTACTGCTATTTCTATTCAAAAGCGTGGTTCCACAGGATTATTTTATCTCTATGCCCAATCATCTACCATCATCGTTTCTGTTTAAGTTAAGACACACAAAGTATTGTTGAAAATGCATTCATTATGGGCAACAAAAATCAGTATATTATGTCTACAGGAAAACAGAGTATTATGCTACTAACTGGTACCAGGAGCTCCTTTTGTTCTAACTGTAATCTAACTATTCTAACCAGGCAAGGTAACGAATGTCTAACAAAGCAAAATGCATGCTAATTCTAATTCATGTTTGAATTGAAAATGAAAACTAAATAACCACATGCATATGCTAAACCCTACAGGCATCAGTTATGCGTTTAACACTCAGCAACGTCAAAGATAACAGTACGCTGGAATGATTCAGGTGGGGAATAAATAAACACGATTCTGCAACATCCACATCGATGTCACGCTATGAGCTGCATATATACCATTCAGATAAACAAATTCCAATGTGCTAAAACAACTAGATCTATGAGCGTTAAGCTACCTCATATGCGAGTTCTAAAGCATTAAAGTGAACTAAGTCTATAACAACATCAAACTAAATCTATTGTAAAATAAGGCAGCGAATTGCACCGGTTTGGCGGGCCCAACCAAACGGCACAAACGTTGTTAGTAACGACCAGAGCCGACTATAACATTCTATTCAATCAGTGTATAAACTTCGTTCTTCATCAACTCATGAAAGAAATACGCAAATCACATATCAGTCGAATAATATAACGTAACAACAATCTGTATTCAAAACATAGGTTCACGGTATCACATAATCCAGCAACAATAATAATAGCGATAGCA
>JZKD02S1938986.1:79809-100186 GCA_000966675.3 Picea glauca
CAGCTGCATAATTTGATTATTGTTCCTATTCAAAAGGGGAAGCATGTTTTGTCATTTTCATTTGCATACTCAGTATTGTTGATTAGTTTGTTGCTATTCAGTTGTGTATGGCTGCAAAGTGCAACAAATAATGTATATGGTTGTGTGATAAATGAAATGATTACTTTGATAAACAATGATATCTCAGTTTTCATTTTTGTTGTGATTAGTCAGGTGATCATTATCCCAACAGAGAGGATGGATGATATAGGACAAAGTGGGGAGGCAGTAACCTCACTTATCACTTGAGTGAAAGAAGAATTTTGGTGGTCCAAAATCTTCCAAAGTGGGTAGGACTGATCCAGGAGGATCCTCGGGTCCAAAAAATGCTCAAAAATGAAATTTATCATATTTTGACGAGAGCAATGCCATTGTGTCCAGTTCATTCTCCCGATTCTGGCCATATATTTACTTTCTCAAACGGACATTGTATGCGATAGTTATTGTACTCTGACCATTTTCCCAAACAGGCAAATAGTCAATAGGTCTAGTCAAATGATGACATCAGCAGTGTTGACATGGCAGAGACAAGTGGCGAAAAGTGGCAGTCCAGCAGAAGGTGACTGGTCAGTGACAGGGATCCAACCAATAGCTGACAAGTGGAATTTGTTTGGCAAATGGTTGGGTGCCACATGGCCTAGTCATGGGATGCCACGTGGCACCATGGTATTGGTTAATGGATGGTGGCAAAAATTTTATTGGAGTCCATGGGGTTTGATCCCATGACCTCTTGGGTCATGCCCAAGCCTTTCACAAAAGTCCCTTGCCAACACGTCCTTGGTGGTGCTTGTAACACTAAACAAAAAATAATATAAATAAAGGTGATAAAGTAAAGGGGGGGCGCCCAATGGATAAGCCTCAGCCTTGGTTTTGAGGAGAATCGCATGAGACCAAGAGGGCGTGCTCCAAAAGGGGCTTAGCCTAGCTAAGAACCCTCCTTTTTAGCTTGTGATCCTATGCATATGCCTAATAACCAGGATCTAAGGGTGCGCCCAACCCAAAAGGGGATACTCTGTGTATTTTGTTAAAAATGGGTTTTTTAACTTTAGAAAAGCCCATATTTCACTGTTTTTGGGATATTTTGGCCATTTGAAGGGGGATTTGATCCCAACAAGAGGCCAGATATTTAGGGGAAGTTGGGCTTCTCTTTTTGGGCCTAAATACTATAAATTCAAGGATTTTTGAGCTTGAAGGGAAACTTTTTGATGCAGGGTTTTGAAGGAGCCGTTTGTAAATTTTGGCCTTTTCTCATGTTTTGAGAGGCATTTTTCTCATGTTGTTGAGAGGATTTTGATGGTGCATGCATGAATCTGAAAAAGGAGGTCTTGTATAGAAGTCATGAAGCATGTAATGTAAAATCAAAGAGCATTGTAAGAGAACTTTGAGCATTTTAAAGAGAAATAAAGAAGTCCTCCACTTGGAAGCGGGCCCGGAGACGTAGCCACCGATTGGTGAACTCCATTATCAACCTCTTGTCTTTATTTCTCTTTTTGTTTTGTTGTTCTATTCTCTTCATTTGAAGCATGTATATTAATGCTTGATCTCTTTATTCATTAATAAGCATCAAGTAAAAGTCACATTTGATATTCCGCAAACAAGATAATAAGTTTATGTATTTCGCATTCTTAACAATCCGATGCAAAAAGTACAGTAAACTAACTTGCAAATTTATCAGTAATACCTTCATTTTTGGATCAATTTTATGGTATCAGAGCATTTGGTTGTGAAGGTTTGTCAAGAATTTCAAGCATTGGATGCTCACAAGAGAAAAACTCAAGCGAGGAGAAGGCCAACTTGAGGCTCTTGCCACAGAGATTCAAAGGCAGCCGCATAAGCAAGAGATGTCTTTGCCACGGAAATTGGGTCCCTTCAAATCTAAAGATGATTTCTTCGAGGCCTTTAAATTGATGCAATCCATGGTAGAGGAGCTTTACCATGAAAGAGGTCAGCGAAGGAATCCAAAAGTTGAAGAAGGTGAATCTTCGGTAAGAGCAGAAGGAGGAGTTGGAGGTGGTGGACCTTCAGAACCTTCTTCTCCTTCATCCTCATCATCTAATAATAAAGCAAGTGTACATTCCTCCAAGGATAAGAAAAAAAATCATCATTCTTCTTATATGTCATTATTAAAGTTAGATGTAAAGTTTCAATTACCCACTTATCATGGTGAATTAGATGCAGAAAAACTAGATAATTCGGTGAGACAATTAGAAGTCTATTGCAGGATACAAAAGATTGTTGATGATGAAACTAAGATCCAACTAGCATGTCTCAAATTGGGAGGCACAACTCTCATATGGTGGGAAAGAAGAACTAGATATGATCTTAAGAAAAGTGGTAAAACAATCTCTTCCTGGAATGATTTTGTTATTGCATTAAAACAACAGTTTTACCCTTTGGCTTACATGCAATAAGAAATGATAAATTGACAATGTTCAAGGTAATCAAAAGGTCAAAGTGTACAAGAATATACTCAGATATTTCGTAATAAAGATTTAAATTTGGGTATTCCTTTATATACACAAGAGACACTCCTAAAATATATTGGTGGTTTACATTCTTATCTTAAGAACACTATTCTTATGCTAAATCCTTCTAACTTTGATGAAGTATGTGTACAAGCCATTCACATTGAATCAAGTAAAGGGAATTTTGGGGATAGTGTTTCTACAGATACTTGGCAAAGAAAGGATGCAGGGAAAAGGAAAGAGAAGAAGACGGCCACGACAAGAAAAGAGAAGCCTACTTGCAAGCATTGCAAGAAAGTAGGTCATGATGAAGATCGTTGTTGGGTCTTACATCCTAACTTGAAGCCAAATAAGTTTGTCAACCATGGAAGGAAGAATACCACAGCTACGACAATTCAAGTGGATCTTGGATCAGATTCCAATGATGAGACACAAGTTGTAGCTACGTGAATCCGAGGTATAAATTTTGTTGCAAGTTCTATCTCTTCTAGTTTAGTTGATGTAGATGATGAGTATAAAAGGAATGAACTTTTCCACATAAGGGTTATAACACATAATGTCAAAGTTGATACTCTTGTAGATAGTGCATCACAAGCCAATCTAATCAGTGAAGATGTTGTGAATAACTTGGGACTTGAAACTAAGTCACATCCTAAACCATATCCATTGGGATGGATATGTGGTGATAACAATTTTAAAGTAACCAAGCAATGCAAAATTAAGTTTGCAATCACTTCTAAGTATCATGATAAAGTAGAGCTTGATATAGTGCCACTGGACATATGTGGAATTGTATTGGGAAGCCCATACCTTTATGATAGGAAAGCCATATTCTACAGGGAGGAAAATAAATATTGCTTCAAGAAAGATGGGAAAGAGTACATTGTTCATTCTCATCGCATGAAAACTGACAGGTCTTTTGCAGCTACAGGACAGTGAAAAAGAATGGTAATTGCAAGAAAAAGTTTAACGCTTATGTCTTTAATAAAACATGAAGTTAGTGATGTTGAACATGAGATGGTTCATTATGTTTCTAACAGTAATGAAGTGTCACCAGAGGTACAACTTGAGGTTCAGCTGCATAATTTGATTATTGTTCTTGTTCAAAAGGGGAATCATGTTTGTCATTTTCATTCGCATACTCAGTATTGTTGATTAGTTTGTTGTTGTTCAACCATGTATGGCTGCAAAGTGCGACAAATAATGTAGATGGTTGTTCGATAAATGAAATGATTACTTTGATAAACAATGCTATCTCAGTTTTCATGTTTGTTGTGATTAGTCAGGTGATCATTATCCCAGCAGAGAGTATGGATGATACAAGACAAAGTGGGGAGGTAGTACCCTCACTTCTCACCTGAGTAAAAGTAGACTTTTGGTGGTCCAAAAGCTTCCAAAGTGGGGAGGATTAATCCAGGAGGATCCTCAGGTCTAGAAAATGCTCAAAAATGAAATTTCTTAGATTTTGACAAGCCCAACGCCATTGTGTCCGACTCGTTCTCCCGATTTTGGCCATATATTTACTTTATCAAATGGACACTGTATTCGAGAGTTATCGTACTCTAACTATTTTCCCAAATAGACAAAAAGTCAACAGGTCTAGTCAAATGATGACATCAACAGTGCTGACATGGTAGAGACAAGTGGCAACAAGTGGTAGTCCAGTATAAGGTGACTGGTCAGTGACAAGGATCCAACCAACAACTAAGAAGTGGCATTTGTTTGGAAAATGGTTGGGTGCCACGTGGCCCAGTCATGGGCTGCCACGTGGCACCATGGTATTGGTTAATGGTTGGTGGAAAAAGTTTTATTGGAGTCCATGGGGTTTGACCCCATGACCTCTTGGGTCAACCCAAGCCTTTGACAAAGGTCCCTTGTCAATGCGCCCTTGGTGGTGCTTGTAACACTAAACACAAAATAATATAAATAAAGGTGATAAAGTAAAGGGGGGGTGCCCAATGGATAAGCCTTAGCCCTGGTTTTGAGGAGAATCCCATGAGACCAGGAGGGCGCACTCCAGTTATCGGACTAATCGGTAGTTGTGGACACTAACAGATCTCCCTAGATCCACTTGGATCTAGAACAAAACAGGACATGAAATGACTCTTTCCCTAAGTTACGACCATTGAATTAGCTAGTAAGGAGGGACAAGTAACATATCTTTGTATTTCTTCCTTAAGTCTCTGTTTCCCCCACTTCAATCCGGTGATCTCGTGAGGTCAAGACCAAGACAACACAAACCAAACAAAGTGAAGATAGCAAAATGTATTCAATCATCAACTTATGTATATGATCAAGGAATTACACAATAAAGTAAGAATGACTTTATGGGAAAAGGACATGTCGTTGTATCATATTAATTGAAAGTAGAAGATACAACCTGATCGCCTTGATGTTGCAATCTTCCTTTCGGTGACTCTTGGTTCCTTCTGTACTTGCATGAAGAAGATCCAATTCCTCTTGATAGACCTACTAGAGTCTCCAAGCTTCTGTTCAAGAAGGGTTCTTCACACAATTCCTTCACCAATTCTTCAATTAATCTTGCTTAACCTTTTCCATGAGAATCCTTTGAATATATAGGAAAGGGTGAGATGGTTAGATGGAGGAGAATGATCGCACCAAATCATAGAATCCAGTAAAATGACAACGATACGAATGCCAACTCATTTTCTAGAAGATTCCCTTCTAGAACCCTCGAGACTTCTTCTCTTTTCCAAGCTTAAAAACAAGTTTTCACCCTGTGTATAGAGAAACCTGCGAGAAGTTTGCACCCTAGATGAAGGTGTCCTGTGAGAATGGGTCATTCTCTCACCCTAGGCCATATGCAGCCTGTGAACTCACTTTGAAAATATGTTTTCTGGAAGGAGATAAATGCCACTTTTCTTAGGAGAAAGTTCTTGTTGGGAGCCTGAGTACACCATTGTTAATACATCACCAAGATGACCAAAATCATGTGTAACAGAATGCCCCCCAAAGTATGAGGCCGGAATTAGTGACAGCCGAAATACTTTGTAAACTGTGTGTGTTTGTTAGAAACCATGGAGCTCACCTAATCGAAAACTTGCAAACAACCAAGCATCTGCAGAATATCATACTAGTTCTGAGGTAGGCATTCCCATACTCAGATCGCAGACAGATGACATCATCAACATAGGTCATGGCCACCAATCATACACCATGGATCCATGTCGTCAAACATCGCATAGCCACCACGAATACATTGTGGATCCATGCAAGAAGATTCAAATTAAGAGGACATAGCCACGAGACATACAAAGTGGATCTATGTGTCAACGAATTATACATATTCCATCGCAACCTAGATCAAAGAGATGAGACCCAGGGTCTTCATTCCCTTCACCTAAAAGTACGAATCTAACCATGTGATTACATGTGCTGAAGTCAAACATGGTAGAAACCACTTGATTACCGGTCATTGATGAAACCGTTAACAAGTGCGAGGGAAATCACCATTAATGTCAATGACTCCAAAGGTACACTAGTACAATCCACCAAATGTGAATAAATGAGTTGAGTTCTAACATTCGACAGAATCTCTCGATCAAGGGTCAATGATGAAAACCCACTATCGAAAGTGAGGAAACCTACCATTGAGGCATGTAAGTTCCAAGGTACCAAATAGTTTCTAAGTCTTGTTTCCGGATAATGAGCTGGAGTCGATGGAACAAAACTCATCACAGGAGGGCCTTGATGTATCCCCCTTCAATGAAATGAAATGAGTAAAAGATTTTGAAGGTGGAACAGAGTATGATGTAAGTTGAACTAGACACAGGGAAGGCCAACACGGAGAGAATGGAGAACTGCAGATGGTCGACTCAATAGAGGTTTCGGATGAACTTCTCTTGAACATATGAATGACATGACCAATGATTTGGCAACACTGAATCGGAGACGAATCAGGATATGACCTTGTAGCAAGTCAAATGAAAGACAAATGGATTTCCCAAACCGGCTTCAGATAATGAATAGGGGGGTGTCATGTTCAAGAGTGTCACTTACTGCCAATAATATGAATATGAAAACACATCCCTTTCCCAAATTTTTCCCCCACCATTTATGGCGAGTACCTCTTTATTTTTACGCAAGCTTGAGGAGGATAACATATGCTTGTTGATGTAAGCTCATCCTTTGGACAAGTCCCTTGGAGTATATTTAACGAACCCTAGGAAGGAGTGGTTCGGTCCCATTACAGGTATTTCGATGTTTGTTTAACGAGTCCAAAGATAGAAAACTCGAAGGTTTTTCATGATTATAGAGTCTAAAAAACACTCAAAAGAGAACTCTCATAGTTCCTTTTTCGTAAAATAGTCCGCTGAGACCGAAAAAGAGATAAATTATCGCCCAACAGATGCTCTCTTCAAATCGCCCAACAGATAGCAAGATCGCTTGACAATCTTTTCATGTTTAGAGAGTCTGAAAAGAGCTTAAAGAGGAATTCAGGGGGTTCTTTTTCGTATAACCTTGTTGAGCCTGAAAAAGTGATAAAAGTGTCCTCGATTACGTTCTCATGTATTTTCGAGCATGAGAACGGACAAATACCAAGCTCAAGGTTTTGTGCAAAAAACCATAAAAAACAACTTAAACATGCGATGAAAAAGAGAAAAATATATGTATCCCTGCGAATGGACGTCGGAGTCGTCATGTCTGCATAAAGTTGCACTCATAGGGGTATTAGGCATTAGGTTTGATAAAATAAAACAATTATAAAAACCAACAAAAATGGTAAAAAGTAAATATAAGTGGGTAATAGTTCTTTTACCATAGTCATTGTAACTTTGCCAAGATTTTAGCCCAAAACCCCTCTTTTGCCCTTGAATTTCAGTGCTCGATTGCAGAAGGTACGAACAACCATTTGGCGAATCGTCTCTGGCAGTGAGGTAAGCTCCTTGTCTTCTATCTTTTCATGGTTCAATTTTTTGTTTTCATTGGTAAATTTCAAGTTTTTGAGCTTTTTTTAGGGCTAAAATTTGTGCTCAGGCATTCTCGCAGGCTAGCCACACAGGACCTGCAAGAATGCATGATTCTCGTAGGTGGACCCAAAGGCACCTGCGAGAACCGCAAAATAAAAAATTTCTTTGATGTTTGCTCAATGAAAAATGTACCAAGGCTTGAAGAGAGTTTCTAACCTTCTTCTTATGGTTCTTGTGCAGGCATTTGGCTGTCACCATGGTTCTGGATTGGCATGAAAGAGAGCATGAAGAAGATGATGTTATAGCTGGGAATAACTCGGGCACCATTGCCGCTTTGTGAGACTGTGGTCTCCTGACATTCTTTCGGATCCTGGGTATGAGGGCCCAAGTCAGACTGTTGGAGTACCTCATTCGTATGTGGGACGTGGACCAACAAGTATTCCACGTATGGGTCCACACATTGTCCTTGGATATCGAGGAAATTTATTTCCTAACAGGACTGTCACGGCGTGGGTACCACACTAGCTTGACTAGTAGCCGAGGTGGTGGGCTGCCTATGAGTGAATATTCTCATCTGTACTGTGTTCCATAGGGGGGGGTCATGTTCAAGATCGACACTTACTACTAATAATATGAATATTGGTAGTAAGTGTTGCTCTGAGTGACTGTACTGTGTTCCATAGGGGGGTGTCATGTTCAAGAGCGACACTTACTGCCAATAGCATGAATATGAAAAAACATCCCTTTCCCAAATTTCCCCCCCACCAAATAGTTTCTAAGTCTTGTTTTTGGATAATGAGCTGGAGTCGATGGAACAAAACTCGTCACAGGAGGGCCTTGATGTATCCCCCTTCAATGACATGAAATGAGTAAAATATTTTGAAGGCGGAACAGAGTATGATGTAAGTTGAACTGGACACAGGGAAGGCCGACATAGAGAGAATGGAGAACTATAGATGGCCGACTCAATAGAGGTTTCAGATGAACTTCTCTTGAACATATGAATGACACGACCAATGATTTGGCAACACTGAATCAGAGACGAATCAGGATATGACCTTGTAGCAAGTCAAATGAAAGACAAATGGATTTCCCAAACCGGCTTCAGATAATGAATAGGTGGGTGTCATGTTCAAGAGTGACACTTACTACCAATGATATGAATATGAAAACACATCCCTTTCCCAAATCCCCCCCCCACCATTTATGGCGAGAACCGCAAAATGAAAAATTTCTTTGATGTTTTCTCAATGAAAAATGTACCAAGGCTTGAAGAGAGTTGTTGACCTTCTTCTTATGGTTCTTGTGCAGGCATTTGGCTGTCACCATGGTTCTGGAATGGTCTGAAAGAGAGCATGAAGAAGATGATGCTATATCTGGGAATAACTCGGGCACTATTGGCTCTTTGCGAGATTGTGGTCTCCTGAAATTCTTTTAGATCTTGGGTATGAGGGCCCAAGTCAGGCTGTTGGAGTACCTCATTCGTATGTGGGACGTGGACCAACAAGTATTCCACGTAGGGGTCCACACATTGTCCTTGGATATCAAGGACGTTTATTTCCTGACAGGACTATCATGATGTGGGTACCACACTAGCTTGACTTATAGCCGAGGTGGTAGGCTGCCTATGAGCGAATATTGTCATCTGTACTATGTTCCATAGGCGGAAAGAAGCAAAGGAAAAGTGGCCATTTGGGGGGTCCAGGATTTGACCCTTCACACTATTTTGTTCACCATTTCTCATATGGCTGGGATCGATGCTCCACACAAGGATCTCCAGAGATACTTTCAGTACGCCATAGAGTGTACTGAGCCTCGGGTCTTTAACTGGTCAGATGCAGTCCTTCGTAGTGTGAAGAGGCAGTTGACTAAATGCAGGAGAGGTGACCTAAAGCAATTCGAATATGGGTCATTGTTGGTGTCTTTCTTTCTTGAGAGGGTTCCATTGTTGAGGTTGCAGATTGAGTGGGGTTTACCGGCTCCATAGGATCCAAGAATGTTGAGGTGGTGTAACCTCATGGCCCGACATGTAGCTGGACCAATCATCAAATACAATGATTCCTTCTTTGACTGGTTGCGGCCACAAATGTCGATGGTTGGTGATTATACCTATGCCAGGTTGGACTTCCGAGGAGATCCAGACTTGGCCCTACCTGTGGATGCTCAGTGGGGATATCTAGGTAAGAAGTACACATTTTTTCACTTTTTAAATGTTTTTTTGTGAGTTTTATCATATGCAAATGTTTTTATGTTTGTCCAAGGTCTAATTACAAAAATTATTTTTTGATGACACAGATGTGGGCCCTTATCGACCTCCGATTACTTCTCCTATTCAGCGATGAGGAGAGGTGGCTCCCATGCCACGATGGGATGCTGAAGATTATGAGGCAGTGGAACAAAACTTAGAGGGTTTGACTGCAGACATTCCGGACATGCCTCTTGGAGAGGTCCCGCGACGTTATCATCGTCATATGGTGGGCATGTCAGAGTCTATTGGTCGAATGATTCGTAGGGTTGCCCAGGCTATCGTGTGTTACCGTGAACGTCATCCATGATGTTACTTTGTAGAAGCTATGAGCTTTAGATTTTGAAATTTTGGTCCTTGGACAAAACTTTTTTGTAAAAAACTTTTTGATCGTTATATATACATACGGCTTCTAACGGCTTATCTTGTGTTGTGTGATACTTGTGATGTGATTGATTTATAAATGACCCAAATGTATGTCTAGTACATAGTTAGCTAATGCATCAGTTAATGTATTTGGACATCTAGGAATATGTTGATACTCAATAGAATCAAAATAATGTTCCAAGAGGCGAATTCACAAATATACCCGTAACAAAGTAGGACTTCAAATAGCATAGACATTACTTAACTATAGTACTATGTGCTGCAAATTGAGTCGCACAACCAAGTGATGGATACCAAGCGAGATAGCATCAATCAACAATTCGATAACGACGCCATACTCTGCAATATTGTTGGTCGCACGACTGAGGCACACACCTCGTAGAGTGATAAGTTCATTTGTAGGGTCGTAAATTGCCCACACAGTAGAAGCAAGGTTCTGAGTACTACAGCTAGCGCCATCAGAGAAGCCAATGTGGGGTAGCGAAGACTCCAACATATGAAAACCAAACACAACGTAACATAAGGGTAGAGACTAGTTAACGAAAAAGCATACTTACATTAACACACAAGAAGTATGATACAATAAAATACAAGTACTCATGCACAGGTGATCTTATGCATAGTACTTGTTTAAGTACAACCCATTTCTGGGTTCACTCAAAGAGATACCATCATAATATACTAACTCGTAAGCTCCTTTCTTCACAACTCATCTAACGATATAAGGACCTCGCCACATGGCTTCGAATTTTCCAGCTCCTAGCATATCTCGATCTTGTTCGTAGAGGAGAACCAGATCTCCTTCGAAGAAAACACGAGGCTTGACATGTTTGTCGTATTGGGCCTTGACACGTTTCTTCTGGGCTTCTATGACTAGGGTAGCATCACGTCAAGTTTCATCTAATCACATGAGATACAATAGATGTTCTTCCTCGGTAGAAGTGTTTGGTAGGAGTTCGATGACTAGTTTTAAGGAGGGTATCTCACATTCAATCGGGAGGATGGATTCTAGACCATAGACTAACTGGAAAGGTGTAAACCCCATAGTAGACTTAACGAATGTCCGATAAGCCCATAATGCTGAAAACAACATTGTGTGCCAACTTGTTTTGTGAATCCCTATCATTCGTCGAGGCATGGTTATGAGAACTTTGTTAATCCTTCGACTTGGTCGTTGGCTTGTGGGTAATAGGGCGTTGATTTTTCATGGAAAAGACCCAACGTTTCAGTGAGTTTGAACATCATGAAGTTTCTAAAGTGGTTACCGTGATCAGTGACGATTGCTTGAGGAAAAACAAAATGAGATATGATGTGATTGAAAATGAATAATGTTGCGGTCTTTCCAGTATTGTCAAATGTCGGCATCGCCTCGGCCCATTTCGTAAAATAATCTATGGCTACAATAATGTATCCATGCCCCCCGGCTGAGTGGGGGTGACATGTCATGAAATCGATACCCCATTTTAGAAAGGGACCAACGAAGACCACGGGGTGAAGAGGAGAAGGATGTGATTGTATCTTATGATTATAGGTCTGGCAAGCATGGCATTTTTGTACGGCGATTATGCAATCATTAAATAAATAAGGCCAAAAATACCCTGCTCATAAGATCTTCTTAGCAGTAGAATACCTAGACATATGACCGGCACAGGCTCCATAATGGCAGTCATTTAAGGCTTTCTCAACTTTGTCAAATGTGAGGTAGCGTCGAAAAACTGAGTTAATCCCACGACGATAAAGAGTATCCCCGAGGATAATATATTGATGGGCTTGGTAGCGTATTCAATGCCGGTTAGTACTGGACAAATTGGGCTGAAAAGTCTGGGTTTGGAGATATATGATGATATCTCTGTACCAAAGATCATCAGAACTAATTAGGAAAAGGGATTCATCAGGTAATGAATCGGCTGCTACATTTTCCATTTCAGAGTAGGGAAATTCGCATATCAACTCGGAAAACACTAAGGACTTCTTGGACTTAGCTTGTTCAAATTCCAAGTCAAAATCCTGGACTATCACGATCCATTTGAAGTATTTTCCCCCTAGTAATTGACGTGTGAGAATGTGTTGCATAAGGTTGCAATTAGAAATTACGGTAGTCTTGTGAGAGAGGATATAGTGCCGGAAACGTTGAACTTCTTAGAAGGTTGCCAAGGACAATTTTTCGACATGTAAATACTTGGTTTCGGTAGGCGTTAGACTTCGACTCAAGTATTAGATAACATGTTCGTCATGGGAATCATCCTCCTGGACAAGAACCATAGCGATGGTGTAATTTGAGGCTACGAGGTAGAGGAAGTAATCGCGACTGTAATCAGGGGGGAAGAGAAGTGGAGCACGTGTCAGGGAGAGTTTCAAAGCTTCGAAGGCTTTGTTTGTGATGGTATCTCATACAAACTCAGACCCCTTTTTGAGTAGTTGCGTAAATTCAAGAGTTATCTTGGCATAGTTTGGGATGAAACAACGAAGAAAGTTTGCTTTCCCTTGCAAACTTTGTAACTGGTGATGTGTAGAAGGAGGAGGGAGATTGAGAATCGCCTCGACCTTTAAAGCATCTACCCTGATCCCTTGACATGAAACAATAAATCCTAGAAGTCGGTCGGATTCTACACAAAAAATGCATTTGTGAGGATTCAAGCATATATGGTAAAACCGACAGTGGAGGAAAATGGCTCAGAGGTGGATTGGATGATCGACCCGATGCATGGAATGAGAGGGTAAGTCATCAAGATACGGCTGCACGATGTGCTTGATATCATGGAAGGCATAAGACATAGCGCGTTGAAAAGTTGCGCCAATGTTCTTTAGACCAAAAGGAAGTTTTCGATAGGCGAAAGTGCCCCAAGGACAAATAAAAGTGGTTTTGTGTTGATCCTCGGGAACAATATTGATTTGATTATATCCGGAGAAACCATCCATCAAAGAGAAGATTTCGCTTTCGGCACAATTGTCGACAATCTGGTCGACAAAGGGGGTAGGAAAGTTGTCTTTAGGACAAGCTTTGTTAATATCCCTATAATCAACACACACACATCTTGTGCCTTGTTTCTTGTCGATCGGGACAAGATTGGAAACCCAGTCAGTGAGGGCCACCGGGTAAATAAAGTTGGCTTTGATAAGTTTCTCGACTTCAAGCTTGATAGCAGCCGCTTTACGTGGTTGAACTGGATGAAGGCGTTGTCGGATGGGTTTAGTGTCTGGGTATGTCTTAATTTCATGTATCACAATGTCAAGGTCAATACCCAGCATTTCTTCATAGCTCCAAGTGAAGATGTCACGAAATTCTTTGAAAAGTGACTTGTAAGTGATGACTTCATTAGGGGAACACGAAGCTCCGATATGCACATTTTTTACGATTCTAGGTTTGATGGATATGTCGAGGGGAATAGTGGGTGAGATATTGCTTAAGTTCCCTTTGGAAGACACATCGTGTGTGGACTCGGGAACGGTTGAAATGACGACAACGGTTGATGGGGTCGAGATCCGTTGGTAGCTCTTGATGGTGTGTTGTTCCAGGAAGAGGATGGAACAGTGATGTCCATCGTTCTAGGGGGTGTGTTCCATGATGAACATGATCATCTCATCCATGGGAAAAATGATGTAGAAAGGATCTGGAGATAAATCAGAAAGAGAGGGGGTAGAAAGGGTTGCCGATTGAATGGCCTGATAGGAAGATTCGACCGGACTTAAAGGCATTTTGTCGTCATAACGAAGATGATCGCTAGGGTCAGGTACCATCCATGGGTCGTGAGACGCAGGGGTTCTGTGAATCGAGGTGGAGATCATGTTGATTGAAGCGACAGACGAGTTTGGAACATTGGGTGGTGGAATGGGGAAGGTACCCATTAACGAAGAGTCTTTGAGAAGACCTACACTGACATTCTCGTAACCCGATGGGGTTTTGGTGATGAACGGTATATTTCCAGTGTGCGTATCCGAGTTAAAGAAGGTTAATTGGTCGACGGCAATTACCTTTCCTTGATGTGTGAAATGTACAACATGAAAAAGAGTCAACACAACTGCGTGCATGGAATCAATCCATCTACAACCAAGCAGAAGATTGTAATCAAGAGGAGTGTCAAAGACTTCCACTTTGATTTGGACCGTTTTCCCTTCTACCGTGATTGGCAATGAAGGAAGGACACCATAAGGCTTAAAACCGAATCCATTGAAGGATTTGAGTGTGTTATGGGATTCAGTCAAATAGGGAGAATTGATGGCTTTCTAGCAGGTAACAGACATGACACACGTCGAGGCACCCTCGTCGATAACGGTTCTACAAATGTTTTTGTCGGAGACAATCACTTGGATTTGGAATGTGAGTTGAGGGGGTAACCTTGGAATGTGATCTTCCAAGTCAAAAATTATTAAATTCGTATCTGTCGGGTTGATTCCACCGATAGCTTTCAATAGTGCCTTCCGTTGTGTGGGACAATTTGAAGGACTTCGAGAGCTGACATCGTGGAAGGCGCTTGGGCTAGATCTTCAACAATGCTATAGTTTTGGGCAGCACGAGCATGAGGATTGAAATCTGATTTCTGAACAATGCCCTTTGGAGGGGGGCAAAGAACTATGTCAAGACTCAGTCATTCGAGATGAAGAGGACCATTGGTAGGTGGAGTCATGGGAGATGGTTGGACCAACGAAGGAGGTATAAAATCAACCTTGTCCTTAGAGGGAGAATAATCTTTGGCTCGAGTGGTAAGTGCAATGTCATTCTTCTTTGAATCGCCAGTACACATTAATACATAGGAAGTAGTGGAAAGGCAAGGTTGGTCATGAATGACCAATTGGGCCTATTGTTGAGAGGGGAAGGGTTGGGACAAAACAACCGGAGTGGGTGGTTTCGGGGCTCCTTGAAGGAACTTAGTAACCTCGGCACGTCATGGACAATCCTTCATGTAGTGATCATCACCACAGATAAGACAAGGGTATCGAGGTTTGTGCTTATCCCTATCATCAACAGGTGGAGTTTTGGTTCTCTCTGCTTGCAAAGTATTTTTGTTCTTCTTATTCTTACCCTTTCCTTTTCTGGATTTGTTTTTACCAGCTGGGGTAGATTGGACAACATTTAACTCAAAAGTCTTGCCGGTGGGAGGGGTAGGAGACGGAGCATTTTGAGCATTAGAAGAAGCGGGTTTGGGGTTGTTGCTTGAGGCAGAATGTGGTTGGTCATGGAAAGTTCCTATCACACTACCGGCTGCATGAGAAGCAGCTAGAGTAGTTGAAGTGGTGGAAGTGGAAGGACGAGGTCCATCAGGGAGTAAATCGTAAAGAGTACCTGTTTGTGACTAAATGAGGTCAAGGTATTGTGCACGACTTATGGCCTGTTATTCCATGACAACTCCACCTATGGTGATGTCATGATCGATGTCATTCATGAATGGTTTGGTGAATCACTCTTCCAACAACTGATCGGGAAGGTCGAGTTTGATGAGACGTCGTCTCTGTCACCACTCATGAATGTGATTGGATATATGAGTGGCTTTGTTTTGTTTGAAAGAACTCAAAATCTCGGTCCCCATTTCATAACGGATCGGTAACTGGTAGTGGGTGAGGAAATCCATAGCGAGGGTGTTGAAGTCGGCGAAGAAACCTCATGGTAATTCTATATACCACTTCGCGGCAGAACCCGTGAGAGTTCTTTGAAAAAGACGTAAATGAATAGAGTCATCCATCAAGGATTTGGATGAGCACCAGAGGTGAAAAGTCATCACGTGATTGTTCGGGTCCTCTCCCACTTTGCCATCAAATTTAGGGATGTCATATGGTAGCTTGGTTGGTATAGCGGGCCATTGGGGAGAGTGACGGATTGGATCGTTTAAAATCCTCGACAGATCCGAGAGGTCCAAAGTGGCCAATAAGGTTAACTGTCTATTCACATGTGAGTACTGGTGGCTTTGAGGAGGGAGTCCCATTGGAAAACCAGTGGGACCATAAGAAGTCTGCATATAATGCGAAGACCCAGGTAGATTCGGTGGTTGTTGTGGAGGAAAGTAGCTCATGGGATTGTATCCTTGAACAGGGACGTGAGTTTGAGCATTTGAACCCCAAATAGGATTGGACGTATCTAGATATGGTTGGCCTATACTAGGGGGTACAACAAAGGTAACTTGAGGCTATTGTCCCCCGGTCGATTGAGGATTATGTTGCATTAGATGATTCCAATACTGGGCCAAGGATGGAGGTATGTTTTTTCCATAGGGTGGGGTCGGTGGCAGTTGTGCTCCCATCAAAGGTTGTGTTCCCATCGAAGGTTTTGTTCCAATTTGGATTTGTGTTCCAATAGGAATTTTCCCTACAAGGGGGGGTTGAGTCAAACCTCCTTAGTGAAATTTTCCACCAACAGGAATCTGGTAATTTGGTGTGAACGACGGGATGGTGCCACTAGGATTGGTGCCACCGATAGAGGATGGAAAAGGTCCTCCGAAAGGGGGTTGAGGAAGTGTCGGAATGAAGCTGGGAGGAGAGTTCCCAAAAGAAGAGGGACCATCAGGAGTTCCGGATAGGGTTTGCATAGGAGTGGGAATAGAAGCATTCAACGCACGGTATCTGGGTGGAAGTGTCGGGGTGACACTGGGCGAGAGCGGTGTGCCAATGGGGGCTTGACTAGCCACTGTAATCCCAGTGTGAATAGTCATAGTATCTGTGTAATGGACCATTTGTAAAGGGAGGGTCAAGATGTGGTCATCTCGTAGAGATTTTGTACCAGGAAAATATTAAGCAGTAGTAAAAGGTACTGCGTCTGGGTCAGACATTTCGGGGAACGCAGGTGAGACGATGATATCAATGCCTGCTCCTCAACCAAAGAGATCCCGTCTAAAAATTCCAGTAGTCCAAAAAGGATCTTGGCCCTTAGGTCCTAGAAAAGGTCCAGCCGGTGATCCAGAAGACAAAACAACTAAGTCTGCGGAAGAATTCACTCGCATAATATGTCTCTCAGAATCGGGGTGAAGTCAAAAGTCCTCTCAAGAATTGGTAATTTAGAACTGTTCTAGAGAGTCAGTTCTTTCCACTTGTGGAGTGGTGATGTCTTGGAATTCACTCTGTTGAGGAGAGCCCTCTGGTGAGCTTGTAGGCAAGGGTTGAGAACCTTCCATATTTTCTGGGGGTAAGCCCTGCATTCTACATGAATGACATGGAGGGTCTATTGTGAACGAGTTACAAACTTGCGAAGAAAATCCTGTGGTCAACTTGGGTAAACAAACAGCATGCACTAGTAAAAATTCTAGGAAACAACACCAAGAAAACGAGACCTTCTAATTCCGAAGTTACTAGTTGGTGATGAAATCCAACATAGCAACAATGAGATGAGAAGGGGCTGGGCTAGGGTGGAAAATTTACGTTGATGACCTTCTTAACGGACTTACACCCTGGTACAAGCTCCCACACATAATCGTGGGTATACCCTCCAAGGAGCCTGAGTGAGTTTGGCCAACGTCGATTCCAGGTACTATGAAGACTTGCCCCTTCATAGTCACCTTGTGTAAGACCCTAAGAAGATAGGCCACTAAGGTTACCACCGACAACAATAAAGCCTGGGGGGACAATCGATAGTTCGATCTACACGCAAGGACAGGGTATCTAGCCCAAAATCAAATTGAGAGGCTTCCACTCATCATTGTGGGTATACCTTCAAGTGACCCCCATAATACGTGCAATCTCTACACCGATATCAATGAAGTAGGGTGAGTAACTCTGTCAATATCAATGCGACCTCGGGTTTGACCCTTGTGTAAGAAGGGATTCTCAGGGAAAAATGTTGTAAATGGGATTTGACACTCCTTAACACAAGATGCTATTGTGTGTTTTGTGCTTTGGAGAGTGTATCTCTCTGCCTATTCCAAAGCTCTAGCCTAGCTAATTGTTGGTGTAATAGAGTCCTAGAAAAGAGTTACTAGTTAAATTTTAACATTGTGCAATATTATTAAGGGTTGTTGTTACTCAAAGGAAACGGAGATGAAATCGATGTTGTGTGAGACTCTGACCCAACAATGCATAGATAGGAATGAAGAGATATGAATTCTTGTTCAATGAATCCTATTTACAGGAGGGAAAGAGGATTTTTCTGAAACAATCTTGAAATACAATATAAAATCTTCTTTAAAATTCAATCTTCAACGAATCACGTAACAATGAAAATTCTCTATTTGTTCTATTTCAACGATTGATTTCCAATATTTTCAAAATGAAAATGCTTAAACTCCAAGTCATGATCACTTAAACTCTGAGATGGAGCTTAACACCACTAGCTTCTTCCCTTCACGTGACCATCGGTGGTGACCACAAGTTGCGCCAAAAGGTGCTTCGTATTTCATGAACTTATGAACTTCATCGAGCTTGATCAACGATCGAGATCTCCAATGATCCGAAGGTTCAGATCTCATCGCGATCTCACATATCGTGAGTTCCCACACCATGCTCCATTGACTCCTCCAATGTGCAAGTCAACGAAATTCCAATCGCTTGCCACGTGTCCTATGACTCCAACGGTCAGGATTGTTATCATGATTTTGCAACTTCACGGGCCTTCATCATGCTTGATCAATGGTCCACAAACTTGATGATTCGACGGTCCAAATATTTTCTTGATATCGCATATCGTGAGTTCTGTAATGAAGGGTCTTGATTCTTCATGTTGCGATCAATGAGACTCTGAAAAAGGAGCTTAGTTGGACTAGCTCCTTCCCTTCATGTGACCATCGGTGGTGACCAAGCGCTTATCCATAAAGAACTTCAAAATTCACAACTTCAGGACTTTGTAGGCCCACTTCATCTTGCACGTAAAGATCGTGCTCCTTCTTATGGATCCAACGATGGTCGGTCTTCGGGCTTAGATATGACGCCTGAGATCTATTTTCTTCTACTTTGCACTCCTCCTATCTGAATTCAGATCTGACGGTCATCGAGAAGTCTGAATGAGATCCAACGATCACTGTTGTTCTTCATTGTTGATCTTGCCATTGTCATGCCATTATTGTTGTGCTATTGATCATGTTGATCTTCACCATTGTCATGCCATTATTGTTGTGCTATTGATCATGTTGATCTTCGCCATCAATGAAAAATACGCATACTCTGCCTCTATCTGAAAAGATGCCAACAATCTCCCCTTTTGGCATTGATGGCAACCCCTTGAAAAAAATGCAAATATACCATTGTAGCATCCTTGAAATTACCACCACTGTAGCATCCTTGAAATTAACACACCTTCTCCCCCTTTGACATCAATGTCAAAGAAGAAACACACTCCCCGTGAGCTGTTGTGATACATACTCCCCTTGTCAACTATGAGCATCTTAGAAATACATTATATATTCAATAAGTACTCTCCCTGACCAGGTGAACATATTAGACGAAAGAAGTTATAACCCCCAACTTTTGACAAATATATCCAAAAGGGGCCGCTGCTAATGATATAGTAAAGATATTAACTATCTGTTTTGTGGAAGGAATATAATTCACTTGAACAATTCTGTTTGTAACTTGTTCTCTGAGAAAATGGTATTTTATTGGTATGTGCTTAGATTTTGAATGAAGTACATGATTCTTAGAGAGACTGATGGCGCTGGTGTTATCACAGTAAAGTGGAATGGGATCAGTGTAAGTTACCTTCAAATCTGCAAGAGTTTGTATCATCCATAAAATTTGTGTGCAACAAGTAGCAGAAGCAATGTATTCTGCCTCTGTAGTTGATAATGAAATGGATCCTTTCTTTTTACTAAGCCATGCTACTAATGAGTCACCCAGGAAGAATTTTCCTCAACTAGTGCTTTTTCTCTCATCAACACAGTTTGCCCAATTGACATTTGAATAAGAAGTTAACTGAAAGTTCTGATTTCTGGGATACCATAGACCATAATTCATTGTGCCCTTCAAGTACTTGAATATCCTTGTTACCGCTACTAGATGACTTTGTTTAGGAGCAGACTGATAGTGACCTACCATTCCAACAACTTGCATTATATCAGGACGGGAAGATGTGATGTACAGAATACTTCCTATCATTGATCGGTATATCCTTTGATCAACATCAGGTGACATATCATCTTTACTGAGCTTGCAACCAACCACCATAGGTGTACTAACATGAGAGGAATCCTCCATCTGAAATTTCTTCAACATCTCTTTCAAATATTTTTCTTGAGAGATAAATATTCCTGCAGAACTATGATTTACTTGAAAACCAAGAAATATAGTTCTCCTATCATGGACATCTCAAACTCTGTTTGCATAGAGTTAGAAAACCACTGGACAGATGATTCATTAGTACAACCAAAAATAATATCATCTACATAAACCAAAACAAC
>JZKD02S1938986.1:116828-138645 GCA_000966675.3 Picea glauca
CTGGTTCTCCCACAAGTGAGGATGCCCCTTATTACAAAAAATAATAAGTATTTAAAGACCTTCCACAGGGTAAAACATCCCTGTGGAAGTTATCAAAACTATTTACATAAAATCTAGGAAGATATCCCAAGTCTAACTAAACTAAGAACCTCAAATAAAACTAAAACACACAAATATCTCCTAGACTGTCCAACATGCCCAATGTAATTCGGATGTACCTGAAAAGGGTTAAAAATGGCCAAGTTAGAAGGATATTTTATTGATAAAAATGATAAAAAAATCTAATTCTATAGACTAGCTACAGAATCTTGCGATTCTGTAGCTGGTCTAAATCAGACACAGAATCAGCATTAAAATCAATTGAAATCTTTAAAGAATTAAATTCAACTATTAACAAGTATCTAATAGCTATTTGAAAGACAAACGAATCATTCAAATTGAAATTGTTATACTAGTTTGAGATCAAAACACGACTAAGATCAATCAAACGACCACAGAAATGCATAAACTTTGTTTCGTTTGATGTCACAAAATCCGGTAAACAGAATCGTAATGAACAATAATGAAATCGTTTTCATATCAAACTGGAATCGATACAGTTAAACAAATAAATTGCCTTATCCATCAACAGGAAACACGATCGAATCTATACGAAAACAATAGGATCATTTTTAGATTTTATACAACTGTATTAACATAAACAAACAATCCATCAAATCGAAACTGGTGTGTCAATTACTACAAACGAAATGATAATGGAATCAATCGATTGATAACAGGAACTATAGGATTTGTTCAATCGTTTGTTATTGCTATTTCAGGTAGACAGAATCGATTGATATTAAACGAAATCGTTCATTTCAAAACGAACTTATTAACCGAATTTGACGGAGATAACATTTGTCGATCAATTCGTTTTGCAAATTAAAATCGAACAGAGAAACATCTATGATATGAATCCAACTCATAAAAATCATCGTATTAACTGAATATCCACAGCAATCCAATCAAGACAAGAGCGAATCGAACAGTCGAGGTTTAACATAGTGGTCGTGAATCAAAACCGTTCCATGATTCGGGCGTAGATATCTTTTGTACAGGCTTAAATGAGAATATCATTTTCATATGAAACAGAGTCATTCTTTCCAAATCAGAGTCAATCAGAGTTGTATTCGCGATTTAGAGGATTACATCATGTCAATTCAAACTCACGAAGTCATTCCAAAATCACAACATACAAACCAAATTAGAGCCGATATAATAACGAAATCATACCAAATCAAAACATTATCGTGCTCTTAATTTAGCATGAAAACCTCCTGTTTAGATTAGATACAAACAAATCCAATCGAAAGCAAACCATCAATTTCGTCAACTCAACAGACAGACGAATCAAATCCGATGAAAACCTATAAAAGGCTAAACTGGGTATGATCGAATCATTTAACCAAATCACAACCTCATCCAATTTTAGGAAAACGAAAACAATGTACAGGATGAACAACATTATGACAGAGCCATTTCAAATGATAGACAGAGCTATTTGAAAACCAAACTCACATCATTATATTAATTCGAGGAATTCACAAACGAAAATGATATCGAAATTCATTACCTGGATGACGAGCAAACAAATTAATCATGACATTTTGGAATTGACAACGGCTATAGCCAATTCAACATTCTGAAATACAATGGAACCAGTAGTTTTCTGCTTCCTATCAGTTGCTTGAAGCTTGTCCCTTTGGCTGGTCAACACTGTAACTTGGTTTTCCAATGATTGAATCTTCGACTGTAGTAAAGGAACGTCTAAATAGTATCACTCCAACCACACATCACATTGATCACATGACGACTGTCCGGGCTTCGAAAATGCAGGTGAGGGTTTGGTTATATTGCTGAGGGTTTTGTTAGGTATCTTAATCCCAGGGTAGCTAGGATTGTTCCTTAGGCAAGGGGGTAGATTAGAAACGAAGTCAAAGGGTGGCTCGGAACACAGACCCTGTGAGTAAGGGTACTCACTAGTTAGTAAGCATTCTACATCAGAGTTCGAATCCTCACTAAGGACTATGGGCTTCTGCTCAATACTAGGTTTAGGCTTATTCCTATCCATTCTTGAGATAAGATGAGCGTTCTTTTTACCTTTGCCATCAATAGTAGGGTTTCCCTTGGCCTTTTTGCTTACAGGATTTTTAATAGCCTCAACCTTGTTTGCTAAAACGTCGGGTAAGTCAATATCAAGTTCGAAGTCCATATCGACCCTCACAGGTCACGAATTGTTTGACCACCATCAACAGGTCATGCCATCGTGGTTTAAGCATGGATATGGGCATACCTCTGTCATAGGATGTGATCTTTCGTGAGACGAATAGTAGTGGCCATGGCACCTCTTCCACTTTTGAATTTTTAAACCAATGCTGGCCCGTGGACGGTAACCCTATAGCTGAGCTAATAAACTCCTCGCTGATTTCCAACTGAACATCACCCACCTTGGCCCTACAGCCATCAAAAGTCAGGGCGAACTGTTGTGCAACAAATATATTAAAACCCTCGAATCATTATATAAAGGTGAGCCAACCGCTATCCTCTAAGTCTTTCTGTGCATTGTCGAATAGTAGCAAGGCTTGGCTGCCATTTGGCTCAATTCGCACCACTAGTGCCATGGAGTCGAGCGCATGGTAAGTCTAGGGTTTGGATCATAGCACACACAGGAGCAGAGTGCATGAAAGGTTATTCGAGCTAACAGAGGTGAAATAGGGATAAGGGATAGGCATTAATGACATCGTGCGAAGGTGGTGGAGTTATTTGCTGGCCATGCATAATAGTTATTGCCAAGGTACAACCGTCGACGCTTTGAACTATGCAAATCACAACGCATATATGTTATAACTATGCCATTCCAATCAATCCAATGAAACCTTTGGTAAGTGGATAAACCACGCGCGCAAGCAATAGTTATGCCATAGATTTAAAACCAACATACAAATCGAAACCAGTACCAATGTTTTGACTATGTGACATGCGTTGTAACAATTCATACCAAGAGTTTAACCAACGTGCCAATGTGTTTTGAACTAGGTGTCATATTAAATGAAATATATCAAGGGTTTAACCATAACACCTATATATCTTTATGAAACCAATGGTCAAGTAGATCCAATCAAAGAACATATAAATCCCATCGCCAATGAATCACAAACTTAATCACTCATGAAATGAAACTACATGATCAATCAAAGAATGTCAAATGAGTACAGATCAAAAAGTTTTGACAACTGCAAAATTATAAGTAAAATGTAAACGCAATGGGCATATCGACAAGAATAATAATGACAATTCAATAAAGATTTTAATGCGACTTCAAAAGACAAAGTTTTCATGCTTACAGTTGTGAAAACAAAAACAAAGGTAAATGTGCAAATGTCGCAAAAAATAAAAGTGTCGTTTTTTGAGAATTGCGACGAAAAAATTAATGTTTGCAAAACATTGGTGTAGGCAGCTTATAAGACAGTAGGAAAATGTGAATTGGCTGCCAACAATGGCGACACACTGGTAGAAGCAGTTATCTCTGCCAAAAGGACAAATTCAGATTAGAACAACAAAGATAATTCCAACTCAAAAACAACAAGCAGAAAATCGTATCAACATCATCATTAACCAACTATTCCAGCAGTGTTTTAAAAGATGAAAATGGATAGCAGTCTTAAGACCAGTGAGTCATGACATTAAAGATAAAATCTCCAATACTGTTGGCATAGCCGCTGCTGCCAGCAGGCGTCCATAGCCTCGAAAGGGTTGCCATTTAACCCACTCTGACATCTGTATCTTTCCAAGAAGTTCTAGATCAGAATAAAGGACATTAAAGAGGTTTCTTATTTGCAAATTTTCATATAGCCGACATTGCTTCGCTGCCAGCGGGCCTGTTCAGTACCCCAGCAAAGTTGTCTTGGCACCATGCATGCATTTACCCGCTGCCAGCACACCTATTCAGTATCCCGGCGTGTTTACAAGCACTTCCCACAGCTCTTTTATTGATTTATTTTGGTTTTTTTTTTCATAGATATATAGTTGAGCGGGGTGACGCTGAAAATCATGATATTTTAACATATTTTTTCAGACCTCATCAAAAATTTTTAGGACTGTCCTTTATTAACATCCAGAGGTGTTTCATTTACAAAAACAACTTTCTAAGACAGGGAAACATCTTCTGAGTCATTCCTTTACGGAATAGGGACAGCGTAAAAAGATAATAGATGATCATGACAAGCTTTTCTCAGAGATCGAAATCAATCATCTTCTTTCAAACAACAGACTTTTTCAACATAGATATAAATTTCAGAAATATACCATTGATGTTTATACAAATTTTCTTAGCATATATTTCAGCGAAGGAATTTTCTGTTTTCTTTGTCTGAATAGCTTGGTACACAGGTATGTGTATTTCCAAAAACACAAACTGATAAATGCAAAAGACAAATCAAAAACAAAAAAGAAAACAAAAAAAAAAGAAGCAAACAAAGAAAAATATGTACATAATATACAAGGGTAATTATCAATAAAAGTATCTTTTCAGGGCTTGGCCATTCACCAGATAGGTGTCAAGCTGCCCTTCCAGATTTTGCAATCGAAAAGAACTGGGACCCAACTTTTCAGCAATTAAAAATGGTTCAAGCCATAAATTTTGAAATTTCGTGTGTTCTCCCTTTCCCTCGTGTGGTTTGTCCCATTTCAAGACAAGATCGCCTACTTCAAAATTCCTATCAGAAGCATAATTAGAATCGAACCAGCTTTTAACCAATTGTTGATGTTGTTCTAACTTACGTTTATCTTGGGCTCTTACCTCTTCTAGCTTCATCAAAGAGTTAATTCAGTTTTCCAAAGGGGGACAATCTTCTTCTTGGACTTTCTGCGATAATTGAAGCGAAGGAAGAAGAATGTGAGGTGGCATAATTGCTTCTCTGCCATAAACGAGAAAAAAGGGGGAGTTACCTATAGCATCTTTTGGTGTTACCCTATCAGCCCACAACGCGTTTAGTAGTGCATTGTCCCAATTTTTGTGATTTTCAACCACCATTCTCTTGATGCTTTTAATCAAGTTCTTATTTGTCGATTTTGCCAATCTTTTGCCCTGAGGGTAATAACTAGAAGAATACTTCAAATTAATTCCTTTTTCCAAAGAGAACTCGCTTATCTCAAGAGAGGATAAGTAAGAAGCATTATCGAATACTAAACAGTCAGGGATACTGAAACGAGTGATAATATTCGAGTTTAGAAAGGCAATTACCTGACTGGTGTTGACGGTTCTTAACGCAGCAGCTTCAGACCATCGGGTAAAGTAATCTATGGCTGTCACAATAAAATTGTGTTGTTGCGAGGACAGGGGGTTGATCGGACCTATGATATCAAGGCCCCACTGCTGAAAAGGAGAATCCACTGAAACCGGCTGCAAAGGAAAGGCTAGTTTTTGTAACCACCTTGATGCTTTCTGACAAATGATACATTTACGAAACAAGGCATGGGCGTCTCTAAAAAGTGTGGGCCAGTAATAACCGTCTCTTAAAACCTTATGAGCAGTGGTGTCACCACCAAAATGACCACCAGCTTCTCCTGCATGCAACTCTAGCAAGACTTTTTCTGCTTCGTCTTTGTCAAGACAACGCATCAGTACGCCATCAAAACTTTGACGAAACAAGTTACCATTAACCAGATGAAAGGAGGCAGACTTTAATCTCAACTCTCTTCTTTTAGCGGGATCCAGGTGACGGGGGGCTGACCCATGTTCAAGACAGAATCTTATATCGTCATACCAAGGACTGACAGGGTTTTTTGCGCAACAGACTAAATTTTGATCTTGTTGTCCTAGGTTTGATGTATCGCTTTCTTCTTGCTATCCTGCTGCTGAATCAACAACTAACTTGCATAACCCTTGGCCTCTCACTATCTGAGCTGGGGTGATTTCTAAGTCGTACTCCTGTAAGGAGGTGACCCAGTTGGCCCTCTTTTCACCTAGCTCCTTCTGCACTAATAGGTTCCTAACGGTTGGGCAGGGGACAATGACTTTCATCCTAGAATTCAAAAGATAGGACCAGAAATGCTTCACTGCTTTGAAAACATCATAGGCTTGTCGATCTACTGTAGGGTAATTAAGTTCAACACCTTTGAAAGTAGAGCTCATAAAGGCAATGGGTACTTCATTGTTCTCGACATTCTTTTGGGTTAGGACGGAAGCATAGGAACGGTCAGAAGCAAAAGTGTAGAGTGTAAAGTCTTGTGAAAAATCGGGGCTCATGAGAGACGGAGCATCTATTATGGCCTTCTTTATTACATTAAAAGCTTGATTTTCGAGGGGTCCCCAATGATATTGGGTGTCTTTCTTAATTAAATTCTATAAAGGCCTGACCATTTCGGAGAAACTGGGGACAAATCTTCTCACAAAGTTAATCTGGCCTAAGAAAGACTACATAGATTTTTTGGATGTGGGAGGGGGAAGTTTTGCGATGACTTGAGTCCTTTCGGGTTTGATAATCATCCCTTCACTAGACACAATTAATCCCAAGAGTTTACCCTGTTCTACTGCAAAGATGGATTTTTTAGGATTCAAGGAGATGTTGTATTTACGACATCGCAATAGAATGGCTTGTAAGTGAGCTAGATGATCGGTTTTGTTTATAGAAAATACAGTCACATCATCTAAGTAAACTATGACGAACTGATTGATTAATCCTCGAAAAGCAATGTCCATTGCTCTCTGAAAAGTGGCTCCAACATTAATCAATCCAAAGGGAATTTTTCGATAAGCATAAGTGCCCCACGGGGTACGAAAGGTAGTTTTAAGTTGGTCTGGTTGAGACATCAGGACTTGGTTGTACCCCAAGAAACCATCCAATAAGAATAGCCTCTCAGATCCAGATACCTGTTGAAGGATCTGTTCCATGGGTGGGACAGGATAGTTGTCTTTATCAGACGCTCTATTAAGGTTTCAGAAATCGATGCAGAGTCGGATTTCCCCACTTTTCTTCCGGACTGGGACAAGGTTAGAAACCCATTGAGTGTGTCTAATAAGAAAAATTATATTAGCATTTAGGAGATTATTCAATTCTTTTTGAATGGTCGGTTCGAGCTTAGGGTGCATTTTCCTCAATTTTTGTTCAAAGGGTAAGGTTTGGGGCTTCATTGAAATGACATGTTGTACGATATTAGGGTTGAAAGTTTTAAGGTCATCATACGTCCATGCAAAGACATATTTAAATTCTTTAAACAATTTAATAAATGAAACTTTTTCTTGTTGAGAACATCCTACCCCTAGATTACTGCACTGAGGATTTTCATTAGTTCCTAAGTTTACTTTTTCGTAAGATAATGAGTAACTATTGGTTTTACAGTTGACCGTCTTTTTAAATTTATCTTGAAAATCATAAAACTTCTCTAATCTAACTACAAATTTAGGGATCGAGTTTACCATATTTGATGAAGATTTGGGAGTTCTCGGATCTGGTATTACCGTGAAATCACGCAAATTGTCGTCATGCGTGGTTCGTCTATCACCGCGCCTTGAAAAGTTTCTTCCATACGTATAAAGTTAATAATCTGTTGATCATCGTCAAACACTCTCCAGTTCATGATGTTGTCAGGAACGGATGGCCGAAACAACAGCTCGACGGAGAATGCATCTAGGGACAAGCCTTCTGCAGGAAGAAGTTTAGAAGCTACATTAGCTAATAAATCTGCTTCAGAGTTATTCAATCTAGGAATAGAATTTATATTGAAAGCAACAAATTTATTCATTAAATTCCATACCCCATACTGGTAGCTTTTGATATGCGGAGAAAGACAGTGGATAGAATCTCTTACCTGTCTAACCACTATTTCAGAGTCGCCAAAGACGGTTAAATTTTGAATGTTCATATCTAAAGCTTTTCTAAGACCTTGCATTAAAGCCTCATATTTTGCAGTATTATTATTACATTCAAATTCCAACCTACATGCCATCAATGTTTTGTTACCTGCCGGATCGATAATGACACAGCCTGTGCCATCTCCTTCTTTGAACTTTGACCCATCAAAATAAAGAGACCAAATTTGATTTCCATCGGGTACATGAGAACATTGCGTAGAAGTTGTTGGCTGCACATATGCTACAATCTCAGACTGCTATTCTGGATTGGTGATAGTTGAAGCCTCGGCCATGAAATTTCCGAAGAAGGTATCCATTCCTTGTACTTCGGGTTAATCTGCAGAAGGTGTAAATGGTTCATTGGGATCGTTCAAATCTGTGATCGTGAACTTAAGGTAGCGTTCACGATTCAATTTTATCTTATTAGGCTTGTCGTTCTCTGGAAGCCATAGATGAGACCAATCTGTTGCAAAATAACCGTGTAGCTGCTCTGACCAGTTCCTACTTAAAAATAGACCATACACTTATGGAATATCCACAACAATTATATCAATAACTTGATGAACCTCGGGGTTAGACAATAATCTAATAAGCACATTCTTTAGTTCGCCTATAACTTTAACATTTGTCCGATTAAGTTGTATGATTTTTAAAGTAGATGGTTCAACTTTTGCATTAATCTTCTAGCATACAGACCATGGCATCACATTGGATGATGCTCCTGAGTCTACCATACAATTGTGCACGTTTCTATTAAATATTTTGAAAGTTAACAAAAATGGAGGTACATTTTTGCGAGTGCTAAGAGTAGTAGCTTGTGGCTTTTTACTCGCAGTTTCTAAAGCTACTTTATCTACATTATTTACATTATTTACATTACTTACAGGAAGGCTTCCTTTATCTTGAGGATCGGGATTTTTTTAGTGGAAGTCTTCTGGGGAGCTTTGTTTTTCACAACCTTGTTACCATTAGAATTACCATTTTTACCATTCTCTGATATATTCTGTAACATTTTTAGTAGTAGAAATGGAAACTTCAATAACTCATAAACAAAGATGTTAGCTCTCAACTTTTTAAGATCTTCAACTACATCATAATCTAAGTTGGGGTTCACATTACTCTATTTAGTCTCAGTTGATTTAGATTGCTTTGGAGGTGAAGTTGTAGTGTTTTCGGAAGAAGGTTTGTTTGTTGTCTTACTCCTGGTATTATAGGGATGTATTGTCTCGAAGTTAGCTTGAAAGATGCTATCCGAGAAGTGTCCAAAAATGTTTGGAGAAGACTCCTCTTCTTGAACTGTCTCTTTTTCAACTACCTCCTCAGGAATCTCAGGAGGCATCAAGTTATCTTGGGCTTCTAGAATTGTTTGAAGAGTGCATTGCAGACTTTCTAGATTAAGGTCTTCGATGGTTGGATTAGGTCGGTTGGTAGGAAAAGGCTTTCGAAACGGGGGCTTGTAAGGTCCTTTGCTCGAGGAAGCTTTTTCGATCGTCCTTTTTAAGTCTATAACTTGATTTGACAGTTTTTGAACAACTTTAGTTAAGTTTTCTAAATCAGAGCTTTCAGGTTGTGTTTTACTTTGAGTAGGTCTGGGGAGGATTTTGATGTTCTTTTTGGAAGAAGAACTAGTCTCAGTTTCATTGCTAGTAGAGTCTTTAAGACTAAGTATGTCTTTTTCAATCTAGCTGGCCTCCTCAAAGGCTTCTAACAACATGGCTTTCTTAGATCGTTTAACCCAAATAGCTATACTTTGATGCAAATCTTTAGTGTAGTATGCTATTATAAGACTCTCAGCGGGTATGGAATCTACAAGGATTCAATTTTTAAGTGTTAAGAATCTTTGATTAAAGTCTTTAACTTTTTCTTTTGGGTTCATTCTTAAGCTAGAAAGGTCCATGACTAGGACTTCCAGAGGCTTACCGTCTCTGAACTTTTCCAAAAAGCATGACTCAAACTTTTCCCAAGACATGATGATATGGGGTTGTTGGGCAAAGTACCATGTGGATGCATTACCCTCGAAAGTGTAGGGGAACAACCTACAGACAACATCTTCATGTTCGACATTGTGGAGTCTTATGGCTAAAATAAACATTTTAATGTGATCTTCAGTGATTTATTTTGAGTCAGGGTCAAACTTGGGAAGCCACTTCTCTAGGTGTTTAGGTAAAGGATCATGAACTCCAGGTATGGCTATGGAATCCTCGTCAATCCAAGGTCTAGAAGGGTTGTTCTGATTTTCCATTGGTGTAGTGGGTGTGGAAGGCTGAGAAGGGGAACTGCCTTCGTCAGAGAAATCTCCTCCAGAAGAGGAAGGAGATGATGGAGGTGGTGAAGGAGGTATCCCAGATCCTCTTGCAGCAGGATTTAAGATTGGATATGTAGGATTCACAGTGAGGTCAGTGCCTCCTAATTGTTCTCTGATATCATAGAAGTCCAAAGGTTGTCCTCACGGATGGTTTGGTTGCCTCAAACGGGCTAAGGCACTATGTGTTTTTATAAGAGATTGACGGACAATCTCTTGTATGTCACCACTTGTAGGATTAGGGGTTGCTGGCTCAACTGTGATCTGTGGATCGTCGGTTGAAGTAGTTGTTGTTTGAAGGGGAATATTATCATTTGAATGGCTTCTAGTCACTATAGGTGAGCGATTAGGTGGTGGAGGAGTCTTACGACCACCTTGTGCCATTAATTAAGTTCAATCCCTCCTTCTAGCGCCTTTTGTTGACAGGCGAAATTGACCATCCGTCAATTGGAAGAGTGGAACCAGTCTGGGGTTGTCTAATAACCCAAGTCGTTTGGGATGAACCACCCTGACGGGTTGAGCAGCTTCGTTAGCCAATCTAAGGTCCTAAGAAAACAAAAGAAAACTACTCTAAATTAACTAATCTGACTAAAACTAACTATTGACAAACTAATAAACTAATCTACTTAAAAATAACTATTAAAACAAACTAAACAAATGTAACTATTCTAATCTAGTATCTAATACTATACTAACTCTAACTAATTAAATATCTAACTACTAACAGAAATATAACTTATTCACAAAATACACAATATCTACAATTTACAGATTTGAATGAAAACCTGAAAAACTCATTTTCATTCTGCCCTAAGACAGAGAGAGATACTTTTTGTTGATTTTATAATTTTATGAACAGAAATAACACAAAAACTAACTAAACTAAACAACTGATATACTAATTCTAACTACAAATCTAACTAAACATATATCTAACTAAACTACTAATGTTATACTAACAAATTAACTAAACAAATAAGTAACAAATTGACCTGGAAAAACGCTCCAGATTCATCCTGTGTGTAATGATACTCTTAGCTGATCGGAGGGAGGAAACCCACACCGAATTATACAGAAGCTTTTCGTAAACAATAAGCTGCAGTGCTCTTCAAATATGATTATAGGACAAACAAGACATAAAAATTACAACAATCTTATGATTTATAAATCTTCACAATTAGATAAACCTGTATGCAAAGACTTATACAAAATGATTCAATTAATGAAGAAGAGAAATCTGTGATTCATTAACTGAAACAAAGTAATTGTTGTATTTTTTAAGTCATGAAAGAGATCAGATATGGATAAAACATTAATTAAATCATATCATTCTGCAATAGACTATGATAGCTAAAGTAGTCTATAATCAACTTCAAACGACATGCATAAACTTGAAACAAAAGATTAATATTATGAAAGCGAAAGATGTACCAATAACATCAACTCTCGTCTCAGTTTGTATTAGACATCCATAGCCTGGTTCTCCCACAAGTGAGGATGCCCCTTATTACAAAAAATAATAAGTATTTAAAGACCTTCCACGGGGTAAAACATCCCTATGGAAGTTATTAAAGTTGTTTACACAAAATCTGGGAAGATATCCCAAGTCTAACTAAACTAAGAACCTAAAATAAAACTAAAACACACAAATATCTCCTAGACTGTCCAGCATGCCCAATGTAATTCGGATGTACCTGAAAAGGGTTAAAAATGAACAAGTTAGAAGGATATTTTATTGATAAAAATGATAAAAAATCTAATTCTATAGACTAGCTACAGAATCTTTCGATTTTGTAGCTGGTCTAAATTAGACACAGAATCAGCATTAAAATCAGTTGAAATCTTTAAATAATTAAATTCAACTATTAAAAAGTATCTAATAGCTATTTGAAAGACAAATGAATCATTCAAATTGAAATTGTTCTACTAGTTTGAGATCAAAACACGACTAAGATCAATCAAACGACCACAGAAATGCATAAACTCTGTTTCGTTTGATGTCACAAAATCGGGTAAACAGAATCATAATGAACAGTAATGAAATCGTTTTCATATCAAATTGGAATCGATACAGTTAAACAAATCGATTGCCTTATCCATCAACAGGAAACACGATCGAATCTATACGAAAACAATAGGATCATTTTCAGATTTGATACAACTGTATTAACATAAACAAACGATCCATCAAATCGAAACTGGTGTGTCAATTACTACAAACGAAATGATAATGGAATCAATCGATTGATAACAGGAACTGTAGGATTTTTTCAATCGTTTGTTATTTCTATTTCAGGCAGACAGAATCGATTGATATTAAACGAAATCGTTCATTTCAAAACGAACTTATTAACCGAATTTGACAGAGATAACATTTGTCCATCAATTCGTTTTGCAAATTAAAATCAAACAGAGCAACATCTATGATATGAATCCAACTCATAAAAATCATCGTATTAACTGAATATCCACAACAATCCAATCAAGACAAGAGCGAATCAAACAGTTGGGGTTTAACATAGTGGTCGTGAATCAAAACCGTTCCATGATTCGGGCATAGATATATTTTGTACAGGCTTAAATGAGAATATCGTTTTCATACGAAACAGAGTCGTTCTTTCCAAATCAGAGTCAATCAGAGCTGTATTCCCTATTTAGAGGATTACATCACATCAATTCAAACTCACGAAGTCATTCCAAAATCACAGCATGCAAACCAAATTAGAGTCGATATAATAACGAAATCATACCAAATCAAAACATGATTGTGCTCTAAATTTAGCATGAAAACCTCATGTTCAGATTAGATACAAACAAATCCAATCAAAAGAAAACCATCGATTTCGTCAACTCAACAAACAGACGAATCAAATCCGATGAAAACCTATCAAAGGCTAAACTGGGTATGACCGAATCATTTAACCAAATCACAACCTCATCCAATTTTAGCAAAATGAAAACAATGTACAGGATGAACAACATTATGACAGAGACATTTCAAATGATAGATAGAGCTATTTGAAAACCAAACTCACATCATTATATTAATTCGAGGAATTCACAAACGAAAATGATATCGAAATTCATTACCTGGATGACGAGCAGACAACTTGATCATGACATTTTGGAATTGACAATGGCTGTAGCCGATTCAACATTCTGAAATACGATGGAACCAGTATTTTTCTGCTTCCTATCAGTTGCTTGAAGCTTGTCCCTTTGGCTGGTCAACACTGCAACTTGGTTTTCCAATGATTGGATCTTCGACTGTAGTAAAGGAACGTCTAAATAGTATCGCTCCAACCACACATCGCATTGATCACATGACGACTGTCCGGGCTTCGAAAATGCAGGTGAGGGTTTGGTTATATTGTCGAGGGTTTCGTTAGGTAGCTTAATCCCAAGGTAGATAGGATTGTTCCTTAGGCAAGGGGGTAGATTAGAAATGAAGTCAAAGGGTGGCTCGGAAAACAGACCCTGTGAGTAAGGGTACTCACTAGTTAGGAAGCGTTCTACGTCAGAGTCTGAATCCTCACTAAGGACTATGGGCTTCTACTCAATACTAGTTTTAGGCTTATTCCTAGCCATTCTTGAGATAAGCCGAGCATTCTTTTTACCTTTTCCATCAACAGTAGGGTTTCCCTTGGCCTTTTTGCTTACATGCTTTTTAATAGCCTCAACCTTGTTTGCTAAAACGTCGAGTAAGTCAATATCAGGGTCGAAGTCCGTATCGACCCTCACAGGTCACGAATTGTTTGACCACCATCAACAGGTCATTCCATCATGGTTTAAGCATGGAGATGGGCATACCTCTGTTACAGGATGTGACCTTTCATGAGATGAACAGTAGTGGCCATGGCACCTCTTCCACTTTTGAATTTTTAAACCAACGTTAGCCCATGGACGGTAACCCTATAGCTTAGCTAATAAACTCCTCGCTTATTTCCAACTGAACATCACCCACCTTGGCCCTACAACCATCAAAAGTCAGGGCGAACTATTGTGCAACAAATAGATTAAAAACCTCGAATCGTTGTACAAAGGTGAGCCAACCTCTATCCTCTAAGTCTTTCCGTGCATTGTCAAATAGTAGCAAGGCTTGGTTGTCGTTCAGCTCAATTCGCACCACTAGTGCCATGGAGTCGAGCGCATGATAAGTCCAGGGTTTGGATCATATCACACACAGGAGCAGAGTGCACGAAAGGTTACTTGAGCTAACAGAGGTCAAACAGGGATAAGAGATAGGCATTAATGACATCGTGCGAAGGTGGTGGAGTTATTTGTTGGCCATGCATAATAGTTATTGCCAAGGTACAACCGTCGACGCTTTGAACTATGCAAATCACAGCGCATATATGTTATAACTATGCCATTCCAATCAATCCAATGAAACCTTTGGTAAGTGGATAAACCACGCACGCAAGAAATAGTTATGCCATAGATTTAAAACCAACATACAAATCGAAACCAATACCAATGTTTTTACTATGTGACATGCGTTGTAACAATTCATACCAAGAGTTTAACCAACGTGCCAATGTGTTTTGAACTAGGTGTCATATTAAATGAAATATATCAAGGGTTTAACCATAACACCTATATATCTTTATGAAACCAATGGTCAAGTAGATACAATCAAAGAACATATAAATCCCATCGCCAATGAATCACAAACTTAATCACTCATGAAACGAAACTACATGATCAATCAAAGAATGTCAAATGAGTACAGATCAAAAAAATTTGCCAACTGCAAAATGATAAGTAAAATGTAAATGCAATGGGCATATTGACAAGAATGATAATGACAATTCAATAAAGATTTGAATGCGACTTCGAAAGACCAAGTTTTCATGCTTACAGTCGTGAAAACAAAAACGAAGGTAAATGTGCAAATGTCGCAAAAAATAAAAGTGTCGTTTATTTGAGAATTGTGACGAAAAAATTAATGTTTGCAAAACATTAGTGTAGGCAGCTTATAAGACAGTACGAACATGTGAATTGGCTTCCAACAAGACCTTGTGGAAAGGGAAGGGATAGATCTCCCGAAAATATTGGAGCAATGGAAAAGACAAGGAGTATACAATGTACCAATAGAGAAACTTGACCGCATTCAATACATGTTTCTTCTAAGGGAGGAAGCCAAAGTTGGATGACTAAAGCGCACACATGAAGATATTGGACATCTAGGAGTCAAAGCAGACGAGGGAGAACCATAGCTCTCACCCAAGAAGATGCAGAGGAAAAAAGGCAGGAAATAAAATAGCGTAGCCCTACAGGAGCTTGGAGCGCTACTGATAAACTCAGGTAAGATCAAGAAAATCTTCCCCAACTCCCCCCCAGATGTTTAAATGAAGGTTATAACTTGGAATATAAGAGGCCTAAAAAACCTAGGAAAGCAAAGAATCCTTAGAAATAGACTAAAGCAGGAACAACCAGATCTTTGTTTTATTCAAGAGATAAAATGCAATATAGATAGAATGGAGGCAATCGGTAAACAACATTGGCACAAGCACAAGATGGTGGCTACTGGAGGCCACCAAATGGCAAGAGATATTCTCACCTTGTGGAACCCACAAGTACTGAGCCTAATAGCAGCTGAAGCAACCAAGCACACCCTTACAGTTCGCATGAAAATCATTGGTAAAATAGGGGTGATTCTATGCACTAATGTGTATAGGCCCCAGGTGTCAGAGGAAAAGAGAGGAATGGTACAAGACATAGAAGATATTAAAACCCAATCCAACAACCTCCAATGGATCCTGGCAGGGGACTTCAACATAATCACGTCACTTGCGGAGAAAAAAGGAGGTACTAGAAGATTGGATAGGGATGCAGAAGAATTATCAAAGTTCATAGACACAATGGATATGGTAGACCTCAAAACTAATAATGGCCAGTTCACCTAGAACAATAAATAGATGAACCAGTATCAGGTCGCAACAAGACTTGACAGATTCCTAGTATCGGAGTCAATCATCATGCAGGGGCTAACCTTAGATTGCAACATCCTCCCCTGGGGGGATCTGATCACTGGCCAGTGCAGCTAGAAGTAGGCTTCCAAACCACTCCAAAGAACAAACCCTTCATATTTGATAAATTCTAGATTGAACACTCGAATTTTAAGGAAAGAACTAAACAATGGTGGTAGGAGGAGAAACCAGAGCAAGGGAAAAGGATGTTCAATCTCTACAAGAAACTAAAGTATATAAAATATAGGCTCAAGGAGTAGAACAAGGATACTTTTGGGAATATAAGCCAAGAGAAAAACAACATAGAATAAAAGATGAAAAAACTCCAGGAAACCTGCATTTCAGAGGGGTATAAGGAGGAACGAAAAAAGGAAGAGATCAAGATGACCCAGGAATGGGAAGCTCGATGCCAGCAAGAAGAAACAATTTGGCAACAAAAGTCCCGAATCAGATGGCTAAAGGAAGGAGAATGGAACACAAAGTTTTTTCATAGAACAACCATGGCCAGAAGAGCCCATAACAAAATCCTGAAGATTAAGGACCAGGATGGTGTAGAGCGTGAGTCACATAAGGATATCAAAACTCCACTTCCACGAGATAGCCTAGGAACCCAACCAAGACAAAACGAATACCATACAAAGGATAATCCATCATATCCCCCGCCTGGTCACCAAGGAACAAAATAACAACCTGAACAAACCCATAGTGGAGGAAAGTCTTAGTCAAATCATAAGAAGCGCAACTGCAATAGGTGAAATAACATGTATCAAACCTTTTGAAAATTTCCCTACCCCACACACCAACAGTTCGTGGATGAAACCTTACTTCATGGCATACCCATGGTCAAGGAAGAAAAAGCCTACAAACGAATCCTTGAAGAGTTTGGGGAATCCTTGAGGGTAGAGATCAACCATTCCAAATCTATGATCTTCTTCTTCAGTACCAACCCTGCAATCCAAAGAAATTTGGCCAACATTTTGGGCTTTGAACGCAAAGCACTCCCAACTAAGTACTTGGGAATTCCCCTGACGGACAAAGCTTAGAAAATGTCAACTTGGGAAGGAATAATCAACAAATTATAGGAGTGGGTGAAAAACTGGACGTATAGATCCCTCAACCTAGCCGGAAGACTTATTCTAACAAGTTTGTTTTGCAATCAATTCCAACCTTTATGATGTCCGTTTTCCCAACCCCCAAGGGGATACTACAAAAAAAAAGAACCATCCAAAGGGACTTCTTGTGGTGAGGAGCGGAAAAAAGGAAAAAATGGGTCCTAGTGGCTTGGGATAAGGTCTGTAGACCAAAAATCAAAGGAGGTCTCGAGCTACAAGACTCGCAAGTGACCAATGACGCCTACAGGGCGAAACTATGGTGGCACTGGGTCAAAGAAACTACTACACTATGGGTAAACCTATGGAAGGAAAAGTATGCCCTGAACATATGCGACCAGGACAAAATCCACTTCACAGGAACGATGAAAGGTTCGACCATATGGAACCTAGCCTGGCATAACAAATCCTGGATTCAGATACATAGCTTTTGGGAAGTAAGGAATGGCAAAACAACTAGATTCTAGGAGGACGCCTGACAACATGAACCTAGAATGGATAAACCAGACAGGGAGGGACTCCAACAGGAGTTGATTGTGCAAGGTAAAACCAGAGTATACCATTACTGGAAGTAAGAAACAGATCACAACAAACGGAGAATTTGGAACACTCTCACCCCACAAAATAGAGACCAAACCACAATAAGAGTAAAAGAGGTGGACACGGAATTGGGGAGACAAAAAATAACAGTCGCGGAAGGAGATGACCAGCTGAGATGGGAACAAAAGGACGATGAGGAATTCAATCTAAAGGATGTTCGATACTATATCGTGGACCAAGACCAAGAAGACCCGATGCAACAACGGGATAAGATTTGGAACAACCCCCATTGACCAAAAATAAAAATTTTCCAATGCTTAATACTCCACAACCGAATTCTAACTTGGGAAAACCTAAGGAAAAAAGGATTCATAGTTCCTTCCAGATGTCATATTTTTCAAGCCAAGGAAGAAACAACGAACCATGTCTTGGGCGAATGCACCTACACAACAAAAATCTGGGACTGGGCAGCAGGTATCTTCCGATAATCAAATAGGATCCAAGGTAACATCTCCACAACTATCAATATATGGAAAGAGAACTACAACAAAAATAGAGAGGTGAATCTCTATTGGGCCCTCATATCGAGAATCATCATATGGGAAATATGGAATGAAAGGAACCGACACATCTTCAAGAACCAAAGCTGGTTGGAAGGGAAGATCAAGGAACAATAATCTCCATGACAGAAGAAACAGTATAGAGCCGCAACTGCCAAAAAGGAAGAGCGCAACTCACAGACCAGGACTCTCGAATCCTAGAAGCCTTCCACCTGAAATATGACCACAACCCCAATCAGGAAATACGACCATTGCAACTCCAAGTAGATGAGAACAACTGGAAACCACCACCAGTAGGCTCCCCTAAGATGAATTTCGTCGGGGCCTCAAAAGGTAACCCAGGATGGACGGGAATGGGAAGAGTAATCAGGGAGAGTAAAGGAAATATAATTTGTTTGTACATTGAGAGTATGGGGAACTCAACAACCAACGACGCGAAATTTAGAGCCCTGGAGATTGGCCTTGAGATCCTAAGATGGGAAGGGATGATAAATGTCATAGTGGAAGGAGATTCCACACTAGTTATTAACATAGTAAGGAGACTCCAAAATGGTACCAGAGTGGGAAAAATCTAGAGACACTGGCGCCTAGCACAATCCCTGCAAAAACTCCAGGAGCAATTGCAAACAAGGATCATAGTGGAGTTGTGCTAGGTACAAAGGTCAGCAAATGGACTGGCAGACAAAATCGATAACGAGGGGGTCGACAAGGAAGGACCAAAACTGGACACTATCTGGAGTAACATCTCGAATGGTCAATTCTGAACAGACTGCATCCAACTAGTGACAAAAGACTGTGACGGAAGTCGAAGTACGAGTGACCACATTGAGGATGGAGGCGCATGAATAACTAAAGGGAACATAGGACCTAGGATGGATCCGATAGCACACCACTCAAACACGAGTTACAATGCAAATCTAGGTCACACAACTAGAGGAGGTATGACACCACGGTCATGTCAATGGGAAGAAGTACAAGGGTTTTCTATGGGAAAGAAAAAAATATAATCAACAGGTGGAAAAGGACAAAGGAAAACAGGGTTTCCCATGGTCAAGTATGGGTACACCTCACCCAAGTATAGATACAGGGAGTGGTAATGATTTTCGCACAACGTGCAAGGAAAAGGATTGGTGCAAGGATGATGACAGGGCTCCCAAGAGAACACACTCCAAAACAGTAAAAAAGGACCAGAAGGTACACCTTTATGAGCAGCCCATGATTTCCAAGATGATCTCACAACCAGGGAAACCCCATAAAAGAAGAAACACCAGGGATAGCCACACACTGGTGAGAATCAATTACAGAGGCCATCTTACTTATCAGGAATGGGAGAATAGGAACAGGAGAAGAACCCAAGACAAAAAATTCCATAGATAAGCCGAGATGGTAAGAATGAAGAAAACCCATAGTAAGAGAGGCCCCCAGGGGAAGGAACCTCCAACAAGCACCTGAAGGATTACAAGGATGCAACAAGCAGCTAGAGAGGCCAAGGGTTCCTTTCTCACGCAGGTCGATCCAAAAGGAAAAGCAATCATCAACAGGTGGGAAAGAGAAATCAAAACCACTTGCAATGGAAAAGCCTGGATGGAACTAATTCAAGAAGCAAATGAGATACAAGACCCAGGGGCCACATAGCCCAGAAAAACCCTCTACCACAAAATGGTGGAGGAGGCCTAGCGAATAAAAATGTTGATAGGAAATATGAATGCTAACCGAAAATATATCAACAGGGACGCTATCAGGGACCACAAGAAGGTGGTCACAGAAATTCTGAGTCACCTACGCAACCTGGAGGCCAGTGAAAAAAGACTAGCGGATGACTAGAGGAGCCAAAATGAAAAAAATGGAACGAATGGCTGGCCAATTCCACCTTTACCTATGCTATGTCCACCACATGGACATCACTCCAGCAGATCGGAGTGGAACATCATCTTACATCAAAAAGATGCACATGGTGGAGCAGAGAAAGGAGAACGAGGTAGGAAAGGATGGTGATGCGAGACATCCCATCATCCTGGACTAGCACAGTTTCAACCCCTGTTCAAAGTTGTATTCAATGTAGGAGCTACCCCCATCTTGTGTTTATGTCTTTTATGTATATGTTATGGTTTAATATTTCAAATGGGTTTTCAAAGGATTGGGTCGGTCTCCCATGGTGGCGGCCCAGGCCTCCCCCGACTATCTTAGACAACGCAACTTCGGCATCCCTGATCTGGTTTCCTTTTTGGTAGATCAAGGGATTCCCCTGTTCTTTTTTGTATCATAACTTCTTTCAGTAATACAAGATTTCACACTCACTTACAAAAAAAAGGGGATATTATACAAATAATCATAAGACCATTTCAAAGTTAGAAAAATGGACAATTATAAAATTATGAAAGAAAGATTTACTTATGAAGGTTGTTCAATTTCATGTTACAAGTGTTGTGATTCATTTACATTAAAGGTAAGTATTCAAGGAAGACAGGTTAACATCACCATCAACATGAACTAGGATGAAAATTACATTAATATCAATTTGACAAATCATTTACTAATTCCATAGTCAAATATAATTGAAAAGGAATATATTTTTCGCAAGAAACATTATGAAATTAAGGAGTTACAAGTGACAATTGATGATGAATATATATTTCAATTCGATGTTACAACTATGTATGTAGAATAAACTGACATCATTCTCGGGTTACCTTGGTTTAAAAAACTAGGTACCTTCATCTTAAATATGGAGAAAATGTTTGTAACGTTTCCCTATAAGAAGAAGATGATGACGTTTCAAGAAACTACTATGAAGTTAGATTCAATACTACCATCATCAAAATATCTGAAAGACATATCAAAGGTGATCCTTCAGGAAAATCAATGGTCATTGTAAAAAATGCAAAAAGAATTAGACGAAGTTATTACTGACAAAAACGAAGAAATTTATCTCTTAAAATACCACAGTAAAAAACTACTTACATAGATCAAGAAGTCAAAGGATAGAAAACAATGCATTCAAAAGTTGGAACAATAGAATCAAGATATCGAGAAGAACCTATCAAAAATAAAATGAAGAAAAATCTTGTTTGAAGAACCTTAATCAAGGGATCCTAGAACAAATTAGAAAGTTGAAAGAAGAGAAACTTGAAAGTCCAGACATTAAAGATATCGAAAAATTAGATAATGAATAAATTCACACCTAAGAAATAATAATAAAAAGATACTAATGCCAATTAAGAAGCTTAATAATAATAAAAGGTTGTTGGAAAACAACTTAGAACAAATACAGAAGGAAGCATCAAAGTCCTCAGGAGTAAAAATCCAAGTTGTGGAAAAATGAACAAACACAAATCCAATCCACATCACAGCTCAAGAATATGCCAATCGAGTTGAAGAAAAAACATATAGGGATGTTGGAGTATAAACAAGGGTAACTCGAAGTGTACATATTGTCGAGC
>JZKD02S1938986.1:178319-188590 GCA_000966675.3 Picea glauca
ATCATACTAATATAAGGATTGGTGGTTTGGTTTGTCATTAATATAAATTAATATATTGTTATTTTGTCATTAATAAAGGTTAGTGGTTTGAATGGTTGTTTAATGTGTTCCTATACAAATTTATTATTCCATATAAATTTAGAAGATGTATTAGATTGTATGTGATAATTATTAAACAATAATTTCGATTGTTTGTTTAAATTGTACCTTGTTTAAATTGTACCATTGCTATTTTTTTTTTTTAATTATGGTTTAATTGATCATTATAATTCTTAAAAATTAGTGATTTTAAGGGTGGTTCAATGTGTTCTTTTACAATTTTCTTATTTCATAAAGGTTAAAAAAAAGTTGTATTAAGTTGTATATAGAAATTAACATATAATTAACTAGTTTGTTCAAAATTTAGAGTATATTAGGTTGTATATGAAAATTAATATATAATTAGTTTGCTTGCTTGAAATGGGCCATTGTAATTATATTTTTCAATTACAATTTAACTGATAATTATAACTCTTAAAATCAATGATTTGAATTAACATATCATTAGTTTGTTTGTTTGAACAATGTAATTATCATTTTTTAATTTCCATCTAACTCCTCACAATGTTCCTTTTAGATACATAAGGAAAAAGTTGATAAGAGATAACAATATAATTTTTTGAAATGCTTTTAAATCTCATGTTATGATGTCCTTAATTTTCTCTCTCCCCAGTATTTTAATGAACTCATGCAAGTACTAATGAAATGATTTTCTCTCTCCCCAGTATTTTAAAAAGGTGTCATATAGTTCATCCCATGAACCAATGGAAGCAGCTTCCATATTCTTGAACCGCAAGGCAACATCTCCAATCAAAGATTTAGAGAAAAGCCTCATGACAATATCTTTATGCAAGATTTCTAGATTGTCGATGAAGTCTTGAAAGGTTGAAAGATGCTCTTCTCTTGCAATGTTATCTTTTCTAGCAAAAGTTCGTAGGTAGTCTACAAATCTGGGAGGGTAAGGATGAAGAAAGGATGGCATCTTTAGAGGTCCAAACATATTTTCCCTAATCTTAAACTAGAATTCAGTGGGATGATGAACACTAGAAGGATGTTGCTAAAGGTCAAAGGAGCTAGCAGGTTGAACTGAATCGGTTTTATTATTTGCAAAAGGGAAATAATCATTTGGTGCATGTTGAATTTCAACAGGCTGGTTATTAACAACAGAGGGAATGGTAGCAGGTAATAAATCAACTTTGAAATCTGTAGAAGGGAGAGAATTATAAGATTCAGATTGATTAAAAAAGTGTATATAAACCTCATCTTCTTCAGGTGTTCGAAGTGGATGGATATACTTAACATCAATGACATGGGAAGGGGGTAAATCTACTTGTTTGAAAAAGGAAAATGTAAGAGCAGGATGGTGGTCTTTAGAGTATAAAAAGCAGATTATGATTCTCATAATGTGTGTAGGGAAATTCAATAAATAATGAAGGACAAAGAGCACAAGCTCTAGAAAGAAATTCCGAACTTGATACATGAACTTGCCTCTACCTTCCATTTCTGTCCAAGCTTGTTCCCACAGTGGAGTCTTCAAATAGGTTCATCTTCATGGAGTCGCCAAGTAGAAAATAGGCAATCCTCTAGGTGCCCAACTTCAGTCTACCATCTAAAGATGGAACTGTACTTGTTGTACTACCTAGGGAGATATTCAACATCCTCAAATTGCCTCCCTGACAACGGTGCCATTTATGTTAGCACTAATAATTATCCTCAGACTGCAATAAGGATAAGCCTAGTACCCATCAAAGTATATGCAAACTTGAATGAGTGTTTAAAGGTCAAATGGACAAGACTCAGAATAATAATGTTTAAAACTTAGAAATCTGGGCTAGCATGCACAAGAAATTGTGGTCTTGATCAACTCCAATCAGTCAATGAGAGTAAAAGTGAATAGGATGAATACTTAGTGAGGGAGATTTAAAGGTCTACAATTGACATCAGGTCTTCAAGAAGCCTAAGGAGGAAAAACTCAAAACACAAGATCTTCTTGAATTCAAAGTTAAAAAAACACCGAAGAACATCATAGCAGTATTATAATCTAACATTCATCATAACACAACTATAAAAATATCATGTGGATCTTCCAATCATGAAAACTTCAGCATAAGAGGAAACAAGATGATATAAGAGAAAATGAATTCTATTAATACAAAATTATCAAGTCCAATACATAACCATAGAACTAGTCTTAGTCAAAAATATTACAATAATGGAGCCTCAGCTCAACCATTCCCAACCCTCTCTAAGAGCTCTGTTGGCACAGGGGTAGACCCAAGGTTTAATGCTTCAACAGTGCACCAAAAAAACCCTAACTACCAGCCCTTTCGGTGACACCTGCAAAGCCGATGAAGTCTCACCCGAGGTAGAGGCAGGGCGGTTGTAGGACTCAGGTGTCTACAACCTAACTGGGACACATATATGTGATTACAATACTTGACAGGGCACTTAGCCAATAACATGCATTAGATCTAGGTTTTCATTCACATCGCAGGTAAAACCCTAAATATAGATCATCGCAGTAATAACCAAGATCAAGCACATCTACTCATTTAGCACATAACATCAATTCAGATCTAGAATTCATTCATATCATTAAGCACTAAGATACAACATAAGATGCATTCATTATACATAATATCAACAACACTAAGAAAATAGCCACATAAACAACATCAACAATATTGCACAAAGCACATCAACACAGGATATACGTGGTTCACCCCAATGTGGGGATACGTCCACCAATCTTCTTCTCTTCTTATTTGTCTTCAAGATTCTTACATTCCTCTGCTCCTGTGCACCAAGCCATAGAGAAAAATTCGTAAAGGACAAAAGATCTACCCACACCTCACCAAATCCTCCTTCCCCGAGTTAGGTCAAGGCACAAAGCCAACTCCTATCAAGCACAATTCCTTCTTACAATCACTTGCACTTAGCTCTGCAAGTCGCAACACATTCTTTCACAAATCCAATACTCACAACATAATATGCACATAGCCAATGGTCCCTTTCACTAAGCATACACACACATCGGGCTACTCTTACATCGCTTAGCTACTTATTTATACATTACAAAAAGGCCTAAACATGGGTAAACACATGGGCCGACATCTCATACACGTTACATAAACCCTAATAACCCAAAAATTCCATAAATTCAGTGAGATCCCATGATCTTCGCTCCGCCTGAGCGCTCCATCTTCGACTAGCCTGTTGAAGTCCCAAAAATGGTCAAACACGACCAAAGTTTCCTCAAAACTTGGTCGAGGGCCAACAGGCCCCCAAAACTCACTTGTGACTTGTCCCGAGTGACTCTGATCTGGGAAATACTACTTTGAAGGCCTCGAGCTTAGCTCAAGCTGCCCCAACTTGCTGCTTCACCAGAGCCTCCTACTCAGCGAACTCCTAAATTAATTGCTCAGTGATAGGCCCTTCCAGGCATTGTTCCACTGTTGCGACCACCTATTCCAGCTATTAGCCTTGTCCTTCGATCTCTTTAAAAAATGTGCAGGCTTCGTCCTGCACTGGTTGGAGTTTCTATGTCACTTCCATAACTTTTCTCTCGATAGCAGTAACCTGCTACTGAATGATGTACTTCTCCTATGATGTCTTCATATTCTCAATGATAGTAAGCAGATTCATTTTTTCTTTCACTGTGGACGCCTACTGCTTTGCCTCCTAGATTTGTGCTTCCAATTTCCTCAGCTCCAGATATTGTGCCAGGCACTCATAGGTATGCGCACTTCGATCAATTAATTGTTTACACTCTAAGGCCAACGCCCTGATTCTTCCTACTACGCTCCTGGCAGCCTCTTCCCTCTGATCCCGTACTTCTTGCGGGGTGCTCGACACTTCTTGGATTTCTAGCTCCATTATTCTTGCTTGAAGCTGTTGAATGGATTCAAAAATCTTCCCCACTTGCATCTCAGTTGACTCTGGTCCTTCCTATGACAAGCCTAACACAGAGCGAAGTGCTCTAGTCACTGTCTCTTTCATCGCAATCTGATCTGTGAGCAGTTGGTCTTTTTTTCCTGTATCTTCACATTGTTCTTCTCAAACTTCGTCTGAATTTCACTTTTCTCCTGCTGCGCAACTCGAAATTGCTCTAGGACCTCCTCCTTTTCTTGCTTTAAGGCCTCTGTGGCCTACTCCTTTTCTTCATGGACTCGACAAAGTCAAGCCTCTGTTTCATCTGCTAATCTACTTAATTGTGTAGGTTCATCCCCCAATCCTACATTCTCTGTTGAAGATGGTGCAGTATAAATTGTGTGGCTCGAATGATTATCTTGTTGGATGTCCTTGATATCCTTCTCTATTTGATCGTACATCGACTCATTCTTTTCTCCGTGTCTCTGCAAGATGTCTTTTGAAGCATACTTTACAGGTGTGATTATGAGATCAATATCATCCACTATGAGCACGTTCTTCGACTAAAGCTTGTCAGTGCGGGCCTTCTTTCTTACCGAAGGTTTCTCCAGGGAAACCTTCCTCTTCTGCGATGCTTTTGTCATAGTGAGGGGATCCTTTGGCGATGCCACTTCACCTTTTTCTTTCTTGTCTCCTTCTTCCCCTCCTTCCTCTTGGTTCACTTCGTCTCCTCCTCCTTCATGTGAATCAGGCCTACTCTCTTCTGATGCGTTGTCCTTCTCATCACTTTTTGTGTCCTGTACTTCCTCCTTTTTCTTATTTTTCTTTGCATTTCTCTATCCATCATACTTAGTTTGGGTGACTAAAGGAATTCCGATGATGTTGGAATCAGAGAGTTCTGCATCTTCAATCGGTATAAGGAATTCGACTGGCCATTCCTTAGTGATCTCTCCATGTCTTCATCGATCAATTTATAGTAGGACTGCAACTCCTCCTTGCTTTCATCCCTGTGTGTAGTGATGTAGATGAAGTGTTGGTCTGTACAAAACTTTGTGAATGACCTGTAGTGATGCAAAGTATTCGGGGTCATCCATGAGAATGCTTCAATGGTGTGCTTCAGTTGTAGGTAGTAGGTATGGAAGACAACATTTGATTTCCACTACTTCACCATATGATTCATATACCACAAGGTGGTGAACCTCACGACCAATGGTTCTGATGGTTCGACTTCCGGGAAGGCTGCTCCTACCGTTATTTTCTAGGTGACAAATGCGATTAAAATCAACAACCAACTAAAGTGAAACTCGTAGCCTTGGTCCTGTGCTTTATGACAGTCCTTCTCCAACTCATTGATGAGTTAGCTCGCCTAGTTCATCTGCATTCCTTCGACACACTTCCCTGCGAGGTCGACTACAAATCCGATGACTTGTTTCGACCGATTATTTCTTACGATCTTGCCAGTGATCAGTTGGCAAGAAAGGCACACTACGCCATCATGGATAGAGGCTACTTTGTAGCCTCGCTTTCCCTTCTTCACATTGCCATAGTCTTTTTTTATTCGCTGTGCCAGGGAGCGATTTGCAACCTTCTCTGGGTAGAACTGCTAAGGGTTCAACCCTTGCATTCTCAATCCAGTGATGAGGTGGATCAACGCCAGATCCACAGTGATGCGCCTATCCAACCATAGATACCCTCCATGGTAGCACGACAGGAGGAGTTTAATGCACACGTTAACCTCCTGATGTCGACCGAAGTGGGGGATCTTCATTACATTCAGGATCGTCGATCTCGTGATCTCCTTAATCCATGACTAGGGAACTATCTTGGGATTCTTCCCAGTCATCTTTGTCAGGTACCTATGCAGTGCGAGCATTGCATAGTTCTTCGGGTCTCCAAGGTTGAAGTCGTTGATCTTGAGAGCAGGGATCAGTCCCAACTGAGGTCCAACTGCACGTATCCGATTCGGGAGGTACACAGTGAACAATGTTTACTCAAAGTCACACAGGATGTTGTCTCAGATAACTGCACCAGCCAGAGGCGGGATGTAGTCAGGCAAGACCGATGAGATCTGCTTCACGTTAGCCATATCATCACGGTGCTTGCTTCTTTTCTCAGTCATGGTTGGGATAGACCGATGTGCAGTCGATGGGGATGCTTGCAATCTGCTAGTTGATGATGCATGTATTCCCACAGACATGACTCTCTCAGCCATGAGGTCGATCAAAATCTCCCCTACAAACTTCTCTAGCATGCTATGCTCACCCGACATTCACACTTGTAATAAAATAAATCGAGGAGATGAAAGGACACTCAAGGTAATCAAATGAATGGCGAGGTCTAGACAACACAACGCGGTATGTCATTAGTTCTTTGTTAGCTCAGATATCTTGTTTTGTAAAAAGTGGTCCCAGCACAGCATCCAACGTGTTAAATAAGAAACGTCGTAACGGATTCCTCCAACAGGTCGAAGTGCCTCAATCAATGCGATTCCATCCATTATGGCACGGTCCAATGGTCCAATGGTGATCTTTTTGGAAATAACTGTGTTTCTAGCCGTTCTGGAGTGTTATTCTAATGGTCGGGACGCCTCCAACAGTCATATAGCTTCACCATGGCGAAGTGTCATTCTGTGTTGTTTTTCTATTCCTACGAGGTTCAAGTTATGCAAGCTTGTCTTCTGCAAAGTATTCACTGGAACTCCCTGTTGCTTTTCTAATTTGGATTTCTTCTTACTGAGCTTTCTTTCCTTCTTTCTTGTGATTTGAATCTTTGGATTCCTCTTTCCATTCTTATTCTTATTTTCTCTTAGCATAGTGACTTCGCATTGTTGATGGTATTTCAAAGGGTTTAAAGGTAGTACCTCTTCTCTTGCTATTTACGGGGTGGCTACACTTCTTTCTTGCATGGGAAGGTTCTTTAAACCTTCCTGCGTTCTTCCAACTTTGACAACTAATTCTCTGGCTCTCTGTTTCTTCTACTTATCCTCTTGTTCTTCGATTAGTCGCTCTATTTTTCTAGCCATGAAGTCCCTTAATTCTTTCTATTATGTAGCTTCTTCCTTTGCTTTCCTTTGGATATGATCTTTCTCAATCTAGATCTTCCCTAACAAAAGTGTAAAAGGATCGTTGTTCTCAACAAACTTAATGACTTCAAATTCTTCTTTAGTCGATGTTCCATGAGAAATCATAGGTACATTAGTAATTCTTCCACATAGGGCTATCATTTTTCCTTTAAATAAACTATTGGCATGTTTTCAGATAGAGGCAGAGTATGCATGTTTGTCATTGATGGCAAAGATTAGGACGATCAATAGCGCAACGATAATGGCATGACAATGGAAAGATCAATAGTGAAGAGCAACAATGATCGTTGCATCTCATTCAGACTTCCCAATGACCGTCAGATCTGAATTCAGATAGGAGGAGTGCATAGTAGAAGAAAGTATATCTCAGGCGTCAGATCTGAGCCCAAAGACCGACCATCGTTGGATCCATAAGAAGGAGCACAGTCTTTACGTGCAAGATGAGGCGGACATACAAAGTCCTGAAGTTGTGAATTGTGAAGTGCTTTGTGGATAAGCTCCTGGTCACCACTGGTGGTCACGTGAAGGGAATGAGCTAGTCCATCTAAGCTCCTTTTTCGGAGTCTTGATGATCGCAACATGAAGAATCGAGACCCTTCATCACAGAACTCGCGATATGCGATATCATGAAAAGATATAGACCGTCGAATAATCAAGTTTGTGGACCATTGATCAGGCATGATGAAGTCCCATGAAGTTGTGAAATTGTGATAACAATCCTGACCATTGGAGTCATAGGACCCGTGGCAAGCGATTGGAATTTCGCTGACTTACACATTTGAGGAGTCAAAGGAAAATGGTGTGGGAACTCGTGATATGCGAGATTGCGATGAGATCTGGACCATCGGATCATTGGAGATATCGACCATTGATCAGGCTTGATGAAGTTCATAAGTTCACGAAATACGAAGCGCATTTTGGCACATCTTGTGGTCATCGCCAGTGGTCATGTGAGGGGAAGAAGCTAGCGGTGTTAAGCTCCATCTCGGAGTTTCAGTGATCGCGACTTGGAGTATCGAGACCCTTCATCACAGGAATCACGATTTGCGGGATCACGATGAGATCTGGACCGTCGGATCATTGGATATCTCGATCATTGATCAGGCTCGATGAAGTTCATAAGTTCACAAAATACGAAGCACCTTTTGGAACAGCTTGTGGTCATCGTCAGTGGTCACATGAGGGGACGAATCTAGTGGTACTAAGCTCCATCTCAGAGTTTTGGCAATCGTGACTTGGAGTGTTGAGACCCTTCATCACAGGAATGCCAAAATGCAAAATCACAAAATTCAAATTCTGTTTAGTGCTCGGTCACAGCTAGTGGGCATATGAGATAAATGCAAAATCCTGCAGATTTAATCGAATGATGCTGGTTAATTGGAAACTTGATTGAAGGGTTACTTTTTCACCTCACAGTTAATAGATCAATTACGATTCAGTTAGAAAAACTGAATCATGATTCTTGGACGGTTGGTGATTCAGTTGCTGATGTGTTTTCTTGGAGATTCAAGGTGTAACTGAATAGGTGGTATAGGATAAAATGGAAACGCAATGACTAAGGAAGGTTGGTTGTTTGGAATGAAAAATGAGTTGAACTATAAGAAAGGGAAAATTACAGTATGCGCAGTGTGAGATAAAACTTAGAGATGAGTAACCGATGAGGAATAAACAAAAGCAAGAGAAGAATTGCAGAATAGCTTGAAGCAAGAGCAGAATTACAGAACAACTTGAAGCAGATCAGAATTGCAGAACAGACAGAAGAAGAGAAGAATTGCAGAACAGTTAGAAGCAGACCAGATTTACAGAATAGAGAATAAGTGGTAAGAATCGATTTATCTGTGTCATTGGTTATTGAATCATTTATTTATAATCAGGGAGGTAGGGTGGAGCTAGGGAGGACTATTGTCCTCTGATATTCAAGTTGGTGCTTGAATATTGGAAGTTGTATATTCCATCTAGTTGTAGCTAGAAAAACAGGGTGGCAGGGTGGTGCTTGGGAAAACACAGAGTTTTATGTATGCAAGTTGGTGCTTGTATAAGTGGAAGTATGTGCTTCCATCCAGTCAGTGCTGGAACACTCAGGGAGTTGGTGTTTCCTTCTAGTGGGTGCTAGAGAAACCAAAGATTTGGTGCTCTCAACAAGTTGGAGCTTGTAAAACAGAGGTAGTAGCCTCACTTTGAGTTGGTGCTCAAACATAGATAATGTACAGAACTTAAAAGACTACCTATCATTTTGAAGAAGAAGAGGTTTTGTCCCTTTATGGGTTTCCTCGTGAAAATCTGTCTCTGTGTATATCTTATGTGTGATTGATGCTCATTATTTATGTTGTTCATATGATGTATAATATTTATGGTCACTTGATGAAAGATTAAAAATGGTTTAATATACTTAAAATTGTTTAAGCATAGTAACAACTGATTCACCCCCCCCCCCTTTGAGTTGTCTTAGTAATTTCAACAATTGGTATCAAAGTGGGTTCCTTTTATTTAAAGGTAGATCTGTAACCTTAAAAATGACAAGTCATGAAGGGACTTCAGCCAGTAATCCTCCTCTGTTTGATGGAACAAATTTTGCATTTTGGAAGGTTAGAATGAGAACATACCTAATGTCCTTAGGTGCTGATGTTTGGGATGTAGTAGAGACTGGATACATAAAGCCTGTTGTGCTAGCTTCCAATGATGATAAGTTAGAATTTATCTTTAATGCTAAGTTAATGAATGCTATCTTGAATGGACTTGCAGAAGCCGAGTTTGTAAAGGTTATGCATCTTCAAACTGCCAAAGAAACGTGGGATAAACTTATTAGCAACTATGAAGGAAATGAGAAATTAAAAGATGCCAAAATTCAAACATTTAGGTTGAAGTTTGAACAACTAAAGATGAATGAAGATGAAACAATTAGCAAGTATTTTTTAAGAGTTGAAGAACTTGTGAATGCCATGAAGGGTCTTGGTGAGAAGATTGAAGAATCATCTTTAGTTTAGAAGATTTTAAGATCTTTGCTTGATAAATTTAATCCAAAAGTCTCTGTAATAGAAGAACTAAATGATCTTAAAACTTTGTCCATTGATCAACTCCTAGGAAATTTAACTACATATGAAATGAGAATCAACAAATATAAATCCATTACTAGAGAAGCATCTTTTAAAGCAGACAAGAATACTTATTCAGATTTAGATGATATTGAGGAAAAATTTGTGAGAAGGTTAAAGAAAGGATCAGGAAAATATCAAGGCAAGCTTCCCTTCAAATGTTTTAACTATGGTAAGATAGGTCATTT
>JZKD02S1938986.1:231616-274654 GCA_000966675.3 Picea glauca
AGACCTTAGAGCGGCCAACGGAGCCGTTAAACTCGTCAGGGTGGTCCATTCCAAACGACTTGGGTTATTTAGACAACCCCGGACCGGTTCCACTCTCCCAGTTGACGAACGGTCAGTTTCGCCCGTCAACAGAACTATGGTTTGGAAGACCTGCTTCAATCAAACATTTTAAAGTCTTTGGCAGTAAATGTTACATTAAGAATAATGATGAAAACATTGGCAAATATGATGACAGGGTTGATGAAGGTATATTATTGGGTTATGCTACAAATTGTAAAGGGTACAGATGTTACAATAAGAGGCTGCATAAACTAGTTGATTGTATAGACATAAAAGTTGATGAAGAAATCCCAGTCAGAAATGTAAGAAGTGTTGAACCAAGCACAAAATATATAGTTGAAGATGAAGATGAACAGGTCCAAGGATCAGAAAGAGAAGAATCTGAATCAGATGAAGATACAAATACTCAGGCTGACATAAATTAGCAGAAAGAAACAAACTCACCTCTAAGAACTATTAGAAAGAATCATCCTGAAAATCAAATAATCGGAGATATAAATAAAGGAGTTCAAACAAGAATGAAATTGATTGAAGAATCAGAACAATCTCATGTTGTCTTTTTATCTATGAATGAACCTAAAATTTTTGATGAAGCCAACCAACATGATGATTTCGTTAGAGCTATGAATGAAGAGCTTGATCAGATTGAGAAGAACAATACTTGGGAGCTTGTTCCTAGACCTGAAGACAAGAATGTAATAGGTTCCAAGTGGGTGTTCAAAAATAAAATGAATGAAAAAGGACAAGTTGTTAGAAATAAAGCCAGATTGGTCTGTAAAGGGTATGTAGAAGTTGAAGTTCAGGAATTTGATGAAACTTTTTTCACTAGTGGAAATATTGGAAGCCATCAGAATGTTCCTTGCATAATTATGCCATGAGAACTTTAAAGTGTATCAAATGGATTTCAAGTCATCTTTTCTTAATGGAGATCTAGATGAAGAAGTATATATGGAGAATTTTGAAGGATTCTCATTGACAGATAATCCTAATTATGTTTGCAAGCTAAAGAAGGCCTTATATGGACTGAAACAAGCACCATGAGCTTGGTATTATAGAATGGACAAATTTTTACAAGACAAAGGGTTCAAGAAAGGTATTGTTGACAACAATCTCTACATTAAGTCTAAAGGTGATAATTTACTAGTTTTTTTGGTTTATGTAGATGATATTATTTTTGGTTGTACTAATGAATGATCTGTCCAGTGGTTTTCTAACTCTATGCAAACAAAGTTTGAGATGTCCATGATAGGAGAACTATATTTCTTGGTTTACAAGTAAATCAGAGTTCTGCAGGAATATTTATCTCTCAAGAAAAATATTTGAAAGAGATGTTGAAGAAATTTCAGATGGAGGATTCCTCTCTTGTTAGTACACCTATGGTGGTTGGTTGCAAGCTCAGTAAAGATGATATGTCACCTGATGTTGATCAAAGGATATATCGATCAATGATAGGCAGTCTTCTGTACATCACATCTTCCCGTCCTGATATAATGCAAGTTGTTGGAATGGTAGGTCGATATCAGTCTACTCCTAAACAAAGTCATCTAGTAGCGGTGACAAGGATATTCAAGTACTTGAAGGGCACAATGAATTATGGTCTATGGTATCCCATAAATCATAACTTTCAGTTAACTGCTTATTCAGATGTCAATTGGGCAAACTGTGTTGATGAGAGAAAAAGCACTAGTTGAGGAGCATTCTTCCTGGGTGACTCATTAGTAGCATGTCTTAGTAAAAAGAAAGGATCCATTTCATTATCAACTACAGAGGCAAAATACATTGCTTCTGCTACTTGCTGCACACAAATTTTATGGATGATACAAACTCTTGCAGATTTGAAGGTAACTTACACTGATCCCATTCTACTTCACTGTGATAACACCAGTGCCATTAGTCTCTCTAAGAATCATGTACTTCGTTCAAAATCTAAGCACATACCAATAAAATACCATTTTCTTAGAGAACAAGTTACAAACAAAATTGTTCAAGTGAATTATATTCCTTCCACAGAACAGATAGCTGATATCTTTACTATATCGTTAGCAACGACCCCTTTTGGATATCTTCGTCAAAAGTTGGGGGTTATAACTTTTTTCGTCTAATCTGTTCACCTGGTCAGGGAGAGTACTTATTAAATATATGTTGTATTTCTATGCTGCTCATAGTTGACAGGGGGAGTATGTATCGCAACAGCTCACGGGGAGTGTGTTTCTTCTTTGACATTGATGTCAAAGGGGGAGAAAGTGTGGTAATTTCAAGGATGCTACAATGGTGGTAATTTCAAGGATGCTATAGTGGTATAGTTGCATTTGTTTCAAGGGGTTGCCATCAATGCCAAAAGGGGATATTGTTGGCATCTTTTCAGATAGAGACAAAGTATGTGTGTTTGTCATTGATGGAGAAGATTAGCATGATCAATAGCACAACGATAATGGCATGACAATGGCAAGATCAACAATGAAGAGCAACAATGATCGTTGGATCTCATTCAGACTTCCCGATGACCGTCATATCTGAATTCAGATAGGAGGAGTGCACAGTAGAAGAAAATAGATATCAGGCGTCAGATCTAAGCCCGAAGACTGACTGTCATTGGATCCATAAGAAGGAGCATGGTATTTATGTGCAAGATGAAGTGGGCCTACAAAGTCATGAAGTTGTGAATTGTGAAGTGCTTTGTGGATAAGCTCCTGGTCACCACCGATGGTCACATGAAGGGAAGGAGCTAGTCCATCTAAGCTCTTTTTTCACAGTCTCGTTGATCGCAACATGAAGAATCAAGACCCTTCATCACAGAACTTGTGATATGTGAGATCACGAAAAGATCTAGACCGTTGAATCATCAAGTTTGTGGACCATTGATCAGACATGATGAAGGCCCATGAAGTTGCGAAATCGTGATAACAATACTGACTGTTGGAGTCATAGGACACGTGGCAAGTGATTGGAATTTCATTGACTTTCACATTGGAGGAGTCAATGGAGCATGGTGTGGAAACTCGCGATATGCGAGATCGCGATGAGATCTAGACCGTCGGATCATTGGAGATCTTGACCATTGATCAAGCTCGATGAAGTTCATAAGTTCATGAAATACGAAGCGCCTTTTGGCACAACCTGTGGTCACCGCCGGTGGTCATGTGAAGGGAATAAGCTAGCGGTGTTAAGCTCCATCTCGGAGTTTAAGTGATCATGACTTGGAGTATCGAGACCCTTCATCACAGGAATCGTGATGTGCGATATCGCTATGAGATATGGACCGTTGGATCATTGGAGATCTCGACCGTTGATTAGGCTCGAGGAAGTTCATAAGTTCGTGAAATACGAAGCGCCTTTTGGCACAGCCTGTGGTCACCGCCGGTGGTCACATGAGGGGAATAAGCTAGCGGTACTAAGATAAATCTCAGAGTTTCGGCGATCGCGAGTTGGAGTATCGAGACCCTTCATCACAGGAATGCCAGAATGCGAAATCAAGAAATTCAAATTCTGTTTAGCGCTCGGTCACAACTAGTGGGCATATGAGATAAACGCAAAATCCTGCAGATTTAATCCAACGGTGTTGTTTAATTGGAAACTTGATCGAAGGGTTATTGTTTCACCTCACAGTTAATCGATCAGTTAAGATTCAGTTAGCAAAACTGAATCATGATTCTTGGATGGTTGGCGATTCAGTTGTTGATGCTTTTTCTTGGAGATTCAAGGTGTAACTGAATAGGTGGTATAGAATAAAATGAAAACACAATGACTGTGGAAGGTTGGTCATTCTAAATGAAAAATGAGTTGAACTGTAAGAAAGGGAAAATTACATTATGCGCAGTGTCAGACCGACAACATGCGCAGTGTGGGATAAAACTCAGAGATGAGTAATAGATGAGGAACAGACAGAAGCAAGAGAAGAATTGCAGAACATCTTGAAGTAAGAGAAAAATTGCAGAACAACTTGAAGCAGAGTAGAATTGCAGAACAAACAGAGGAAGAGAAGAATTGCAGAACAGTTAGAAGCAGACCAGATTTACAGAACAGAGAAGAAGTGGTAAGAATTGATTTATCTATGTTGTTGGTTATTCAATCATTTATTTATAATCAGGGAGGTAGGGTGGGGCTAGGGAGGACTGTTGTCCTCTGATATTCAAGTTGGTGCTTGAATATTGGAAGTTGTATCTTCCATCTAGTTGTATCTAGAAAAACAGGGTGGTAGGGTGGTGCTTGGGAAAACACATAGTTTTCTATATGCAAGTTGGTGCTTGTATAAGTGGAAGTAGGTGCTTCTATCCAGTCGATGCTGGAACACTCAGGGAGTTGGTGCTTCCTTCTAGTGAGTTCTAGAGAAACTAGAGAGTTGGTGCTCTCAACAAGTTGGAGCTTGTAAAATAGAGGTTGTAGCCTCACTTTGAGTTGGTGCTCAAACATAGATGATGTACAGAACTTAAAAGACTGCCTATCATTTCGAAGAAGAAGAGGTTTTGTCCCTTTATGGGTTTCCTCGTGAAAATCTGTCTCTGTGTATATCTTATGTGTGATTGATGCTCATTATTTATGTTGTTCATATGATGTATAATATTGATGGTCACTTGATGAAATATTGAAAATGGTTTAATAGACTTAAAAAAATTTAAGCACAATAACAACTGATTTACCCCCCCTCTCAGTTGTCTTAGTAATTTCAATATAAACCTATCCTTCCCAATGAAGGAACCATATCAGGATTTCCAAAAATTTCCCAAGTGATTTATGGAATGATATTCACCTGTGTTTATTCATCCAATACACAGTCTATGTCGAAGTCTCCTATTCTTGTTTCTATGCACTGCTTTTCTTGTAAGATCTCTGGTAAACTGGTGTCTCTGTGATCATTCAGTGTTTCTTTCAACTGTAATAACATAGTCTCTGATTCTTTATGGTTCTCTAACATATCCTTAGCCTCTTGACCTTCTTTATATTTTTCTTGTCTCATGTTCATCTTTTCAACTTTAGCAATCATCCTTGGACAATCCAAAACCTCATGACCAATAGCTTTACAACAAACACAAATAGGACCTATACTAGGGCATTCATTAGCAAGATGTCTCGGTCTTCTGCAGTTATAACATAGTGTCAATCCTCTCTTTATTTTAAATGATCCCCAACCTCTCCTATACTGTTCACTAGGATCACAGTGCTAGACCTGTAAAAAATTCTTTCTAGGTTCCTGCGTCCACTTATTAGTCCAAAAATTCTTTCTATGCATAGGAAAAACATATCTTTCACTATCTTTATCAGATTTATTCAGATCAAATCTTCTAGTTGTGCCCTAGTTTCCATACTAGGACAAAATCTATCAAACATACCTAAATTCATACTTTCGAAGTAAAAATTTCCACTTATCTTACCTTAACTAGAGCACAAAGGTTTAAGATATTACCTCTTCTCTTCAGATCGACTTCCTTTATTTCTTTCTTAGCACAGAGCTTCAAGTAGAATGTTGTGCACCAAAGAAACAGATCTACGTACATAGGTTTTTCTTTTCTTCAGTTCCCAGTAATCACAGTTTCAGGTCCCGACAATGGAACCATTTGTTGGCACAGGGGTAGACCCAGGGTTGAATGCTTCAACAACACACCAAAAAAACCCTAACTACAGGCCATTTCAACAACACCTGTGAAGTAGATGAAGTCTCACCCAAGGTAGAGGCAGGGGGGGTTTTAGGACTCAGGTGTTTACAACCTAGCTGGGACATAGATCTATGATTACAATACTTGAAAGATCACTTAGCCAATAACATGCATTAGATATAGGTTTTCATTCACATTGCAGGTAAAACCCTAAATATAGATCAACGTAATAATAACCAAGATCAAGCACATATACTCATTTAGCACATAGCATCAGTTCATATCTATCATTCATTCATATCATTAAGCACTAAGCTACAACATCAGATGCATTCATTATACATAACATCAACAACACTAAGAAAATAGCCACATAAACAACATCAACAATATTGCACAAAGAACATCAACACGTGATATATGTGGTTCACCCCAATGTGGGGCTACGTCCACCAATCTTCTTCTCTTCTTATTAGTCTTCAATATTCTTACATTCCTCTGCACATATGCACCAAGCCACAGAGACAACTCCACAAAGGACAGGAGATCTGTGCGCACCTCGCCATATCTTCCTTCCCTGAGTTAGGTCAAGGCACAAAGCCAACTCCTATCAAGAACAGAGCCTTCTTACAATCACTTGCACTTATCTCTGCAAGTCTCAACACGTTCTTGCACAAAGCCAATACTCACAACATAATATGCACATAGCCAATGGTCCCTTGCACTAAGCATACAAACACATTGGGCTACTCTTACATCGCTTAGCTACTTATTTATACATTACAAAAAGGCCTAAACATGGGTAAACCCATGGGATGACATCCCATACCTGTTACGTAAACCCTAATAACCCAAAAATTTCATAAAGTCGGTGAGATCCCACTATCTACGCTCTTCCTGGGCACTCTATCTTCAACCAGCTTGTCGAAGTCCCAAAAATGGTCAAACACTGATCCAAAAATGAAGGTATTACTGATAAATTTTCAAGTTAGTTTACTGTACTTTTTGCATCGGATCGTTAAGAATGCGAAATACATAAACTTATTATCTTGTTTGCGGAATATCAAATGTGACTTTTAATTGATGCTTATTAATGAATAAAGAGATCAACCATTAATATACATGCTTCAAATGAAGAGAATAGAACAACAAAACAGAAAGAGAAATAGAGACAAGAGGTTGATAACGAAGTTCACCAATCGTTGGCTACGTCTTTGGGCCCGCTTCCAAGTGGAGGACCTCTTTATTTCTCTTTAAAATGCTCAAAGTTCTCTTACAATTCTCTTTGATGTTACATTACATGCTTCATGACTTCTGTACAAGACCTCCTTGCTCAGATTCATGCACGCACCGTCAAAATCCTCTCAACAACATGAGAAAAATGCCTCTCAAAACATGAGAAAAGGCCAAAATTTACAAACTGCTCCTTCAAAACCCTGCATTAAGAAGTCTCCCTTCAAGCTCAAAAATCCTTGAATTTATAGTATTTAGGCCGAACAAGAGAATCCCAACTTCCCCTAAATATCTGGCCTCTTGTTGGGATCAAATCCCCCTTCAAATGGCCAAAATATCCCAAAAACAATGAAATCTGGGCTTTTCTAAAGTTAAAAAACCCATTTTTAACAAAATACACAGAGTAGCCCCTTTTGGGCTGGGCGTGCCCTTAGATCCTGGTCATTAGGAATATGCATAGGATCACAAGCTAAAAAGGAGGGCACTTAGCTAGGCTAAGCCCCTTTTGGAGCTGTTACACATGATTTTGGTCATCTTGGTGATGTATTAACAATGGTGTACTTAGGCGCCCAACAAGAACTTTCTCCTAAGAAAAGTGGCATTTATCTCCTTCCAGAAAACATATTTTCAAAGTGAGTTCGCAGGCTGGATATGACCTAGGGTGTGAGAATGACCCATTCTCGCAGGCCACCTTCATCTAGGGTGCGAAATTCTCACAGGTTTCTCTATACAAAGGGTGCGAACTTGTTTTTAAGCTTGGAAAAGAGAAGAAGTCTCGAGGGTTCTAGAAGGGAATATTCTAGAAAATGAGTTGGCATTCGTATGGTTGTCATTTTACTCGATTCTCTGATTTGGTGGGATCATTCTCATCCATGTAACCATCTCACCCTCTCCTATATATTGAAAGGACTCTCATGGAAAAGGTTAAGCAAGATTAATTGAAGAATTGGTGAAGGAATTGTGTGAAGAACCCTGCTTGAACAGAAGCTTGGAGACTCTAGTAGGTCTATCAAGAGGAATTGGATATTCTTCATGCAAGTACAGAACAAGTGTGTGTGTTGGAACCAAGAGTCACCGAAAGGAAGCTTGCGACATCAAGGCGATCAGGCTGTATCTTCTACTTTCAATTAATATGATACAACGACATGTCATTTTCCCATAAAGTCATTCTTACTTTATTGTGCAATTCCTTGATCATATGCATAAGTTGATGATTGAATACATTTTGCTATCTTCACTTTGGTTGGTTTGTGTTGTCTTGGTCTTGACCTCATGAGAGCACCGGAGCGAAGCGGGGGCAATAGAGACTTAAGGAAGCGATACAAAGGTATGTCACTTGTTCCTCCTTACTAGCTAATTCAATGGTCGTAACTTAGGGAAAGAGTCATGTCCTGTAATATTTTGTTCTAGATCCAGGTGGATCTAGGGAGATTTGTTAGTGTCTGCACCTACCAATTAGTCTGATAAAAAAATTAGCAACTCCACTGGGGATGCAACCCATTTTTTAGTGTTTTTTGGTGTTTTTCCTTGGCCATTTTCTCTTGCCTTACCTTTCTTCATTTCTATCAATCTTTGAGTCTTCAGGAGACCCTGACAGACTCTTTGGGTCTAGAAGTCCCTTCAAAATTTTTGTCTTTTTCCAATTTTTTTCCTAGTTTCAAGCCTTCTCGCACTGAACCCCTTAGTGGCCTACGAGAACCCCTTGAGTTCGCACTCTGCCTTTCAGTCCAATGCAAGATTCTCACACTCTGCTTGTGGCCAGCCTGCGAGAATGATCCATTCTTGCACTGTACATTGCTGATAGCCTGCGAACCCATTTTTAAATTTTTTGGAATTAAGGTTTTTGTATGCTCAGATGCCCAGATCTATATGTGGGTCTGAAAAGAACTTCTTGGGCCACTGGTTGATTGTTTCTTGACTTCGGATTTTGTGCACGACCAGTCTTCAGAAATCAAAGGCTCTTCTTGTCCATCTTTTTCTCAACTCTCATCTCTTGAATTTTCTTAGCAAGGATATAATCTCTGATCTTGGAATCTGAGTACTTGTTTGGTTAGGAGCCGGTGATCGGTTTGAAAGTTGGGATTGTTTGTCTTTCTCATTTGGTCATTACTTGGAAAATCATTGTTCTCATGCAATTGAAAAGACTAGTCTTGTCTGCTTATCATTTTTGTCTCCATTGAAATATTGGTTTTGGTTTTGTTTATTGCTTATTCGTTAGTTATTGGTTTTCCTTAGTTTCACCACCATGGTGGTTCTTTTTGAAAAGTAAAAAAAAAATTTCTTTTTAAAAGAATTTTCATTTTGAAAATATTGGAAATCAATCGTTGAAATAGAACAAATAGAGAATTGTCATTGTTACGTGATTCGTTGAAGATTGCATTTTAAAGAAGATTGTATATCGTAGTTCAAGATTGTTCCAGAAAACTCCTCTTTCCCTCCTATAAATAGGATTCATTGAACAAGAATTGATATCTCTTCATTCCTATCTATGCATTGTTGGGTCAGAGTCTCACACAACATCGGTTTCTTCTCCGTTTCCTTTGAGTAACAACAACCCTTAATAATATTGCGCAATGTTAAAATTTAACTAGTAACTCTTTTCTAGGACTCTATTACACCAACAATTAGCTAGGCTAGAGCTTTGGAATAGGCAGAGAGATACACTCTCCAAAGCACAAAAAACACAATAGCATCTTGTGTTAAGGAGTGTGAAATCCCATTTACAACATTTTTCCCTAAGAATCCCTTCTTACACAAGGGTCAAACCCGAGGTTGCATTGATATTGACAGAGTTACTCACCCTGCTTCGTTGATATCGGTGTAGAGATTGCACGTATTACGGGGGTCACTTGAAGGTATACCCACAATGATGAGTGGAAGCCTCTCAATTTGATTTTGGGCTAGATACCCTGCCCTTGCGTGTGGATCGAACTGTCGACTGTCCCCCCAGGATTTATTGTTTTCGATGGTAACCTTAGTGGCCTATCTTCTTAGGGTCTTACACAAGGTGACTATGAAGGGGAAATTCTTCATAGTACCTGGAATCGACGTTGGCCAAACTCACTCGGGCTGCTTGGAGGGTATACCCACAATTATGTGTGGGAGCTTGCACTAGAGTGTAAGTCCGTTAAGCAGGTCATCAACGTAAATTTTCCACCCTATCCCAGCCCCTTCTCATCGTATTGTTGCGATGTTGGATTTCATCACCAACTAGTAACTTCAGAATTAGAAGGTCTTGTTTTCTTGGTGTTGTTTCCTAGAATTTTTACTAGTGCATGCTGTTTGTTTACCCAAGTTGACCACAGGATTTTCTTCGTAAGTTTGTAACTCGTTCACAATAGACCCTCCACGTTGTTCACGTAGAATGTAGGGCTTACCCCCAGAAAATCTGGAAGGTTCTCAACCCTTGCCTACAAGCTCACCAGAGGGCTCTCCTCAATAGAGTGAAGTCCAAGACGTCACCACTCCACAAGTGGAAAGAACTGAATCTCTAGAATGGTTTCGAATTGCCAATTCTTGAGAGGACTTTTGACTTCACCCTGATTCTGAGAGACATATTATGCGAGTGAATTCTTCCGCAGACTTAGTTGTTTTGTCTTCTGTATCACCGAATGGACCTTTTCCAGGACCTGAGGGCCAAGATCCTTTTTGGACTACTGGCATTTTTAGACGGGATCTCTTTGGTTTAGGAGCATGCATTGATATCACCGTCTCACCTACATTCCCCAAAACCTCTGACCCAGACACAATACCTTTTACTACTGCTTATTATTTTCCTGGTACAGAAGCTCTACGAGTTGAACACATCTTGACCCTCCCTTTAAAAATGGTCCATTACACAGATACTATGACTATTCACACCAGGATTACAGTGGCTATTCAAGCTCCCATTGGCACACCGCTCTCGCCCAGTGTCACCCCGACACTTCCACCCGGATACCGTGCGTTGAATGCTTCTAGTCCCACTTCTACACAAACCCCATTCAAAACTCCTGGTGGTCCCTCTTCTTTTGGGCACTCTCCTCCCGGCTTCATTCTGACACTTCCTCAACCCCCTTTCAGAGGACCTTTTCCATCCTCTATCGGTGGCACCAATCCTAGTGGCACCATCCCGTCATTCACACAAAATTACCAGATTCCTGTTGGTGGACAATTTCACCAAGGAGGTTTGACTCAACCCCCCCTTGTAGGGAAAATTCCTATTGGAATGCAAATCCCAATTGGAACACAACCTTCGATGGGAGCACAACCCCCACCAACCCCACCCTATGGAAAAAACATACCTCCATCCATGGCCCATTATTGGAATCATCTAATACAACATAATCCTCAATCGACCAAAGGACAACAACCTCAAGTTACCTCTGTTGTACCCCCTAGTATAGGCCAACCATATCTAGATACGTCCAATCCTATTTGGGGTTTGAATGCTCAAACTCACGTCCCTATTCAAGGATACAATCCCATGAGCTACTTTCCTCCACAACAACCACCGAATCTACCTTGGTCTTCGCATTATATGCAGACTGCTTATGGTCCCACTGGTTTTCTGATGGGACTCCCTCCCCAAAGCCACCAGTACCTGCATGTGAATAGATAGTTACCCTTCTTGGCCACTTTGGACCTCTCAGATCTGTCGAGGATTTTAAGCGATCCAATCCGTCACTCTCCCCAATGGCCCGTTATACCAACCAAGCTACCATCTGACATCCCTAAATTCGATGGCAAAGAGGGAGAGGACCCAAACAATCACGTGATGAATTTTCACCTCTGGTGCTCGTCCAAATCCTTGATGGATGACCCTATTCGTTTATGTCTTTTTCAAAGAACTCTCACGGGTTCTGCCGCGAAGTGGTATATATAATTACCATGAGGTTTCTTCGCTGACTTCAACACCCTCTCTATGGCTTTCCTCACCCACTACCAGTTACCGATCCGTTATGAAACGGGGACCAAGATTTTGAGTTCTTTCAAACAAAACATAGCCACTCATATATCCAATCACATTCATGAGTGGTGACAGAGACGACGTCTCATCAAACTCAAAATTCCCGATCAGTTGCTGGAGGAGTGGTTCACCAAACCATTCATGAACGACATCGGTCGTGACATCACCATGGGTGGAGTTGTCATGGAATAACAGGCCATAAGTCGTGCGCAATACCTTGACCTCGTTTACTCACAAATGGGTACTCTTTACGATTTACTCCCTGATGGACCTCATCCTTCCACTTCCGCCACTTCAACTACTCCAGCTGCTTCTCATGCAGTCGGTAGTGTGCTAGGCACTTTCCATGCCCAACCACATTCTTCCTCAAGAAACAACCCCAAACCCGGTTCTTCTAATGCTCAAAATGCTCCGTCTCCTACCCCTCCCACCGACAAGACTTCTGAGGTAAATGCTGTCCAATCTACCCCAACTGGTAAAAACAAATCCAGAAAAGGAAAGGGTAAGAATAAGGAGGAAAAAAATACTTCGCAAGCAGAGAGAACCATAAATCCACCTGTTGATGATAGGGATAAGCGAAAACCTCAATACCCTTGTCTTATATGTGGTGATGATCACTACACGAAGGATTGTCCATGATGCGCCGAGGTTACTAAGTTCATTCAAGGAGCCCCGAAACCACCCACTCCGGTCATTTTGTCCCAACCCTTCCCCTCTCAACAACAGGCCCAATTGGTCATTCATGACCAACCTTGCCTTTCCACTACGTCCTATGTATTAATGTGTACTGGCAATTCAAAGAAGAATGACATTGCACTTACCACTCAAACCAAATATTATTCTCCCTCTAAGGAGAAGGTTGATTTTATACCTCCTTCATTGGTCCAACCATCTCCCACGACTCCACTTACCAACGGTCCTCTTCATCTTGAATGACCGAGTCTTGACACAGTTCTTTGCCCCCCTCCAAAGGGAGTCGTTTAGAAATTAGATTTCAATCCTCATGCTCGTGCTGCCCAGAACTACAACATTGTTGAAGATCTAGCCCAAGCGCCTTCCACGATGTCAACCCTCGAAGTCCTTCAAAGTTGTCCCACACAACAGAAGGCACTGTTGAAAGATATCGGTGGAATCGACCCGACAGATATGAATTTAATAATTTTTGACTTGGAAGATCACATTCCAAGGTTACCCCCTCAAATCGCATTCCAAATCCAAGTGATTGTCTCTGAAAAAAACATTTGTAGAACCGTTATCGGCGAGGGTGCCTCGACGTGTGTCATGTCTGTTACCTACTGGAAATCCATCAGTTCTCCCTCTTTGATTGAATCCCATAACACACTCAAAGCCTTCAATGGCTTCGGTTTTAATCCTTACGGTGTCCTTCCTTCATTTCCAATCACGTTAGAAGGGAAAACGGTCCAAATTGAAGTGGAAGTCTTTGATGCTCCTCTTGATTACAATCTTCTGCTTGGTCTTACGTGATCGATTAAATGCATGCATTTGTGTTGACTCTTTTTCATGCTGTATGTTTCCCACATCAAGGAAAGGTAATTATCGTCGACCAATTAGCCTTCTTTAACTCGAATACGCACACTGGCAACATACCATTCATCACCAAAACCCCACCGGGTTACGAGAACGTCGGTGTAGGTCTTCTCAAAGACTCTTCGTTAATGGTAACCTTCCCCATTCCACCACCCAATGTTCCAAACTCATCTTTCACTTCAATCAACATGATCTCCACCTTGATTCACGAAACCCCTACGTCTCATGACCCATGGATGGTACCCGACCCCAACGATCATCTTTGTTATGGCGACAAAATGCCTTTAAGTCTGGTCGAATCTGCCTATCAGGTCATTCAATCGACAACCCTTTCTAGCCCCTCTCTTGGTGATTTATCTCCAGATCCTTTCCGTGTCATTTTTCCCATGGACGAGATGATCATGTTCATCATGGAAGACACCCCCTAGAACGATGGACATCACCGTTCCATCCTCTTCCTGGAACAACACACCATCGAGAGCTACCAACGGATCTCAATCCCATCAACCGTTGTCGTCATTTCAACCGTTCCCGAGTCCACACATGATGTGTTTTCCAAAGGGAACTTAAGCAATATCTCACCCACTATTCCCCTCGACATATCCATCAAACCTAGAATCGTCGAAAATGTGCATATCGGAGCTTTGTGTTCCCTTGATGAAGTCGTCATCTACAAGTTACTTTTCAAAGAATTTCGTGACGTCTTCGCTTGGAGCTATGAATAAATGCCGGGTATCGACCTCGACATTGTGATACATGAAATTAAGACATACCCAGTCGCTAAACCCGTCCGGCAATGCCTTCATCCAGTTCACCCACGTAAAGCGGCTGCTATCAAGCTTGAAGTCGAGAAACTTCGCAAAGCCAACTTTATTTACCCAGTGGCCCGCACTGACTGGGTTTCCAATCGTGTCCTGATCAACAAGAAACAAGGCACAATATACATGTGCATTGATTATAGGGATATTAACAAAGCTTGTCCTAAAGACAACTCTCCTACCCCCTTTGTTGACCAAATTGTTGAAGATTTTGCCGAAAGAGAAATCTTCTCTTTGATGGATGGTTTCTCCAGATATAATCAAATAAATATTGTTCTCGAGGATCAACACAAAACCTCTTTTATTTGTCCTTGGGGCACTTTCGCTTATCGGAAACTTCCTTTTGGTCTAAAGAACGTTGGCGCAACTTTTCAGCATGCTATGTCTTATGCCTTCCATGATATCAAGCACATCGTGCAGCCATATCTTGATGACTTACCCTCTCATTCCATGCGTCGGGTCGATCATCCAATCCACCTCCGAGCCATTTTCCTCCGCTGTCGGTTTTACCATATACGCTTGAATCCTCACAAATGAATTTTTTGCGTAGAATCCGACCGACTTCTAGGCTTTATTGTTTCACGTCAAGGGATCAGGGTAGATCCTTTAAAGGTTGAGGTGATTCTCAATCTCCCTCCTCCTTCTACACATCACCAGTTACAAAGTTTGCAAGGGAAATCAAACTTTCTTCGTCGTTTCATCCCAAACTATGCGAAGATAACTCTTGGATTTACTCAACTACTCAAAAAGGGGTTTGAGTTCGTATGAGATACCATCGCAAACAAAGCCTTTGAATCTTTGAAACTCTCCCTGACACGTGCTCCAATTCTCTTCCCCCCTGATTACAGTCGCGATTACTTCCTCTACCTCGTAGCCTCGGATTACACCATCGCTATGGTTCTTGTCCAGGAGGATGATTCCCATGACGAACATGTTATCAAATACTGAGTCAAAGTCTAACGCCTACTGAAACCAAGTATTTACATGTCGAAAAACTATCCTTGGTATCCGTCTAAGAAGTTCAACGTTTCCTCTCTCGCAAGACTACTGTAATTTCTAATTGCAACCCTATGCAACACATTCTCACACGTCAATTACTAGGGGGAAAATACTCCAAATGGATCGTGATACTCCAGGATTTTGACTTGGAATTTGAACGAGCTAAGTCCAAGAAGTCCTTAGTGTTTGTCGAGTTGATATGCGACTTTCCCTACTCTGAAACGGAAAATGTAGCAACCGATTCATTACCTGATGAATCCCTTTTCCTAATTAGTTCCGATGATCTTTGGTACGGAGATATCATCATATATATCCAAACCTAGAATTTTCAACCCAATTTGTCCAGTACTGACCAGCATTGAATACGCTACCAAGCCCATCAATATATTATCCTTGGGGATACTCTTTATTGTCGTGGGATTGACTCAGTTTTTCGACGCTGCCTCACATTTGACGAAGCCGAGAAAACCTTAAATGACTGCCATTCTGGAGCCTGTGGCGGTCATATGTCCGGGTATGCTACTGCCTAGAAGATCTTACGAGCAGGGTATTTTTTGCCTTCTTTATTTAATGATTGCATAATTGTCGTCCAAAAATGCCACGCTTGCCAGACCTATAATCATAAGATACGATCACATCCTGCTCCTCTTCACCCTGTGGTCTTCGTTGGTCCCTTTGCGAAATGGGGTATCGATTTCATGACATGTCACCCCCACTCGGCCGAGGGGCATGGATACATTATTGTAGCCATAGATTATTTTACGAAATGGGCCGAGGCGATCCTGACATTTGACAATACTGTAAAGACCGCAACATTATTCATTTTCAATCACATCATAGCTCATTTTGGTTTTCCTCAGGCTATCGTCACTGATCACGGTAGCCACTTTGGAAACTTCATGATGTTCAAACTCACTGAAACGTTGGGTATTTGCCATGAAAACTCAATGCCCTATTACCCACAAGCCAATGACCAAGTCGAAGCGATTAACAAAGTTCTCATAACCATGCTTCAACGAATGATAGGGATTCACAAAACAAGTTGGCACACAATGTTGTTTTCATCATTATGGGCTTATCGGACATTCGTTAAGTCTGCTATGGGGTTTACACCTTTCCAGTTAGTCTATGGTCTAGAAGCCATCCTCACGATTGAATGTAAGATACCCTCCTTAAAACTAGTCGTCGAACTCCTACCAAACACTTCTACCGAGGAAGAACATCTGTTGTATCTCATGTGATTAGATGAAACTTGACGTGATGTTTCCCTAGTCATAGAAGCCCAGAAGAAATGTGTCAAGGCCCAATACAACAAACATGTCAAGCCTCATGTTTTCTTCGAAGGAGATCTGGTTCTCCTATACGAACAAGATCGAGATATGCTAGGAGCTGGAAAATTCGAAGCCATGTGGCGAGGTCCTTATATCGTTAGACGCGTTTTGGAGAAAAGAGTTTACGAGTTAGTAGATTATGACAGTATCCCTTTGAGTGAACCCAGAAATGGGTTGTACTTAAAGAAGTACTATGCATAAGATCACCTGTGCATGAGTACTTGTATTTTATTGTATCATACTTCTTGTGTGTTACTGTAAGTATGCTTTTTCGTTAACTAGTCTCTGCCCTTATGTTACGTTGTGTTTGGTTTCCATATGTCAGAGTCTTCACTACCCCACATTGGCTTCGCTAATGGTGCTAGTTGTAGTACTCAGAACCTTGCTTCTGCTGCGTGGGAAATTTACGGCCCTACAAACGAACTTATCACTCTACGAGGTGTGTGCCTCGGTCGTGTGACCAACAATATTGCAGAGTATAGCGCCATTATCGAATTGTTGATTGATGTTATATCGCTCGGTATCTGTCACTTGGTTGTATGACTCGATTCGCAGCTCATAGTACTACAGTTAAGTAATGTCTATGCTATTCGAAGTCCTACTTTGTTACGGGTATATTTGTGAATTCGCCTCTTGGAACGTTATTTTGATTATATTGAGTATCAACATATTCCTAGATTTCTAAATACATTAATTGATGCATTAGCTAACTATGTACTAGATAGACATTTGGGTCATTTATAAATCAATCACATCACAAGTATCACACAACACAAGATAAGTCGTTAGAAGCCGTATGTATATATAACGATCAAAACGTTTTTTACAAAAAAGTTATGTCTAAGGACCAAAATTTCAAAATCTGAAGCTCATAGCTTCTACAAAGTAACATCATGGATGACGTTCATGGTAACACACGACAGCCCGGGCAACCCTACAAAGCATTCGACCAATAGACTCTGACACACCCACCGTATGACGCTGATAACGTCGCGGGACCTCTCCAAGAGGCATGTCCGGAATGTCTACAGTCAAACCCTCTAAGTTTTGTTCCACTGCCTCATAATATTCAGTGTCCTATCGTGGCATGGGAGCCACCTCTCCTCATCGCTGAATAGGAGAAGTACCCGGAGGTCGATAAGTCCCCACGTCTGTGTCATCAAAAAATAATTTTTGTAATTAGACCTTGGACAAACATAAAAACATTTGCATATGATAAAACTCACAAAAAACATTTAAAAAGTGAAAAAATGTGTACTTCTTACCTCGATCTCCCCACTAAGCATCCTCAGGTAGGGCCAAGTCTGGATCCCCTCAGAAGTCCAACCCAGCATAGGCATAATCATCGACCATTGACATTTGTGGCCACAACCAGTCAAAGAAGGAATCATTGTATTTGATGATTAGTCCAGCTACATGTCGGGCCATGAGGTTACACCACCTCAACATCCTCGGATCCTATGGAGCTGGTAAACCCCACTCAACCTGCAACCTCAGCAATGGAACCCTCTCAAGAAAGAAAGACACCAACAGTGGCTCGTATCCGAATTGCTTTAGGTTGCCTCTCCTGCATTTAGTCAACTGCCTCTTCACGCTACGAAGGACTGCGTTTGACCAGTTAAAGAACCGAGCCTCAGTACACTCTATGGCGTACTGAAAGTAGCGCTAGAGAGCCATGTGTGGAGAAGCGCTCCCAGCCATACGAGCAATGGTGAAAAAAATAGTGTGAAGGGTCAAATCCTGGACCCCCCAAATGGCCACTTTTTCTTTGCTTCTTTCCGCCTATGGAACACAATACAGATGACAATATTCACTCAAAGGCAACCCACCACCTCGGCTACCAGTCAAGCTAGTGTGGTACCCACGCCGTGATAGTCCTGTTAGGAAATAAATGTACTCGATATCCAAGGACAATGTGTGGACCCCTACGTGGAATACTTGTTGGTCCACGTCCCACATACGAATGAGGTACTCCAACAGCCTGACTTGGGCCCTCATACCCAGGATCCGAAACAATTTCAGGACACCACAATCTCACAAAGTGGAAACGGTGCCCGAGTTATTCCCAGCTATAGAATCATCTTCTTCATTCTCTCTTTCACACCATTCCAGAACCATGGTGACAGCCAAATGCCTGCACAAGAACCATAAGAAGAAGGTCAACAACTCTCTTCAAGCCTTGGTACATTTTTCATTGAGCAAACATCAAAGAAATTTTTCATTTTTCAGTTCTCGCAGGTGCCCCTTTAGCACAGTGCGAGGTTCTCATAGGTGCCTTTGGGGCCACCTGCGAGAATCATGCATTCTCGCAGGTCCTGTGTGGCTAGCCTGCGAGAATGCCTGAGCGTAAATTTTAGCCCTAAAAAAAGCTCAAAAACTTGAAATTTACCAATGAAAACAAAAAATTGAACCATGAAAAGTTAGAAGACAAGGAGCTTACCTCATTGCCAAAGACGGTTCGCCAAATGGTTGTTCGTACCTTCCGCAATCGAGAACCAAAATTCAAGGGCAAAAGAGGGGTTTTGGGCTAAAATCTTGGCAAAGTTACAATGACTATGGTAAAATAACTATTACCCACTTATATTTACTTTTTACCATTTTTGTTGGTTTTTATAATTGTTTTATTTTATCAAACCTAATGCCTAACACCCCTATGAGTGTGACTTTCTGTAGACATGATGACTCCGACGTCCATTGGCAGGGATATATATATTTTTCTCTTTTTCATCGCATGTTTAAGTTGTTTTTTATGGTTTTTTGCATAAAACCTTGAGCTTGGTCTTTGTCCTTTCTCACACTCGAAAATACATGAGAACGTAATCGAGCACACTTTTATCACTTTTTTAGGCTCAACAAGGTTATACAAAAAAGGAACCCCCTGAAGTCCTCTTTAATCTCTTTTCAGACTCTCTAAACATGAAAAGATTGTCAAGCGATCTTGCTATCTTCATGATCGTTAAAGTATTTGAAGAGAGCATCTGTTGGGCGATAATTTATCTCTTTTTCGGTCTCATCATACTGTTTTATGAAAAAGGAACTGAGAGAGTTCTCTTTTGAGTGTTTTTCAGACTCTATAATCATGAAAAACCTTTGAGTTTTCTATCTTTGGACTCGTTAAACAAACATCGAAATACCCGTAATGGGACCGAACCACTCCTTCCTAGGGTTCGTTAAATATACTCCGAGGGACTTGTCTGAAGGATGAGCTTACATCAATAAGCATATGTTATCCTCCTCAAGCTTGCGTAAAAATAAAGATGTACTTGCCAGAAATGATGGGGGAAAATTTGGGAAGGGGTTGTGTTTTCATATTCATATTATTGGCAGTAAGTGTCGCTCTTGAACATGACACCCCCCTATTCATTATCTGAAGCCAGTTTGGGAAATCCATTTGTCTTTCATTTGACTTGCTACAAGGTCATATCCTAATTTGTCTCTGATTCAGTTTTGCCAAATCATTGGTCATGTCATTCATATGTTCAAGAGAAGTTCATCTGAAACCTCTATTGAGTCGGCCATCTACAGTTGTCCATTCTCTCCGTGTCAGCCTTTCCTGTGTCTAGTTCAACTTACATCATACTCTGTTCCGCCTTCAAAATCTGTTACTCATTTCGTTTCATTGAAGGGGGATACATCAAGGCCCTCATGTGATGAGTTTTGTTCCATCGACTCCAGCTCATTATCTGGAAACAAAACTTAGAAACTATTTGGTACCTTGGAACTTACATGCCTCAATGGCAGGTTTCCTCACTTTCAATAGTGGATTTTCATCATTGACCCCTAATCGAGAGATTCTGTCGAATGTTTGACCTCAACTCATTTATTCACATTCGGTGGATTGTACTAGTGTACCTTGGGAGTCATTGACATTAATGGTGATTTCCCTCGCACTTGTTAATGGTTTCAGCAATGACCGGTAATCAAGTGGTTTCTACCATGTTCGACTTCAGTACATGTAATCACATGGTTAGATTCATACTTTTAGGTGAAGGGATTGAATACCCTGGGTCTCATCTCTTTGATCCAGCCTACGATGGAATATGTATAATTCACTGACACATAGATCCACTTTGTATCTCTCGTGGCTATGTCGTCTTAATTTGAATCTTCTTGCATGGATCCACAGTGTATTCTTGGTGGCTATGTGATGTTTGATGGCATGGATCCATGGTGTATGATTGGTGGCCATGACCTATGTTGATGATGTCATCTGTCTACAATCTGAGTATGGGAATGCCTACCTCATAACTAGTATGATATTCTACAGATGCTTGGTTGTTTGCAGGTTTCTGATTAGGTGAGATCCTGGTTTCCGACACACACACACGCAGTTTACAAAGTATTTCGGCTGTCACTAATTCCGGCCTCATAATTTGGGGGGAATTCTGTTACACATGATTTTGGTCATCTTGGTGATGTATTAACAATGGTGTACTCAGGCTCCCAACAAGAACTTTCTCCTAAGAAAAGTGGCATTTATCTCCTTCCATAAAACATATTTTCAAAGTGAGTTCGCAGGCTGCATATGGCCTAGGGTGCGAGAATGACCCATTCTCATAGGCCACCTTCATCTAGGGTGCAAACTTCTCACAGGTTGCTCTATACACAGGGTGCAAACTTGTTTTTAAGCTTGGAAAAGAGAAGAAGTCTTGAGGGTTCTAGAAGGGAATCTTCTAGAAAATGAGTTGGCATTCATATCGTTGTCATTTTACTGGCTTCTATGATTTGGTGGGATCATTCTCGTCCATGTAACCATCTCACCCTCTCCTATATATTGAAAGGATTCTCATGCAAAAGGTTAAGCAATATTAATTGAAGAATTGGTGAAGGAATTGTGTGAAGAACCCTGCTTGAACAAAAGATTGGAGACTCTAGTAGGTCTATCAAGAGGAATTGGATCTTCTTCATGCAAGTACAGAAGGAACCAAGAGTCACCGAAAGGAAGCTTGTGACATCAAGGCGATCAGGTTATATCTTCTACTTTCAATTAATATGATACAGTGACATGTCCTTTTCCCATAAAGTCATTCTTACTTTATTGTGTAATTCTTGTATCATATGCATAAGTTGACAATTGAATACATTTTTCTATCTTCACTTTGGTTGGTTTGTGTTGTCTTGGTCTTGACCTCATGAGATCACCGGAGTGAAGCGGGGGCAACAGAGACTTAAGTAAGTGATACAAATATATGTCACTTGTTACTCCTTACTAGCTAATTCAATGGTCGTAACTTAGGGAAAGAGTCATGTCATGTCCTGTTTTGTTCTAGATCCAGGTGGATCTAGGAAGATCTGTTAGTGTCCGCACCTACCGATTAGTCTGATAATAGGAGCGTTCCCTCCTGGTGTTTTAATGCAATAACAAAATCCTTCCAGGAAAAGATTGTTTTACCACTTTTCTTAAGATCATATCTAGTTCTTCTTTCCCACCATATGAGATTTGTGCCTCCCAATTTGAGACTTGCTAGTTGGATCTTAGTTTCATCATCAACAATCTTTTGTATCCTGCAATATAATTCTAATTGTCTCACCGAATTATCTAGCTTTTCTGCATCTAATTCACCAAGATAAGTGGGTAATTGAAACTTTACATCTAACTTTAATAATGACATATAAGAAGAATGATGAGTTTTTTTCTTATCCTTGGAGGAATTTACACTTTCTTTATTATTATATGATGAGGATGAAGGAGAAGAAGGTTCTGAAGGTCCACCACCTCCAACTCCTCCTTCTGCTCTTACCGAAGATTCACCTTCTTCAAATTTTGGATTCCTTCGCTGACCTCTTTCATGGTAAAGCTCCCTTACCATGGCTTGCATCAATTTAAAGGCCTCGAAGAAATCATATTTAGATTTGAAGGGACCCAATTTCCATGGTGAAGACATCTCTTGCTTATGCAACCACCTTTGAATCTCTGTGGCAAGAGCCTCAAGTTGGCCTTCTCCTCACTTGAGTTTTTCTCTAGTGAGCATCCAATGCTTGCAATTCTTGACAAACCTTCACAACCAAATGCTCTGATACCATAAAATTGATCCAAAAATGAAGGCATTACTGATAAATTTGCAAGTTAGTTTACTGTACTTTTTGCATCGGATCGTTAAGAATGCGAAATACATAAACTTATTATCTTGTTTGCGGAATATCAAATGTGACTTTTACTTGATGCTTATTAATGAATAAAGAGATCAGCCATTAATATACATGCTTCAAATGAAGAGAATAGAACAACAAAACAGAAAGGGAAATAAATACAAGAGGTTGATAATGGAGTTCACCAATCGTTGGCTTCGTCTCCGGGCCCGCTTCCAAGTGGAGGACTTCTTTATTTCTCTTTAAAATGCTCAAAGTTCTCTTACAATGATCTTTGCTTTTACATTACATGCTTCATGACTTTTGTACAAGACCTCCTTTTTCAGATTCATGCATGCACCATCAAAATCCTCTCAATAACATGAGAAAAACACCTCTCAAAACATGAGAAAAGGCCAAAATTTACAAACGACTCCTTCAAAACCCTGCATCAAAAAGCCTCCCTTCAAGCTCAAAAATCCTTGAATTTATAGTATTTAGGCCCAATAAGAGAAGCCCAACTTCCCCTAAAGATCTGGATTCTTGTTGGGATCAAATCCCCCTTAAAATGGCCAAAATATCCCAAAAACAGTGAAATCTGGGCTTTTCTAAAGTTAAAAAACCCATTTTTAACAAAATACACAGAGTAGCCCCTTTTGGGTTGGGCGCACCCTTAACTCCTGGTCATTAGGCATCTGCATAGGATCACAAGCTCAAAAGGAGGGTGCTTAGCTGGGCTAAGCCCCTTTTGGAGTGTGCCCTCCTGGTCTCATGGGATTCTCCTCAAAACCAAGGCTGAGGCTTATCCATTGGGCGCCCCCCCTTTACTTTATCACCTTTATTTATATTATTTTGTGTTTAGTGTTACAAGCACCACCAAGGGCACGTTGGCAAGGGACTTTTGTGAAAGGCTTGGGCATGACCCAAGAGGTCATGGGATCAAACCCCATGGACTCCAATAAAACTTTTGCCACCATCCATTAACCAATACCATGGTGCCACGTGGCAACCCATGATTAGGCCATGTGACACCCAACCATTTTCCAAACAAATTCCACTTGTCAGCTATTGGTTGGATCCCTGTCACTGAACAGTCACCTTCTGTTGGACTACCACTTGTCTCCACTTATCTCTGCCATGTCAGCACTGCTGATGTCATACTGATGTCATCATTTGACTGGACCTATTGACTTTTTGCCTGTTTGGGAAAACGGTCAGAGTACAATAACTCTCACATACAATGTCTGTTTGAGAAAGTAAATATATGGCTGGAATCGGGAGAATGAACTAGACACAATGGCATTGGTCTCGTCAAAATCTGAGAACTTTCATTTTTGAGCATTTTTTGGACCCGAGGATCCTCCTGGATCAGTCCTCCCCACTTTGGAAGCTTTTGGACCACCAAAATTCTTCTTTTACTCAGGTGATAAGTGAGGGTACTGCCTCCCCACTTTGTCCTATATCATCCATCCTCTATGCTGGGATAATGATCACCTGACTAATCACAAAAAACATGAAAACTGAGATAGCATTGTTTATCAAAGTAATCATTTCATTTATCACACAACCATATACATTATTTGTTTCACTTTGCAGCCATACACAACTGAATATCATCAAACTAATCAACAATAATGAGTATGCAAATGAAAATGACAAAACATGCTTCCCCTTTTGAATAGGAACAATAATCAAATTATGCAGCTGAACCTCGTGCTGTACCTCTGGTGACACTTCATGACTGTTAGAAACATACTGAACCATCTCATGTTTAGCATCACTAACTTCATGTTTTATTACATACATAAGTGCTAAAATTTTTCTTGCATTTACCATTCTTTTTAACTTCCCTGTAGCTACAAAAGACATCTCAATTTTCATGCGATGAGCATGAACAATGTACTCTTTCCTATCTTTCTTGAAGCAATATTTATTTTCCTCCCTGTAGAATATGGCTTTCCTATCATAAAGGTATGGGATTCCCAATACAATTCCACATATGTCCAGTGGAACTATATCAAGCTCTACTTTATCATGATACTTATAAGTGATTTCAAACTTAATTTTACATTGCTTGGTTACTTGCAAATTGTTATCACCACATATCCATCCCAATGGATATGGTTTAGGATGTGACTTAGTTTCAAGTCCCAAGTTATTCACAACATCTTCACTGATTAGATTGGCTTGTGATCCATTGTCTACAAGAGTATCCACTTTGACATTATGTGTTATAACCCTTATGTGGAAAAGTTCATTCCTTTTATACTCATCATCTACATCAACTGAACTAGAAGAGCTAGAACTTGCAACAAAATTTATACCTCGGATTCCCATAGCTACAACCTGTGTCTCATCACCAGAATCTGACCCAAGATCCACTTGAACTATTGCAGTTGTGGTATTCTTCCTTCCGTGGTTGAAAAACTTCTTTGGCTTCAAGTCAGGATGTAAGACCCAACAACGATCTTCATCATGACCTACTTTCTTGCAATGCTTGCAAGTAGGCTTCTCCTTTCTTGTCGTGGTCGTCTTCTTCTCTTTCCTTTTCCTTGCATCCTTTATTTGCCAAGTATCTGTAGAAACAATATCACCAACATTCCCTTTACTTGATTCAATGTGAATGGCTTGTACACATACTTCATCAAAGTTAGAAGGATTTAGCATAAGAATAGTGTGCTTAAGATAAGAATGTAAACCACCAATATATTTTAGGAGTGTCTCTTGTGTATATAAAGGAATACCCAAATTTAAAGCTTTCTTACGAAATATATGAGTATATTCTTGTACACTTCGACCTCTTGATTGCCTTAAACATTGTCAATTAATCATTTCTTGTTGCATGTAATCCAAAGGGTAAAACTGTTGTTTTAATGCAATAACAAAATCATTCCAGGAAGAGATTGTTTTACCACTTTCCTTAAGATCATCTCTAGTTCTTCTTTCCCACCATATGAGAGTTGTGCCTCCCAATTTGAGACTTTCTATTTGGATCTTAGTTTCATCATCAACAATCTTTTGTATCCTGCAATAGACTTCTAATTCTCTCACCCAACTATCTAGCTTTTTTGCATCTAACTCACCATGATAAGTGGGTATTTGAAACTTTACATCTAACTTTAATAACGAAATATAAGAAGAATGATGAGTTTTTTGCTTATCCTTGGAGGAATGTACACTTGCTTCATTATTAGATGATGAGGATGAAGGAGAAGAAGGTTTCGAAGGTCCACCACTTTCCTTAAGATCATATCTAGTTCTTCTTTCCCACCATATGAGAGTTGTGCCTCCCAATTTGAGACTTTCTATTTGGATTTTAGTTTTATCATCAACAATCTTTTGTATTCTGCAATATACTTCTAATTGTCTCACCCAATTATCTAGCTTTTTTGCATCTAACTCACCATGATAAGTGGGTATTTGAAACTTTACATCTAACTTTAATAACGAAATATAAGAAGAATGATGAGTTTTTTGCTTATCCTTGGAGGAATGTACACTTGCTTCATTATTAGATGATGAGGATGAAGGAGAAGAAGGTTTCGAAGGTCCACCACCTCCAACTCCTCCTTCTGCTCTTACCGAATATTCACCTTCTTCAACTTTTGGATTCCTTCGCTAACCTCTTTCATGGTAAATCTACTCTACCATGGATTGCATCAATTTAAAGGCCTCGAATAAATCATCTACATATTTGAAGGGACCCAATTTCCGTGGCGAAGCATCTCTTGCTTATGCGGTCACCTTTGAATCTCCATGGAAAGAGCCTCAAGTTGGCCTTCTCCTTGCTTGAGTTTTTCTCTCGTGAACATCCAATGCTTGCAATTCCTGTCAAACCTTCACAACCAAATGCTCTGATACCATAAACTTGATCCAAAAATGAAGGTATTAATGATAAATTTGCAAGTTAGTTTACCGTACTTTTTGCATCAGATCAATAAGAATGTGAAATACATAAAATTATTATCTTGTTTGTGGAATATCAAATGTGACTTTTACTTGATACTTATTAATGAATAAAGAGATCATCCATTAATATACATGCTACAAATGAAGATAATAGAACAACAAAATAGCAATATAAATAGAGACAAGAGGTTGATAACAGAGTTCACCAATCGTTGGCTACGTCTTCGGGCCCGCTTCCAAGTGGAGGATCTCTTTATTGCTCTTTAAAATGCTCAAAGTTCTCTTAAAATGCTCTTTGTTGTTACATTACATGATTCATGACTTATGCACAAGGATTCCTTGCTCAGATTCATGCATGCACCATCAAAATCCTCTCAACAACATGAGAAAAACACCTCTCAAAACATGAGAAAAGGCCAAAATTTACAAATTGCTCCTTCAAAACCCTGCATCAAAAAGTCTCTCTTCAAGTTCAAAAAGCCTTTAATTTATAGTATTTAGGCCCAACAGGAGAAGCCTAACTTCCCCTAAAGATCTGGCCTCTTGTTGGGATAAAATCCCCCTTCAAATGGCCAAAATATCCCAAAAACAGTGAAATTTGGGCTTTTCTAAAGTTAAAAAACCCATTTTTAACAAAATACACAGAGTGGCCCCTTTTGGGCTAGAAGCGCCCTTATCTCTTGGTCATTAGGCAGCTTCATAGGATCACAAGCTAAAAACGAGGGCTCTTAGCTGGGCTAAGCCCCTTTTGGAGCGCACCCTCCTGGTCTCATGGGATTCTCCTCAAAACCAGGGTTGAGGCTTATCCATTGGGCGCCCCCCCTTTAATTTATCACCTTTATTTATATTTTTTTGTGTTTAGTGTTACAAGCACCACCAAGGGCGTGTTGGCAAGGGACCTTTGTCAAAGGCTTGGGCTGACCCAAGAGGTCATGGGATCAAACCCCATGGACTCCAATAAAATGTTTGCCACCAACCATTAACCAATACCATGGTGCCACTTTTCTTTAATATTTTCTTTCTTCCTTAATACATGACCAAGGGCCAATAGGCCCCCAACACTCACATGTGACTCATCCCAAGTCACTGTAGGGTCGAACCTCCTAAATTTCTTCGACTACAGACTACACGGAGAAGCCTGTGCTTTCTTCTCTGTCGCTCCCTATCTTGTGCATACAATATTTTCTGTGTCTAGTACCCAATTTCAACTGCACCTGGTACCTATACCCTTATTCCTTTCCTTTTAATGAGATTTTCAAGGCAGTTGGTTGTCATAATATAGCTTCAACTAGCTCCCATTCACTAAACCATCCTTCCATTCTCCATTAAGAGTTTTCAACTACACAGCTCCACCCTCTGTAACATAGGCAACCTTGAATGGGCCAATCTAGTGTGTCCTAAACTTTCCTGGATGCTTCATGAACTTGTTGTCGTATAAAAGTACCAAATATCCTTGTTTGAATGATTTCTTCTTGATATGTCTGTCATGGTAAGCCTTTTCTCGTTCTTTTTGTACCTGCTGATGAAATCCTACAATGAACCTATCTTCCTCTAGTTCCATCAATTGTGCAAGCCTGTCTTGAATAACGTCGGTGTCATTCATACCTGTAAATGATGCAATTATTAAACTAGGAACCAAGTATTCCATAGGTACCACTGCTTCCAAGCCATAAACTAGCTTAAAGGGAGTCTGCATTGTTAAATTTTTGCAAGTAGTTCGATAAGCCCATAACATTGTTGGAATTCTCAAATCCCAAACACTCTGTGAACATTGCAAATCTTAGTCAATGTTGTCTCCAAGATCTTATTGAAATCTTCGGCTGTACCATTCGCCTATGGGTAGTATGGCGTGCTCTTCTGATGGTGAACTTCGAACTACTGAGTCAAGGCTTCAATAGTTTTGTTAATGAAGTGTGTGCCTTGATCACTCATAAGGATCTTCAAGCATCCAAATCGGGTTATGATATCATCAAATATGAACAAGTAGTTGTAGATGCACTATAGTCATTAATTTCTCTTTCTTCTTCCCATCTGGTCAAATACTTTGTAGCAGTGATAATGTATCGATCTCCTGTGTGCTTTCCTTGTGGATTGATAGGTCCCACAAAGTCAATATCCCATTTCTCAAATGCATGTATACTCAACTAAGTTTCTAGAGGCATCTCATCCCTTCTTGATGGCTTCCCTACTCTTTGACATACATCGTAGGCTCTGTAGTATTCCTTAGCATCCTTATGTAGAGTGGGCCACCAAAGGCCAGCTCTGAGGACCTTCTACGTTGTTTCTTTCCCTACATAATGTCCTCATGTGATGCCTTCATGTGCTTCTGCAAGAATCAATGGTATTTCTGCCTCCATAACACATCTCCTCAAGATCTCATCTAATCCCATATTATATAATTATCCAACTATAAGTTGAAAAGCTACAGCGCGAACTACCAAATATTTCTTTTGAATAACTGTATACTCACGAGGTTCCATTCCTATGGACAGGAACTGGACTATCTCGGTGAAGTGATCATCGAGTTTTCTAATGGCCAACAATTGTGCATCTGGTAGTGTATCATTCAAACTGGTAGGTTCCTCACCATGTTCTAACCTGGATAGGTGGTTAGGTCCCTTATTCATTCTTCCTGGCTTGACCACAATTACAAAAGTCATACTCCTGTAATAATAATAACCATCTACATATTCTTCCCCCCAACACTGGCTTTTTGACTAAGTATGTCAATGCATAATGATCAGTAAGCATCTTAAAATGTCCGCCCAACAAGTAGTGTCTAAACTTTTGCAGTGCATATACCATAGCTAAGCCTTCCATTTTAGTGGTAGTATAATTTATTTCAGTTGTAGAAAGATTCCTGCTAGCAAAGTCTATAGGGTGGTCAATATCTCCTACACCTAGCTGTGCCAAAACTACTCCTAATGCAATGGATGAAGCATCGACATGAACATGGAATTCCTTACTCCAATCTGGGAAAACCAAAATAGGCATAGTGACCATTTTCTGCTTTAGTGTGTTGAAGCTTTGTTGGCATTCTTTTGTCCATTTAAACTTAATGTCCTTCTTTAATAGTTTCTCCATGGGTGTTGTTATTTGTGCATAACATTTAATAAACTTTCTATAATATCCAATGTGTCCCAACGTAGTGTGCAACTATCTCACCGAAGTAGGAGGAGGTAGATCAACAATGATGGAAATCTTGGAAGGATCTACCAACAACCCCTGCTTACACACAATGTTTCCTAACAACACTCCAAAAGATGAAAATAAAATACACTTATTCAAGTTTAGGGAAATTGACATTGCCTACACTTATCTAACATTAATCTCAAACATTCAATATGATCTTTTAGTAGACTAAAAATGGTCCAATCATCAAAGTATGCCTCCAAAAACTTATGTAAAAAATCCTTAAAATCTTCCACCACCACCTTGGAAAAGATGGTTGGTGCATTCTTCAAACTAAAAGGCATCACAATGTACTGAAAAGAACCCCATTCTGTTGCAAATGTAGTCTTATGTCTGTCCTCCTTAAAAATTCTGTCCTCCCGACAACAGAACCATTTATTGGCACAGGGGAAGACCTAGGGTTCAACTCTAACAACGCACCAACAAACACTAAATATTGGACCTTTCAGAAACACCTGTGAAGCAGATGAAGTATCACCTGAAGTAGCAATTAGGGGGGTCGCAAGACACATGTTTCTACAACCAGGGGAAGTGCAAGATGATTCCAGAATAACAACACAATATAACCTAGATATTTTTAACAATATTATGCCTAGCTCTGCGAAGTTAGTTTATATCGCTTATCTTCAGTAGGAAAACAATAAGGCATTAACAGTATAACATATAGAAAATAACAGAACATCAACCACATAGAACAACAATATTTACGTGGTTCATCCTCTCCCTAGGGATACATCCACAAAACTGTGTTTATTGATCAAGTATATGAAAATACACAGTTATATTTGCGCACTCAGCTGCATATCCTTCTCTCTTTTTCTCTTTACTTCCCAACCCTGTGAACCCAGCTACAGAGTAGATCTTCGTACCCAGTTGAAGATCCAAAATACAAGAATGCTCTAAGACATAACAATTATACCTCTCAAAACAACATGATCCCCCTCTCAACTCTTCAATACCTCTTTTTATACATTCCTTGAATCTTATACCACCCTATAATGAAGCCTAGGTGTCAAAAACATAGGTCCACATATCTCACATTTTAAGGGCTTCATTGACCTGTTCTTCCTTCTTCTCCGTGAGGTGCTCCAAAACACCCATTGGTGTCTTCTTCCTTTTGTTGACTTGTCCACGATCTATCTTCTTTGCTGCTTTGTCTTCCTTGATATTTTCTTTCAACGGATTTCTTTTCCTTACTTCATTCCTTCTTTCATGCTTCTTTACCCATTTCGACCATTCCTCAGTTTGTGTGCCTTCTGCGCACTTCATGCTTTGTATTTATTCTTCTTTAATATTTTCTTTCTTCCTTAATACATGACGATGGGCCAACATGTTTCATCCTTAGGGGAAAACAATTGACACTCTCAGCTATGGAGAATGTATATTTTCTGACGGGGCTCCCGTTCTGGTGGATGGCCCTTTCTCCTGACCCCCAGCTATCGGGGGATGAGATATTGGTTGACATTGCACGTCACCACTACTTGGGACCGAACCTGATGTTGGGTTTAGTCATTCTTATTGAGGTGATTGATGAGCTCTTGACTCATTGCATCATTTCCATGGTAGTGAGGACCTACAGATCCTTAGCGACTCAACAAATCACAGGAGGTCAACTAAGGATCGTGGAGAGAGTCCTGGATCGAGATTATTTTTCCTGGGGTCTGATGTTTTATGTTAGGATGATGGGGAAGATTCACCAGTTTCAAACCATCGACTCTGGTGACTTTGCATTTGGGTCGATCCTAATGGCTCAGTTTTTGGAGAGGGTGCCCCTTTTGCACCTTAGGATTTTGCTGGTGCCTTTACGGCCAAGTGAGTCACGTCTGATGCGGTGGTCCCATGTGCTGGAAAGACATGGGGGAGGAGAGGGTGTCCATTAATTCATGGACACTATGACATGCATGTGGCGTCATATTCCATAGGTGATAGTAAGGTACCCATACGGTGGTATGGACTACCGACATGATCCTGACATGATACTGCCTCTTAGGAAGGTTTTGGATCAGAGAGGTATGTTTCTGTACTTATGTTTTGTGATGTTGATAGTGTATCATATGATTATGTATATATGGATGATGACTCTACCTTTGGTATTTTTCTACAAATATGGGGCCCTGAGGCCGTGAGATAGAGATGGTCGGGGAATCCGATCTCCAGGGACCATCATGACCATCGCGGGTAGGATAGAGGCATAGGCGAGATGATGTTGGTATTGGACCAACACATGAGATGAGGGCAAGCCAAAGGCGAAGACTATATGACGCTGGTGTTGGACCAGCACATGGGCCGCAAGAAGAGGCCGAAGGGGGGATGGAGGACTTTCATCGACGGTTTGAGGACATTCTATAGGGTGTGCCGAAGAGTATGTGGACTCACATCCAGGATGAGAGGGTCCTAGAGTAGTGTGTGGGTGTGTCGGCGGAGTGGCAGACCTTGATCTGTTGAGAAATTGTAGTGGGGTCAGTGATGACTGGTTCGCTTCCCCCTAGACTTGGAGGACCCCTAGTTGGTGGGGTGCCTCCAACTGACAGAGGACCTAGGGGGGGAGCTCTGGGGGCACCATGAGTGTTGAGTTTTATATTTTTATAGGCTTGCGAGCCCATTTTGTACAGGGTAGTTGATACCCATTTTGTATAGGGTAGGGGGCACCCATTTTATACTTATAGGGGTGAGGGGAATCACTGGCCTACAAGTGATGTATTTTGTATATTGTAAACATTTATGACATTATTGAGGATATATATATATATATATATATATATATGGACACATATCATTAGCTCATTTTGTGTCTTGATGTGTTTATGTTTTTGATGATTTATGATGTCTAATCTATATGTTGTGACATATGTATGATGATTATGTATATGTGATGATGTTTTGATGTGATAAATGCCAATATAACACTAGGTTGGCCATATTATCTTCTATTTGATTAAATTTTCTTGGAATATGTGTAAATGTGATTGAATAAAAGTTGCGAGATAAGAGTCTAACTTGCAGGCATTTGCGAAAGAGGCAAGGATCGTAGAAATGATATGCATTGTTGAGCTGCAGGATGACAAGTTGGGAATCTAGTAAAATGTTAAGGTGAATAATCTGGCGGTGACTAGCCTTGGCGAGGAGACCAATGACAACATCATATTCTTCTTGGTTGTTGGTAGCTGAGCCAAACATATATCGCTGGAGTGGAGCAGTACATGTGAGGGGGTATAGAGGGCCCTAGCGGCCAAAGTGATATTCTATGTCCAACGGCTAGCACCGTCAGCATAACCGATGTGGTAGGCCAATGGAGGATGCATCTATCAATAACACGGATGGTAGATCAGACATGAGGAGTGGTGGTGAAAAAAGAATACTAAAAACTCTACAAATTTGTACAAAGAAAAACCCTAAGGTAGAATGGTTATGCTCAGGTGTAAAAATTCTTTAAGTACAACCCATTGACAGGTTCTTTGAGAGGATATCCTTCTGAAGAGGACATGATGTATGTGCCTTTAGTGAGGCAGTGGTGGACAATGTAGGGTCCATGCCATAATGACTTGAATTTCCCATGGCCGAGAGGAGCGTGGGAAATATCATAGGCTAGGACAAGATCTCCTTCATTGAATGAACGAAGGTTGACATGGTGGTCAAAGGTGCATTTGGACCATGTTTTAGCTGCCTCGTTGTTCTGTCATGAAGACCGAAGATATTCATCTAGTGACTCTAAGGTCAGCAAGAGTTGCATCATTGGAGAACTATCAGATAATAGCTCGATGGCAGTGCGTAACGTGGGAATTTTGCACTCGATAGGGAGGGTGGCTTATATCTTATGGATGAGGTGGAACGGTGTAAAACTGGTGGGAGTTTTGAGTGTTGTGCGATAATCCCATAATGTTGAAAATAACATATGATGCCAGTTGGTCTTATGTTTGTTGATGGTATGTTGTAGCATGGTTTTGAGGACTTTTTTGACAGCCTCAACTTGTCCATTGGATTGAGGGTAGTATGGGGAGGAATACTCATGGGAGAAGCCTAACTTTGAGGATATTTCTTCGAATATCTCATTCTCAAAGTGTTTACCGTGATCAGACACTAACTGTAGTGGAACTCTGAATCAGGTAATGACATGGTTGAAGAAAAAACACGTTGTTGTGTCAGTGGTATTGTTGAAAGTGGGCATGGATTCAACCCATTTGGTAAAGTAATAAACTTCCACAATAATGTACTTGTGTCCATTACTGGATGGAGGATTAAAAGTCATGAATTCTATGCCCCATTTGCAAAAGGGGCGAGCGGTGATGACTGGATGTATAAGAGCAGGTGGAGATTGTTCTTTGTTTGAATAGAGATGGCATTTGTCACATTGCTTGACAACGTGGATGTAGTCATGAAACAACGTGGGCCAAAATTACCCTACTCGAATGATTTTTTGGGCGGTGGACATACCCGAAAGGTGACCACTGCAAGCGTCTCTATGGAAATCATTCAAGACTCTATCAACTTCGTCGATGGTCAGACATTTGTGAAGTATGGTATTGACCCCACGTCGATATAAGATATCTCCGATGAGGAGGTATCAAGGGGCCTAATGGAGAATACATCAATGATCGTCTCGAGAGAGATGAGACCCAAACTTCTTTGTCTGAAGGTAGAAGAGAAGGTCGCCATACCAGGGGTCATCAGAGAAGATGAAGAAGAGGTGTTTGTCGAGAAAATATGTATTGATGGGTGAAGCTTTAACATCTACTGGAAAAGTCGTAATGAGTTCATTAAGGATGAGCACTTTCTTGATTTGGGGAGTTGATAACTCTAGGTCGTATTGCTGAAGGATGAAAATCCATCGGGAAAATTTTCCATTAATTTGTCATCGACTAAGTAAGTACTACATGGGGTAGGAATATACTACGACTTTGGTAGTTCGGAGCAGGATATAGTGTCGCACTTTTTGGAATGCAAGGACAACTGCGAGGGCAAGTTTATCATCATGATTGTATTTCATAGGCGGTCTTACAAGAGTTTTACTGATGTAGTAAATGACATGTTCCCACCCATCATCCCCTAATTGGACGAGGACTCCTGCTACTAAGACGACAGATGCTGACAAGTAGAAAATGTAATCACGATCATAATGTGGAGGAATAATCAAAGGAGCATTGGATAGGGCTTCTTCCAAATCATGAAAAGTGGTTTGAGCATGTTAATCCCATCGAAATGGGATATCATGATGCAGTAAGTGGAGGAAACCATGTGCATGAGTGGCGTAATCTGGGACAGAGCGACGTAAAAAATTATCTTTGCCTTGTAGGCTTTGCAGTTGGCATAAATTCCTAGGTGGTGGAATTTTTGTGATAGCTTGGACCTTGAGGGGGTATACCATGATGTCATGTTGGGAGACAATGAACCCAAGAAGGCATCCAGTGGTGACACAAAATACATACTTGAGGGGGTTCAAGCGGATATTGTATCGGTGACATCATTGAAAAATGATGCATAAGTTGTCTAAATGTTGATTTTGCTTCTTGGATCGAGCACTGAGGTCATCCAAATAAGCGAGGATGATGCGAGCAAGATCATGAAAAACATAATTCATGGCCCATTGAAACATAGCACCTGCATTATTGAGTCCAAAAGGAATGACACGATAAGAAAAATTACCCCACGGGGTAGTAAAAGTGGTTTTATATTGATCTGCTGGATGGATTTGGATTTGATTGTACTCAAAGAACCCATCCATGAAGGACAAAGCATCGTGGCCAGCACAACCATTGAAAATTTGGTCGATGAAAGGGGTTGGAAATTTGTCTTTGGGACAAGCATGGTTGAGATCGCGAAAGTCGGTGTGGACGCGAATAGGGACCTATTTTGTGTTAACGAGGATGGGGTTGGAAACCCACGAGTTATACGCAATGGGGTAAATGAACCCAGCAATGCTTAACTTTTCAATTTCAGATTTGATAGCCGCAAACTTGGATGGGTGAAGGGGGTGATGATTTTGACGAATTGGGGTGAAATCTAGCCATGTGTTGATACGATGTTCGATTATATATGGATCAAGGTCGGGCTTCTACGTATATGACCAAGAAAAAATATCCCGATATTCCTGAAAGAGAGCTTTGTAAGTTGTGAGTTCCTCAGGGGAGAATGCGATGCCAATGGTAATTTCTTCTATGATTCTTAGTTTGATGAAAATGTCCATTTTGACGATGGGGGAGATATTGGCCATGTTTCCTTCTTCAAAAGCATCTGGGGTAGGAACAGGGTTGTTGAACCAGTCTATATGCCCTGAAGAAACAAAATCGTTGGTTTTGATTGCATATATGGAAGCTTGGATAGGGGGGTGAAAGGCCTCCTATGAGAGAAAAAGTGCTCAGTGATGGAGAACATTCCATGGGAAATCGAGGGTAGTGAGTACCTCCATGATATCTTCGTCACAATGGAAAATGCGAGAATACAGGGGGTTAGAGGAGGTAACAAGGGGGATTGTCAAAGTGGGATTTTCCCCAAGTGGTGAAGACATAGAGGAAATACTGCATATAGGGTGCGATGGCTAGCTGGACATAAACCAAATGTCTAGACACTGTGGGTGATAAAATGTGGTAGGGGGCAAGATTACCTGTGCGAAATGTACCAGAGAATTGGGAGGATTCAGGGGAATATCCTCAGATAGTTGATATATGAACCATAGAGGGATAGGAAATGACTCAGGTTCAAAGGAGGTGATATTGATAATATCTAGGGAGTGTAGTACCAGTGGTGAGGTCATCAGATGTGGTTGTACAAGGGTTAAATGACAACCTCGATATGAAACAATCAAAGGAAATCAGTATGTAAAGTGAGCAAGTGAATCAAAGAGAGAACAAGGGAATCTCATCTGTTCAGGGTCTAAGGAAGAGACATAACGAATGTCAATTACATGAGCACCAGAAAGTGGTGGCAAAGAGGGCTCTTACTAAAAGGTTTGGCGTATTGCAGGTAGCTTCTAGTGAAACTGAGGTAGAGATGGGAAATGATGAGTGTAGTGGCCATATTCTAAAAAGATGGCTCAAGCGAATTTGGTTTGCAACCATTTACTGTTTGTGGTGGTGGATGTAGTAGTAGCACTAGACATGCTTGGTGAAGAGGCGAGCGATGTGGTTGCTCAAGGGAATTGGATAAGATTGCATAACTCGAGAAGAGTAGGACATCTATTAGTGGGATGATAAAACGATAGTTGATTTCATTGAAATAAGTAGTATTGACTTTTCCTCAATCCATATATCCTTAGTGGTTGAAAGAATATCCATATGGATAGAAAATTACAATTAAGTGGAAAAAAAAATACTAATATGTGGAATTAATAGTTTTGTAAAAGAGAGAAAGAAAAAATAACATTAATTTAATATGTTTAAAGACTTCGTTAATATTTGTCTCCTTTATTAGATGTCAAAAAGTATGAGAAGTGAAGCCATGGATTTCTAGTGGTTTTTGTAGAATATGTGCCCAATGCCCTCATTAGAGCTATTATTTATTGCTCAACTAGTGCAACCACTTTCACCATTCACCGATTTTCTATTTAAATATTAACTTGTTATTTTAAATTTTGTTGTTGTAATCTTATAGGACTAGCTACAACATTTAAATTTATTAATAATTTGCAACATTGCAAAATAATATGCACCTTTCAAGTATTTTTTCTTGAGTATCAACCTCACCAAGTTGAAGTACTCGTAAGAGGAAAATGTTAATTCAAGTAAACTATTTTTTCAATATTTGTTTTGTAAATAGTTTATCTTGACATATTTAACAAGTATAATTGTAAGTGAATGTGCAGAAATCAATATGAGTGACATAGCATGAGAGGTACTCTAGGGTTTGGTTAGGGTTTCCATGTAGCATACAATCTTCTATAAAGGTTCAATACAAGTGGCAGTGGTGACAAGGTAGGGGAAAGACATTATGTCCCTTGGGGACATCATCACGGGTGAAACAAGTAAACATAGGGAAAACAGGGGGTGAAATAAATGATACTTCTTGAACAGAGGTTGTGGTAGGGGATAAGAACAAGAAAACACTTTATGTAGAAGAAAGCAATAAAGGAAAACAAGACGAGAAAAAACTGAAAAAGTTGGATGCTTAGTAAACAACTATTAACCCATGGCATGAAGTCACCTCATGAAAATAGAATTCCATATCAAATACATGAGGGATCACATTGTTATAGGAAAATTCATGGGAATTTAGACCTCTAATAAATCTCTCACATGGTGAATTAAATCTAAGTGCAATCCTAAATGTTAGGTGGACCTCAAACTTGGATTGAATAGATTTTTTATAACAATTTTCGCAAGAACATAACACTATGAGTGAGTCTTTGAAGAAGGCCCCTACTTCTTCAATTCAACAAGGCTACATTTAATATATTGGGTGGAAAATTTCAATCTAGAAAAGGAAGACTTCATTGAAGCCCCTATTTGGATCGGGGAATATGTATTTCCCCATGAGTACTGGGAAGAGGAAACCCTAAAAGGAATTAAAAACAAATTGGGTAATTATGTCAAAACATCAAAAGTCAACAAAACTGGTAAGTGCACCTCCTACACAAGAATGCATGTTTACATAAATGTCTCTATAACTCTTCCAGAATTAATCTGAATAAGATTTCAAGAATCAGAATGGGTTCAAACTCTTGATTATGGGAATATTCCCTTTCGATGCTACAAATTCCATGAGCATGACTATGTTTCTAAGGAATAACCTTTAAATAAGGAATTCATCTCAACAAAGCATGAAGAAACCAAGGATAGTGAAGGCTTTGTTAAAATCCAAACCAAGAGAAAATTTAACAAAAACAAAACAGACAGAAACCAATTATGGACATCAAGTTCAAGGAGAGAAATAACTTCTAGATCTTAGCAAAGGGAGAATAAATGAAGGAAGAGTTAAAATCTAATGTGAAAATCCCTCAACAGTTACAAAACCCCCAAGATGAAATCAAAAGGAGGAAAACATAGAGAAACAATGTCAAGACTACAAGAGGGGAAGAACATTTAGGTGACCTTAGTATGGAAAAAGAGAGAGAGGAAGAGAAAGAAATAGTAGAGGATGAATCAAACCCCATGGTGGATACCAAAATGATATATTTATAGATCTCATTCCTCATGGATATTTATGGAGAGAATCTCTTGACATATATATTGGAAGAACAAATTCCAAAACTGCAGAAAGACTTGTTCAAAGGAAAGATGAATTTAATCTCTACCTCTCAAAGCCAAGGATCAATCTTGGAATTAGGAATCAAAATGTACTCACTCAAAGCATCGAAAAATCTTAGTGGGGAGGAAAAAATAAAAGGTAGGTGTTGTGCGCACACAACAAAATCTCAATTTTCTTATCTTAGTGTCTCTCCAAGAATAGATATAGGCTCCCCCTCCAATTCTTCCTACTAGGTCCCTCTCTCTCTCTCTTTCATGTAAACGAATAATCCTGAGTTTTCCTCACACTCTCCCACATTATCATTTGCAGTTCCTCTCTTGATCACTTATACCAGACGATCCCCACTTCAGTGATTTCCCTCATCCTACGCTGATACATTGCGTATCAACGAGCACATCATTTCCTCCACCTACATATTGTCGTGCTAGTGTTTTATTCATCGATACATCGTCCATCTTTTCTCGAACCTGGCCAATGCACCAGTGTGCTTCCGCTAAACCTCACTTCACACGTTCTTATCATTGGTAAGGTGTGCATGACACATCAATAGTGTCCAAATGATTATCTTCATCATGGACATGAATTTCATCGACTGACTTCATTCCACTCGCGTCGATGACACTCCTCCCTTTCACTTGGATACACTACATATCAGTGAGGTTCATCTCTTCCCCTCAATGCACTACTTGTTTATAATCATTCCTTGTCTCATCCTTGATGCAACAATAGAAGGATTTTGACCCTTCATTGTCTCCAAGTACACCGACGATGATCTTCTCCCTCTCGCCAACGTCGATGAAATCAATGCGACCCACCTTCATTTCAAGGCCTATTTAATCCTCCTCCTAGCTCGAATCCTTATTAGATCGCACTCATTAGTCAATATCCTTAATTTCTCAATGAATAAAGTTTCCAAGCCTATCTAGACAGTTGGTCACTGATTTCCTACTCACCTAATCCACTTCAGATTGTAGTTGTAATCAATTTTGTATTGTCGTCAGCAGCTTTAATCGCACATGCCATACTAGCTTGTTTGCTTTGTGTTTCCTGATTTTATAACTAAATATTGACTATGAAAAAATCTCCCAACATCAAATGATTTAACCACATCACCTATTGATCTTGAACTGGCTCTAAAATGCACCACAGGAAAATAGTGTTCCTCTCAACTCCTAGACAGTACTAAATGATCTGAACGTTAGTTGTTTTGGAGGATTTATAATTTCATGATACTAACACATCGCTAAAACTTTAATGGGTGAACTAAGTCCCTACACATCATATATTACACAGGAATTGATGGAATTAAATTTGGGTGAAGCAACAACGAAAGTGGGACCCAAACTTCCATTAAAAATACCCTTGAGCTCAATTTTTTAGCGTCCTTCAAAGTTAAATTTCCATCCTTGAAATAAGTTATTCGTATGATTTTCGACATTACGATTCCAATGCAACTCACTAAATTAAAATCTGATGCCTAAAAGTTCCAAAATGATCGCCAAGGATTTCCCACCAAGCAAGCCCTGTTAACCGTGGTCGTCATTAAAAAATAGATCCATTAAAATGATTGAATAACATGTTTAGTTATTTTAATATAAGATTCTCTCTATTCTCTCTGTTTTTCAAAAAATGACACCTCAATCGGACGTCGTATGAGAAAGTTATGGTCTTTTGAACTCAATCTCTTGTTGTTTCTTACTGGTCAAAGGATACTTAGAAATTATTTCGAATTGTCTTCCTTCATGATGGAGGATATTATGGGAAAAATTTAGGTTTATGTCATAACGGTTCATAAAAATTCCTTCATTTGACATCAGAGCAGTTCCCATGAACTCCTCCAAAAGTTGTTGAAATATTCTTTAAATACATTGTAGGATTTCCCATGAAATCCTCCGATACAAAGCGGGGGAGTTAGTTCAAACTCCGTTGATAAAACTCAGATGAGTTATTTCAAAATACTTCTATGAAAATAAAATGAGTTCCCATCAACTCCTTCGATGTAAATCAGAGAAGTTCCCATTAACTCCTCTGAAACCTAAAAAATGACCTTTCGTAAATTGGCCATAACATTTGACTTGAGTGTCCATTTTGTGCATTCGTTACACCGTTGGAAAGGTATTTTAGAGATACACAGATTACTGGTTATAATATTTGAGAAATTCATAACCTATGGTATACATTGTTTTGGATTAGTATCTGACACCTTGTTAATAGCCCCAGATAACACCACACCTCAACCGCGAGTAGAGGAACCATGAATTGAACCCAGGTAAGTTTCTGTGAAGTATTGATTACTTATATTTCAGTTTTATGGGTTCAAATGATTGTTTTAATAGTTTATTTAAGTATCCCTTTGATACCACTCATCAGAAATATGTTTAATGGTGCCAGGTACTGATGTCGAGATGAGGACGCACTCAACATCCTTACAGTGTGATCTACATCCAAGGACAATAGATAATTAATGACAACATCAATTGTCGTAGCAACAAGAAGTAGCCAAATGAATCTGATTCAAATGGATGAAGAGGAGGTATGAACCCCATGATGATCAATTGTTAAAATTGGATGACCAATATGTTCTAATTTCCAAACAAGTCATTGTAGTAGATGGGAGGCACTATAGAAAAAATATATTATGGCCCACCAGCGCTAGAAGACAAATTTGAAATGTAACCACTATCTTTGTTCCCTCATCCTCATAAAGAAGATAAGGACAAAAATTGGTAAATGAAGGGTCACGGGGGTAGGCGAAAGGTCAAGAATCATGTTTAACCCCACAAAATACTAGAATTGAACCCAAAGAAAAGGCTTTTGGCTCTTCAAACATTGTACATTTCTGAAATATTTTAGGAATACAATGCAAACTAAAATTGGAGAGATTTCCTTAGATTTTTCAGGTAATATTGGTGAAACTGTTAATACGGAGAAGCCCTCGGGGACAACTTTTGATAGAGAGAAGGAATCACATGTGTTGTTGTTTTTTTTGTGAACTACTTCAAGAAGAATGTTTGTTGTTCACATGGGTTGTAAGAGCATGTTTGTTTATGGAGTATTCTGGCGCAATATGTGTTTTCTTGCAGTTTTGTTATTCTTTATTATTTCTCATGTCCTGAGCATATGAGATGCCAGTGTATGTGATATAGTGACTTAGACTATTATGGTTATATATTCATGTGCATGTGTTATCTAAATTTATTTATTCATTTTGTCTATCTGGATGAATTTATTGGTAGCGTTAGTTTCACGTCACAACTCATTCACTTACATCAATTCACTCCTAGCTAGGATAGGATAGATTAGAAGTAGATTAGAATCCTACATTTGCATATTATTCATATAAATATTCCATTTTCATACACATCCATCATTCACTTGCATCGGTGAATCGGGCCGCAACCAGTAAAACCAAAAACAATAATGGTTATCGGGCTAGAATTCGGATGGGTTCCCTATTCCAAATGGTGAGAGGTATAATTGGTACTTCTTACCGAGGGAAACCCCTACCATTAAACAAGGGTGATTTCAAACCCATAAAAATAATTGGCACTATAAATAAGGTTGGATGACAAGCATGCCCATTTGGATTCATTTCTCTTAAATTTTAACTAGCACATGGCTCCTCTCCATACCTCTTTATGGGATATCCCTTTGAGTCTTCCGAGACCAACCTATGACATGTCAGTCAAGACAATCAATCTCTTGTCAAATACCAAGTTACATGGTCCAGGGCATGTCTCTACATTCATGCACCTTAATCATTTTGACATCACTCAACGAAATCTTAAGATTGTTCAGGATAATGAAATGTGTCGACTATTCATCATCACATTTGAAGGGAAAATAAAATCTTGGTTTAGGACATTGCTAGAAAAATAAATTCATAGATGGAAATAATTTATGGAAATGTTTATGGACGCTCATGAAGATTATGCCTATGATGAACTCTTTAATGAACTCACAGAAATCCACAGGCTCGTAAACAAAGTTATGGATGATTTATTTCGAATAGTCATGCAGATTTATTGCATATTTCCTGAGAGTGTGAAAGATACCAGATATATAAAATATGCAGAACAGAAACGAAATGATAGAAATGACAGAATAACAGTAAAATATCCAGCATAATCTTCACAATACACAGAAATGATATACAAAATAGC
>JZKD02S1938986.1:306290-317106 GCA_000966675.3 Picea glauca
TCTCAGCAATTCTGTAATATAAATTCATAATGTTATTTACATTTTCATCATGCTTTAGCATGGTAATTCCTGTATTAGGATTAATTACAAATTTGGGGGAAACAGGGTGTTACACCGTTACTCAAACATGCCTAGGAATTCTGCTACAGTGTGAGCCTCACTCCTCAGTCATACCTCAAAAATATCCCTCATGACTTCTCCAAAACTCGACTAACTCAAAATAACTTCCCATCAAAAACTATCACCATTCATAGCTGAATCTACCCAAAAATCCATTATAATTTATAGTTTTATACTAGGGATAAGCCTGTTACAATGTGGACAAAATGTCTCAAAATCCTAACTACTTTCCTCCTTTTGCACGCTAAATCTCGAACATGCTTCAACTTCTTTGTGCGTGCACTGATACTTATCCAAATTAACACACAAATTGTTCCTGCGTCCTGAGCCACTCATGCCTTCCCAATTCACCATGAACTTCTCTAGTTTTTTTTCTTCTCTGGATTGGGTTTCTTGCTACAAATTTTGTCTAAATTCTAAACATTGTTGGCTAACTTAATATGTTCTTCCTAAACATCGATGGAGTTGGAAATCATGGAACTCCTTAAATTTCTCCTTCAATCCGGGGAGATGGTTTTCTTGTTTCTCGAGAATCATAACTATCACCATACTCGGGTCCTTGCTGTGAAGAAAATAATCTTCCCTTGTTCTTCATGTTCATGTTCTCCTTCGTGATGCTTCTCTGGTTCATGCAACTTCTATTGCACTTTTACATTTCCCTTTATTCTACGCAATCTGGTTCCGGGAAAGTTTGTCAAGCTCAGGTCGATTAATTTCATTCTTGGGACTTCCTCCTGCACCGATGTTGCGACCTACTTTAGGCTCTGTCCTTTTTCTTTACATGGCACCATATCCCTATGTTATAACCTACTCAACTCCACTACCCTTCATTCTATCTCTGCACTATGGTCAAATTCTATACTACACTCAACTCTTCTACCTATCTTCTCAAATGCATAGGAAACAATGGCCTATCCTTTTTTCCTTCTTTATAGCGATTTGGATCTTTGCATCCCTACTTACAGTCTCATCGGAGTGTATGTATACTTGATTTATTCCCTATCCTTCAATAATGATGTATCCTTAGACATATTATAGTCTCAATTGGCCACCCTGTAAAAATATTCGTCGCACTCGTTCCTTCCATCTCCCGATTGTGTTCAATTTCGAATGCTTTTCCTGTCCGTTTTTAATTATGACTACGTGATTCCACTACTAAGATGTCATATTCATTCTTCAATGCATGTTCCATCGTGAATGTTCTTTTTTTCACCTTCTTTTTCTACCTTTGTCACAGTTCAATCTTCATGCACATGTTTCTTTTCTTTTCTGCGACATGCCTTGGTTCATCTTATTATTATTCTAACTGTTTGAACACTACCTTTCTACTTCATGTCAACCTTTTGTCTCTTACTCTATCTTTTATTTATTTTTCTTCCTTTCTCTTCTTCTTTCTCTTAACTGTTATCTGTGCGATCTCTTATCTCTCTGTGATCTCTTCTCTCTGTGCAATCTCTTCTCTCTACTCGAACTTGTTTCCTTCATCTGTGTGCTCTTCTTCTTGCTTCTTTCTCTTTTGCAACATTTTCCTGCGTTTCCTTCATAACTTCTTGGACTCTTCAACCTTATACTTCTTACCTGAACCATGGTACATATCTTGTACAATTTGTCTAGTGCATGGAAGGATGGTATTCCCTGTACAATTTCAACCAACTCCCATTAACTAGTCCTTCCACTACTTGTCCATCCAAGTGTTCCAGTTGAACAACACTTGCTTCATGTTACAAGGAAAATTTCTCTATGGCTAGGGTAAACCACAATAGACATAAATGACTGGAGAAATCAACTCTATCCCAAAAACATGCTATATAAACCAATATGCAAGCGAGATAATAAAGAGGCCTACCTCGTTCAAATGTTTGATGAAGTCCACCATTGAGCACTTCATCTCAAAGCTATGTACCTGCAACTAGTTCTCAACAACCAAGAAAATAAATCATATGGTGATAATATAAAAGGTTAGCACATTATATAGCATAATCCATTAATATACATAACAAATACGCCCATGGATAATAACTCATATATTTTCAAGATATCAATTGGATGGGAAAGGAGTATTTTTATTAATAAATGATCAACATAAGTGAAAATGTTACAAAATTTTGTGTCGGCACAGTTTGGAACCGAGAAACTAAGTTCATTCCAACTAGGCCTCCACCACTTCAATCCTCCACTAAAGGCAAGCTCATAAGAGAGAAACAATGAGATTCTCAATCAATAAGGGAAGAGCTTGGGGGTTGAACATAGTGTTCATACTTAAAGGACAACGGGATGCAGAGTCAATATGAAATAAATAATTTCTCCAGAGTAACTTTTCTCTCAAAGTTGAATTCTTTCTCTTTCTTTCCATAGCTCGAAATTGGCCCGTTTATAGCCTTCAAAATGGAACTGAAGGGTCGAGTCAGAACATTTCCAGTATATGGAAGGCCAAGGATCATAGATCTCCTGTAGTGACATGGAAACCCGAAATTAATTTTCATTTTCTGGCACAAATCTCGATGTACATGGGCTGTAGTGGAGCATCCTGTGTATACGGATGTTGTATAGTATGAAAGATGCGTACATGTGGGAAAATATGTATTTTTGGCTCTGGATTTTATAAACAGGGATGATAAGTCTGCATGGGGAAATGGAAAAAGGCCTCCTGTGCAAGATTGCATAGGGTGAGACAAATATTGCTATAACACTTTAGTCATGTATTTGATCACATATGGTCCTAACTAGTGTATCTATAGCTTCCCTGGGTGCTACAGAAACTTACTGTCATACAATAACACAAAATATCATGTCTAAACTTTCTTATGCTTGATAATCCTGTCATGATAATATTTCTCGCGCACTTTATGTACATGTTGATGGAAACCTGTAATGAAATTATCTTTTTCTAATTCCATAAGTTCTAACAATATTTGTTCTATTGTGCCATAATCTATAAGCTCTTCCACTGCAACAATGCACAAACTTGGTATAATAAACTCTATCGTCATAGTTGCTTCTTGTCCATACGTCAACCTGAAGAGAGTTTGTCCTATCAACTTCTTTTTTGTATTCTTATATGCCCATAATACTACTTGAATATTCAAATCCTAGTCATCCTGATTTACATTGAAAACCTTTGTCAGTGCATGTTCCAAAATCTTATTGAAGGCTTCCACCATGCCATTTTCCTAAGGATGGTATGGGGTAATCTTCTGGGGATGGATGTGAAACTCCTCTGTTAACGTTGCAATAGTCATATTCATAAAGTAAGTTCCCTTATCACTCATCAATATTCTTGGGAATACAAACCTTGTGACTACATTTTTGAAAACAAATCGTAATGTTGTCTTCACGTTGCATGATCCAAGAGGATCTCAGTTTCCACCCACCTATTCTCTCAATTTTGTTTTTGGTAACTTACTATTTTTAGCAGTTTTTTGGGTCCCAAAATTCCGGGGCCATTTTGAGGGTCTAAATGATGTTTTTTCATGATTGGAAACCTCAATGATAATCAAAGCCTTTTACAAACCCCCCTAAATTAATCTCCTCATCAATACCTTTCCAATGAGCTATCGTGTGCCCTAAAAAAATATCGTATGCAAAAGTTATAGCCCTAGGAAGTTGATGTACTAACTTACCCCAACGGGGTCCACATGACTTTTGGCGCTTCATCTCCTAGGGTTAGGTATTTGGATGTCTAGGGTTTATGAATTCGTGTTTATTGTAAAAATTCCTTGATAGGCTCATTTTACTTATCTTCATGCAAATGATCGTAGCTGTCACATCTCTTCTTAGAGATAACCTACCACTATTCTAGCAAGCTTGTTTTCAGTCTGCATTTTACAAGTTTCATCATGTTTCTTATGTAATAGAAGTCAAGTTTTACTATATATCTGTTATTGTTCATTGTGTCTTTGTTTTAATATTACAAGTTTGTGTTTTCATTTCATTTCGCTCATAAATCTGGATTGTTGCAGTCTCTAACTGGCTCTGCCTTATCCCATTTGGTTAAATAGTTTGTTGCAGTAATAATGTAGCATGCTCTCAACCTCCTAGATGGTGGATTAATCGGCCCAACAAATTCCACTTCCCATTTATCAAATGCTTGGAATTTTAGCTGTGGAACTAAGGGAATTTCATCTCTCCTAGACGGTGTTATCACTGAAATTTCATCCGCAAATGGTTATAGGAATACAACATCTCCAAACACCTATTAGTTCACCTGCAGCCCCAAAAATGCATTTCCAAAAGGCACAAACTATACAATTGGTCAAAAAATTGACATGCGCTGAAACACTAAAGGAAGTGCGTGCACGTGCGCAGGACACAAAATCCATAAAAGTGCACATGCGCCCAATGCGTGACTATGTACAAGAAAAGTCATGCACACCTGTGAACGATGCATTTATGGTTCTCGTCGGCCCCTAACCCACTTTTTTACCATCTCCCAACTTGATTTGACCCTCAAATCCGAGCTGAATTTGAATGGGGGGCTGGTCAAAGACCTAAGGGTGCCCTAAAGGGCCCCTTGTTCACATTAAATATTGGTTGGATATTGCCTCAAAGACTTGCTATAAAAAGAGGCCATGGGTTCACTAAGAATTCAAGAATCTCATTGTATTGTTATGCTGCCTCTATTCTCCTTTAAGAAACCCCTTTTCTTCTTGGAGCATACTAGCATCATCTCATTAAAATATTCACCTCACCTCTTGAGGAAATAAGCTTGGATTTCTTCATCATTTTCTTTCTAGTTTACCATTTGTAAGAAGAACTCTCACATATGGGGCTATAGAGCCCTCCCAAGGAGGAAGAGGGGATCCATAAGTCCCCTTTTCTCTGTGGTGTTTCCCCACTAATATACTTCTCCATTGGTGGCATGATTATTGGTCATTTGTTTGATTAATTTTGGTTCTAATTTCCTCATGCATTTTAGTTTTATTTCTTTAGTTGTTGTTAGCTTAGTTGTTTGTTTATTTTATGTGATTGAATCATTTGGTTCATACACTAACCTCTGTCATGTCTAGCAGGCCCAACTAGACTTGCAAGTGTCCCTCTTTTTCTCATTCAAGTGACAAAAAGGACACAACAGATTGGTGACCATACCAAGGATGATTTTAGGGGCTAAATTTCGCTCATGGGCTAATTTTCCATGGTTTTTCCCCAAACAATATTCACTATTCTAAAAATGATTCGCCCAAATTCTATAGAATAAAGTTATTTTACCTTAAAAATCACCATAATGTTATACAAACTATATAAAATCCTTAGAAATTTGAATAATTTTACAAAAATATTGCTAAACATTTATAGTTGGAATATGAAGGATTACTAATATTCACTACGGTTTCTACATTTTAAAATACATTCCCATCCTTCAAATCATCCCTGGACCATACTGGGGATAAGGTATCAATTTCCTCCCTATTTGGGTTGTTTCAACACTTCCTTTTGACCCATTTTCCTTGCAGGGATAATAATCGGCCTAACCTTACCTGTAAAGAACTAAGTTTGGATATGGAAGAGGAGAATTCCACTTAAATCCCCCCCCCCTCGACACGTATCGGAACGTGTGTGCGTATTTCGGCCCACATATGCACATTCAGAGCATTGTGCACAAAACACACTTCGTTTCTCTACGCATTCTATGAATAGTGCGCCAAACATTCCTCAGTTCTCTATGCATTGTGCACCCACTATGCCTCTATTTGAATTGTAACCCACACATCTATCCATAATTCAAACATTGTAAGAGTTTTTTGTGATGTTTTGAAGGCCCTTACCCTTCAAAACCTTGTTTTTATGCAATTTGTAAATGCACCACACTTAGATTCCCTCTCCACATGAAGGGTTAGTCAAAACATAGGCACTTAGGGGGTTAAAAAGAACCCTATTCCCCCTCTTTTGATTTTAGTTGCCACATGGATGGATTGTTTTTATTGTAAAAGTTAAGTTGATATACTTTACAATCACATATAAAAAAAACTTGCATTGGGACCAGAAATCAAACTTTAATCATTAAGTATGCTCTTCTCTAACACCATAGAGCGATCTTGAGAATCAACAAAGTGATTAAGGGGACATTTCATCTCCCTTAAAATATTTAGGAGAGGACAAAGCCCCCCTAGGGCTCTTATTAGTTTCTTTTTCAAACATCTTAAATTTGTAAGGGCCCATACATGCCCCCATGTTGCAAAGTTAGGATAGTTTTGAAGCTACTTTCTTAGTTTACATCACTGGGGGAGCTTAAAGATTATAGTAATGGGCCCATAAATTCCCACATTCTTTCAATATAGGATATTTTTCTGGATATTTCTTAGATTAAATCACATTAAAGAGTTTAAAGGATTGGTAAGGACCCATAAGTCCACATGCTAGTTCTTTAAGGACTTTAAAATTCCACAAGGTTGTACCAATGACATCTAGTAATATAGGTAATCAATATTTCTAAGGACCACAGGAAGTACGCATGTTGCAAGGTTACACCTAACTTATTGAAATTTGACACATTTATTCACTTGTTCGCACACAAAGTCACTACTCACTCACATAATTTCATCTCGAATTGTGGAGGTTGAAGTAGGTTTCCTCCAAATGGATTCTGAAATGTCCCACTACTTCTTGAAGGAAATATTCACACCCACTTAATTTAAATGATATTGGTTCACACCCCCAATCTATCAAACAACCACATCTAAATTGTTTCTAAAACACTCACTAAGTTTAACTCCATAGGAGGTGCCAAAAGAAATCTTATAGTCTATGTAAGATTGTTGATTAAGGTTGGTTGTCATTGATGTCAACCCTTGAAGAAATCCCCGTAGCAAAAAGGTTGGGTAATGGACCCAAGATTTTTTTATGTAAACATGAATCATTATTTTCTTGTCATGGTTGATAATAAGTAGAAATGGATGAACTCCAAAGTGGTCCCCTTATGGTGAAATCCCTCTCGTGAAGACACTTTGCGGATTGAGTTATCCTAGAACTATGGTTAGAGAATAAATGTTTCTTTGTGGAATAATGAGATTAATTTTAGTGAATTTTTCATTGAAACTATCCTAGATGGATATTTCTTGTCATTCCATTTCCGGTGGTATGTGGACTGTCACATAACTCCTCACGGTTAGAGAGTTATGGCCATGAGAAGTTGGAGAACCCAGGTTTGTGTAATAGACCCAAGTTTGTTTGATGGATAATGGTATGAGTTTTGATATATTTTCAGGTAATACTATTCTATATGGATGGTACATTTCATTCCATTTCTGGTGGTATGTGGAACATCACATAACTCCTCACGGTTTGAGAGTTATGGCCTTACAAAGTTGGAGGACCCTCTTATGTCATCTAGAAGCCCAAAAAGGTCAAAGTAGTCAAAGTGGTTTAAGAGATTTTAGAAGGTAAATAATAAAGTGAATTGATGAGTGTACTATAATTCAAATTGAATACAAAATAATTTTTTAAATAATAAATATAATGGAGAAATTAAAAGTGGGTTAACCCTAAAATAAAGAAAGTGGGCAAAGCGACCTAGAAGATGTTTTTAAGGAAGCTACTTAGAGAGTATAAATAAGAGGCAAGGCTCTCTCATTTAAGAAAAACTTGAGCATATTGAATACCTGTAGGTGTATGAGGTAGACAAAGGATATCTAAGCCTAATTTCTAAGGGAAGTTGAAGACAAGAAGGTCGGAATTAAATGAAGGATAAATTCTTTTGATGATGCTTTCTAAGGTATGTTATTTATAGGTCATCTCACCATTTCCGTAATAAATTTTTTTATAGAATGACTCACACTGTGAAATTGATATTCCATTGATGGAACATATACAAGTATCTGTGGTAAACAATTCATATTGTCGGTCGTTGTATTTTTGGTGTTACACTCCGTGGAAAATAGGGTTTTTGGCTAGTCCTGAAACTAGTCAAAAACATGTGTTTCGGGTAAAAACGTCATAAATTATTCATAATAGATCCAAATTACGTAATACAAAATGTTTTGGTTAGAGTACAGGATTTACTATTATGTTTAACAGTTTCAAATCAATTCAACAAATATTTTGTGTGGGGCACGCTCTACAAGGTCGCTCTCTAGAATAAGCCAGAATTCAACAAGGTATGCCATTTTTGCTATAACTAATTTTATGAGAGGTTCCAAGTAGTGAAACCTGGAGGAATTGCATAAAACACACTGAAGAAAATTTTGTATCAGTTTCATATATTTATTCATTACAAGTACAAAGTTATGATTATTTCAATTTAGGGTTGTTGACTAATCCAAAACTAGTCATGTGAGAATAAAGAAAAGTTTGATATAAATGCTAGTCTCTTGCTGTTTAAATTTAAGGAAGGTTTGCAAGTATGTGATCATATACACCAGGTCTATTACAGATTTAGAAATCATATTTGGATGATGAAATTGATGAGGTCTTTTGGTTGAGGTACAATTTGGGTACATGGTTGAGACAATTAGTTGATGAGTTGGCACACACATGAGGTGTATAGTTGATGATGTTGGTACATATTGATGAGTAGTTGACACATGATTGGTAAATACTTGGTACATGGTTGTTTACACTTTTTTATGGTACAGGTTGATTACAGATTGTTTGGTACAAGTTGGTGCATGGTTGATGCACTTGTTTATGGTACAGGTTGGGGCATGGTTGATACACTTGTTTATGGTATAGGTTGATTGCAGGTTGAGGTATAGGTTTATGCATGGTTCAGGTTTATTGGTACAAGTTTACGACGATATATCTCATAGTGATAGTGTGACAGTGGTTCCATCATTCTACTTGTACTTTAGGGCAGTTGGACGAGACAAGGACAGGTGGTTGTAGCCACCTTCCGGTTGTAGCTGGAGAACATAGGGGGTTGTAGCATCCATCTGGTTGTAGCCAGAGAATTGGAGAGTTGGAACTTCCATGAGGTTGTAGCCTGAGAAACTAGGCGGTTGGAGCCTCCTTCCAGTTGCAGCGAGAAAACAAAGGAAGTTGGTGCTTCCAATGAATGTAATTTTTTAAGACATATAAGAAAACGAATTATGTGGTTCTCTCCCGGTTTGGGTTTCCACGTAAAACATTGGTGTACTGTGTATGTGTGTGATTGTTCATTTCTTATTGCTCATTATTGGATAATAATTCTACATTGATATAACGCTTGGATTATTTGAAGAAAAAAGATTATAATTACGCTATTACTGATTCACCACCCCCCTCTCAGTAATAAAACAATTGGAGTCAGAGAAGGTTCCTTCAGAAATCTGTTTAACCACTGAAGGGTAGATCATGGAGAGTACTAACTTGTATAAAAAGGGAATACCATAGTTTGATGGACATAAGTATGCTTTTTGGAGCATAAGGATGAAGACATATATACAGGCACAAGGATTTCAAGTTTGGAAATAAATTGTAGATGGATACACAACACCAACAGTTCCACCAAAAAATGACAAAGTAGCGAAACTCGGTGAGAATAATTCCAAAGCCAAAAATGCACTTTTGAATGGTCTCAGTGATATGATATTCACCAAAGTTACACATTATAAATCCGCTAAAGATATTTGGGACAAGCTTCAAAATATTTATGAAGGAGATACAAAATTCAAAGGAGCAAAGCTTCAAACTCATAGAGGTCAGTTCGAACAACTAAAAATGAAGGAATATGAGAATATTGCAGCCTACTTCTTACGAGTCGATGAAACAATGAATGAAATCATAGGATTGGGAGAAGAAATAGAAGAATCTGTAATTGTTCAAAAGGTACTAAGATCTCTTCCTATGAGATTTAACCCTAAGATATCATCACTAGAAGAAAGATTGGATCTAAACTCAATAAGCATGGACGAACTGCGTGGAATATTCATAGCATATGAAATGAGAACTGAACAGGAAACTCCAGATGTAAAAGAAGCATCCTTCAAAGCATCCAAAAGATCAAAGCAAAAGAAAAAGGAACAAGAATAATATAGTAGCAGCAATGACGTCTCAGAAGATGATGAAGAAGTGGTCAACTTCGTCAGAAGACTGAACAAGGGAACCGACGGTAGGTATAAAGGTAAGCTTCCTTTAATTTGTTTTAATTGTGATGGTATTGGTCATTTTGCTAATAGATGTCCTCATAAGAAAAAGAGAAATGATGAAGGTTACTCAAAAGGAAAACACACATATAAAGGCAAAAGAACTACAAAGAAAGTTTTCAAGAAAAACTTATGCACCAAAAAATACATCTCATCATTAGATCAAGATGAAGTCAGTGACAGTGAGACAGGAAGAGTTCTATTCATGGTGTTGTTGGGAAATTATACCCTACGGGCTAACAAGCTAGAGCTTAAACTTGCATGCAGATCATGACCCTTAAGAAATTACTTTTAACCTTCTACCCCAAACCTAAAACCCTTTTTCACATGCAAACAAGGATAGAACCAAACTAACCTTTTTATCGATGGTTGGTGTAGATCCTCCGTTGTGATTTATCTCCTTTCTTCTGCTGCTCCTTCCAAAGACTATCTTGCAATCAAGACAAAAACACTATGCATGCATGCTATTGTTCTACTAGAGGGTTAGAGATTAAACATAAATCAAATGGAACACATAAGACTCATTCATTTGGGATGGGAAAAGTATCTTTTTATTAATCTCAAGATGAATCAACTTACAATGATTATAGAGACCGGCCACCGTTCCTTGATCCTGATCCTGGGCTCCTCCTCTTCTTTGT
>JZKD02S1938987.1:57050-69103 GCA_000966675.3 Picea glauca
CTTCTTTCAGTTTTTCAATTTCTGCAGAGTTTACTATTTTTAGCAATTTTTCGGGTCCTGAACTTCCGGAGCCGTTTTGAGGCCTTAAATGATGTTTTTTGGGAAAACGGTGAGCAACATAAATTGTAGATCAATGTTTCTCACCCAAAATTCATATTCCTTGGATAGATCTTTCTAACGAGGTATAGAACGTGTCAAACGAAGATCATATGCCAAAGTTGCATCCCCGGGAAGTTGATGTACCAACTTACCCAAACGGGGCCCATAGTCTTGGCGTTTCATCTCCTAGGGTTAGGTCTTTGGATGTTTAGGGTTTTCCATTGTTTCTCAATAATAATAGGCCTTCGAGCCTCATTGTAACAGAGTTTGGAGGCCAGTAGCCACCACATCTCTTCTTAGAGATAAGCTACCAGCGCCCTAGCTAGTTTATTTCCATTCTGTCTATAAGCATATTTAAGTCATTTGTTATTAATGAAATGAAGTCTTATTTCCGCTGCATCTCTATGTTTATGTGTATTTCTATATTTCATTGTGTTCCTACATAAATCCGGATCAAAGATTGCAGAACCATGGACTTGATGAGGGAAAGAACATCAGATGCATACAAAGTGCAGGCTGAAACGATGATCGGGCAAGCCACACCTCATTTTAACACTACTATCCCCATACAACACTACGCAACAAGAATATAACATTGCACAACAACAATATAACAATGCACAACCACAATATAATACCGTGCAACCACACTACAATACCGCGCAGTATAATCAGGCGCCTCAGTATAACCCATCGCAAGGGGATCGAGCTGGCTACAGAGGTGGAGGAAGAGAAAGAGGGGGTTTTATAAGAGGTAGAGGACCAATGATATGTCACAATTGTCAAAAAATAGGGCACTATGCAAGAGAATGCCCACTTCCACCAATGACCTGTATGTATTGTCGCGCATGAGATCATGACACAGAAGAATGTCCGACACTATTATGGAAGATCCAGGAGAAGATAAATTAGAACAATCATAGTGTTCAGTGGATTTCAACAAAAGCGAGGGATGAAGGAAGAAAAATCAACATAGTTACACGAGGAGGAGCTAAAATAGGAAACAACACAGTACGAAAAGAACCAGTACAACACCAATGGGTGAAAAAGAGTGTCGAAGCAAAGAAGCAGTTTGATACGCAGAACGAGAAGGAGATATTCAAGAAATCTAGACAAGAATTCCTGAAGCCAGACATTGCATCGACATCAACTGCATAGCATAATAAGGAAGTACCAAAGTACGAGATGCCTCCATCGTTGGATCACACCAAAGAAACATAGCTCCTGGGACAAGTAAGTACGATTAAAGGTTTTTTTCAATCCTGCGTTAGACTACTAAATGATCCATCCTCTATTAAAGTATTAAAAAATATGCTAGAACAATATAGCATAGAGGCAGAAGGAAATCCAGAACAGAAAACAGTCAATCACCAACACAAGGAGGAGAACAAGTAGGGAATTCAGGCTGAACACCAACATTGGAGATTTCAACATGGGAGATATCATACTGGATTTAGGATCCAATGTCAATGTATTACCCAAGAAGACATTGCATTGTATAGGAGAACCCACATTAGGATATTCACTTGTTCAACCAAAACTAGCAAATCAACATAGAGTTATACCAATTGGAAGACTAAAATGAATGGCAGTAGACCTGGATGAAGTATGGACTCAAGCCGACTTTGAAGTAATCGAGATAGTGGATGGCACAACACCTTATCTGACATTTCTTGGCTTGGATTCAATGTTTGATAACCAGGCCATAATAAAAGTAAAGACGTGGAATATGACCTTCGAGTCAAGAAAATACAGAGTCATTGCACCATTGGACCCATCAGAAGGGGAAAGGTTTGTAGAACCTACTTGCTTGGACCTGAAGGAAATCAACCAGTTGTATAGAACAACTGCGTGAGATGAAGATTACGTGAACCCAACTGTAGATGGGGTAATCATTTGGTGAAGAATCACCTCATGTGCTTCAGACTCAAATCCAGACATAGAAAACTGGCAGCATAGGTTACACGAAGTCTCCACAAGAATATGTGCAATAATATATAGCACAGTAAGATGGGTAGGTATGGAGATAAGGGAACCTGCCAACTTCCATGGGGTGAATGACTTAGAAGAATTCTTAACACGGTATGAAGATGAAGTGTTAGACACTAAGAGGCTCTTAGCCTTGGATATAGTACTCAAGGAAACACCTGGAAGATGGCGGGTGCGCACAAAGAAAGATTCAAGGACTGGTACCAATTTAAGCGGTTACTGCGCATTAGTTTTGGCACAGAACAAGGAAGAAACCAGATGAAAAAATATGATGGACAGAGGGCACCAACAAAAAAATTGGAGAAGTGTAGAGTGTTATGGAAAATGACACCACCGAAGGAGTGGACTCATCATTGTGTTCACACATTAGAAGGTATCCCATCAAACTAGTATACATAGCAGGAATTTCGCAGAGGAACTATGAGCTGGACAATATTACAATAGAACTTTACAATCACTTTCTCATTTGAGCATGAGAACCCCAACATAGATGCAACACTTAAACAAATCAGAGGGGTGATATTCATTAAGGAACCAGAAGTTGAACTCATGACAAAAGAGCAACAGCAAAACAGATAGACAATGAAAGAACTATTGTCATGCTACCACGTGTAGGAAGAAGTACCACATAAAGATGAGCCATGTGATTTTCATATTGAGGAAGTTGAAGGAGAGAGATAAGTGGAAGTTCGAGTGCTGGAATCAAAATTAATTGCTATGTCGATCAAGGTGAAGAAAGTCATAATCGGGACAGATAAGAATCCCAAAATGGCCAGCATTGGAGACTATTGGGATGAGCAAACAATGGAAAGTATAACAGAGTTACTGCACGAGTACATCCACCTGTTCCCAACAATGTTCACAGAAATGAAAGGCATAGCAGGAGAGCTAGGAGAAATGAAGATACCACTCATAGTTGAGGAAAGAATGATCAGACAGTGACCATACAGACTAAACCCGATATATAAGCAAAAATTCAAAGCTGAAATCGATAGGATGTTGGAGGATGGAATCATAGAAGCTATAGAAGAGTCTGAATGGGTAAGCCGGATGGTATTTCAGGATAAGAAACAAGGGGGGATAAGAATATATGCCGAATTGAGGAAGTTTAATGATGCGTGACTACATGACCCATTCCCTATTCCGTTCACAGATGAAGTCTTGGAGAATGTAAGAGGACAAGAAGCTTATTCATTTATCGACGGATTCTTGGGATACCATAAAATCAATATAGCGCTAGAAGACAAATAAAAGGCGAATTTTGCCATAGAATGGGGATCTTACTAGTATACAGTCATGATGTTTGTATTGAAGAATGCACCAACAATATTCTCCAGAGTAGTCATAGCTGCATTCAAATAGTTTATCCACCAATTTCTAGAGGTATATCCGGACAATTGGGTAGTCTATAGTCTGTTGAAATACCATGTAGAGGTCTTGAGGCTGATGTTAGAAAGATATAGGCAGTGTCAGATATTATTAAATATAAAAAAGTGCATCTTCATAACACCTTTTGGGATACTATTGGGACACATAGTATGCAAACAAGGCTTGCTAGTAGATCCTGTTAAGATTGTCATAAGTGTTAACCTACCACCACCAAAAGCAATTCTCCAATTGAGAGTGACATTGGGACACACATGATACTATAAGAAATTTATAAACGGGTATGCACAGATCACTACGCCAATGGAGAAATTTCTAAGGAAAGACACAAAGTTTCAGTGGAATGAGGACTGTCAGCGTGGATTGGACAACCTGAAAGAGAAGATGGTAACCGCACCAATACCGGTATTCCCATATTGGGATAAGACGTTCTATGTCCATGTAGGTTCATCAACCATAACACTTGGAGCTATACTAGTCCATCCATGAGCAGGAGAATTGGACCATCCTATATCATTTGCTAGAAAAAAACTGTCAAAATCGAAGCAAAACTACAATACCACAGAGAGGGAAGGCTTAACTATGGTCTACGTGCTTTAGAAGTTGAGGCATTGTTTATTGGGAAAAAATTTCAATTTGTTCATAGACCATTTAGCACTCAAATACCTCGACAACAAGCCAGTGTTGGGGGGGAGAATTTATAGATGGTTATTGTTGTTCCGAGAATTTGAATTTTAAGTGATAGTCGAACTAAGAAAATTGAACACAGGACCTGATCATTTGTCAAGGATCACTAATGGGGAGGAACCTAAGAATATAGAGAACAGATTTCCTGACGCAAAGCTATTTTTCAGTCCAGATAGCCAATGAATACTTTGAAAACATCATCCAGTACTTGATTACAGGGACTGCACCATAGGAATTCAACACTGCGCAGAAGAAAAACCTGGTAATCAGAGCTGCAGACTATCAGTTGATTGCAGGACACTTATACAAAATGGGTGCAGATAGCATATTTGGAAGATGTGTGCTAGAACATGAAAGACCAAGGATTTTAGCAGAAACCCATGAGGGAATAGAAGGAGGACATTATGCAGGAAAAGCTACCGTGCATAAGGTATTGCATGTAGGACTATGGTGGCCAACTGTTCACAGAGACTCAAAGGACTACTGTCAGAAATGTGATGTATGTCAAAGGGTTGGGAAACCGAATAGAAGGGATGAGATGCTGCTGAGACCACAAGTAACCTTGTAGGTATTCGAAAAATGGGAAATAGATTTTGTGGGACAAATTAACCGAACAACAAAAAGTTTAGGAGCGAGGTACATTATCACTGCGACATAATACTTAACAAGATGGGCAGAAGCAACACGAGTAAAAGATTGCAGTGTAGAGATAGCAACACACTTCATGTTTGAGAAAGTGATCACTAGATTTGGTTGTCCAAGGATTTTGATGAGTGACCAAGGAACTCACTTCATTAAAAACACTATTAAGGCTATGACTAAGGATTTTGAAGTTTATCATCAAAAGAGTACACCATATCATCCTCAAGAAAATGGAACAGTGGAAGCCTTTAACAAAATCCTTGAAAATGCACTGACGAAGATCTACAACGTTAATAGGGATGATTGGGACTTGAAGATACCAACAATATTGTGGGCATACAGGACCACATGCAAAAAGTTGATAGGACAGACACCATTCAGATTGGTGTATGGACAAGAAGCGATGGTTCCATTAGAATTTTTAGTACCTAGTCTGCGCGTAGCAGCAATTGAAAACATGAAAAAATGAGGTGCAATACAGGAAAGGCTAAGTTATTTGATGATCATGGAGGCATACATGATTCTAGTAGGGTTTCACCAAGAAGTATAGAAAACAAGGGACAAAGCTTGGCATGAAAAACATATCAAGAGGAAATATTTCAAGGAAGGAGACTTAGTCTTGGTGTATGACAGTAAATCCCTTCAACACCCAAGAAAACTCAGAATGCATTGGTTAGGAACATACAAAGTAAATACTATCACAGACGAGGGAGCTACATAGTTGAAGGATTTAGGAGGAAAAAAACTTAGAGGGATGATTAATGGGAATCTCCTAAAGTTGTATAGGGATAGTCGACCTCCTGGCACATAGAAAAAAAAAATAGAGGGGCTACCATGTCGGATATCAAAGGATAGAAACACAGGTGTAATGCACCAAAAAGAGAATGAGCATGTGCACCTGGAAGCTCTATCATGACGAAGAAAGGAACAACGGTCACTAAAAGGCGAAAACAATGGAAATGACGGGTATGACAAATAAGTGGCAGCGAACGATGACTACCAAAATTAAATGACAAGAACGATGGAAGGGACACTGCATTAATCGTGCCAACTCGCGACAACAAGGGAAATCAATGGAAAGTACGCTGGAAGCGTCGGTTAATTTAAAATGCAATTTCTGTAATGTCTCCATGAAGCTTCACACAATTCCTATATAAGCCAGCACACAGGATTGGGAAGGTTATTCTGAAATTGAGAAAATCATAGAGCGATAGAGTATACAGAGAAGAGAGAAAGTTTGCAAAGGTTACAGAGCCCACAAAGATCGGTGGAGAACATCTTTATCACCATGGCACCACCCAAACCGGGAGAGCCGAGTGTGACTTGTAGACAAACTCAAATCAAATTCAAACCACCACCGTAGCCATAGGGAAGCGAACAACAACCACCTCAACCTCCATAAGTCATCAACGTGGATGAAATCTTGTTGCCCGATATGACACCAGGAAGCCCCACACCAATAGTGGAGGAAACCCATCAGACAACACCACTGGGAATGGACATTGATGTGTCAGAAGGGGGAAAGGGACAATAGGTTGAGGGCACAAGAAATCATTTGCACCTCAAAAACCCTGAAGAATCCCTGAGAGGCAATGGGATGGTCCCGAACTAGGCAAAAACGACTATGCCAGAAAGGTCACACACAACCACGCTAGAACAACCACAGGAGGGAACAGTGGAAGATGTCACTGACCGAGCAGACGAGTATGCAAAAGAGAGAACAATGGAGGTTGGAACCTCGAGTCAGACACCACAGTGCAAGGGAAAATAGTCAGTACCACGATCATCGCGCAAGAAGTCTGCCACAACCATAGTCTTGTCATGCATTCCAGAAGGGGTACGTATCACATGTAACATGCTAGGCCACTTGGAGAAATTGAGGTACTCATACCATGATGTGACAGATACAGACAAGTTCCCTAAGTTTGCTAAGAAAGTTTACCTAGAAACTGTGGGTATAAGACCCTTTGATGAACCAATTAACCAACCAAGCCAGTGGGTAGTCAAACTAGCCAAAACTGACATTCTAGGCCTGCTGGATATCCCGCACTTTGGGAGGGACCGAGACGCAAACAACTACATCAAGCAGCTGATGGTAGTCACCCATAGAGGATACCTGTGGTTGGAACAGATCGTCTCAATAGATGTGGATCTCATTGCGTACATCACAAGGCTGCCAACATGGGTGGAGACACCTGCGTAGTTCCTTGATGACAAGATGAAGGAGAAGGCACTGACCGAGGAAATGAAGAAGAAGTATGGTACAAAAAGGGTTCGTGTGGAATCATAATCAAGCGTATTAGTGACGCAACGACAAGAATGGCCAAAAAAAACATGGAATGCAAATTACTCATAAAATGCCACAGGGAGGAAGTCCTTGCCATGGTTTTTGCAGCTGTAGCACAGTGTGCAGAGGGCACCACACTCATATGGGCCTCGTACTTGTTGAATTTGTTGCTGGAAGACTGCAAGGGCACGCAGGAGCTAGGGAAAAAAATTCACTATTTGTAGCTACTCATCCTGATCGCGTTGATCGGATGGAAGGGCCTAATTATTCATTTTTTTCCATGAGATCCATTCCTTTCCATGCAATGTGATACCTATCGATGGGGAGCACTCAAGACCCCAAGAACAAAAGGGATAATGTAGGCATGTTCAAAGGATACTACAATGAATTGCAGGAAAGCATCGCTAATACTTGGCAGATTACACCAGAAGTGGTCGCACAGTATCAAGGCATAGACAACTTCAAAGTGACTAGGCATACAATGTGGATCTAAGCATGGAAGGATCCCAACAACCAATGGATACAACTGTGGTATTGCGTCAAGGAAGAGCACGTAGAAATGAACATCAAGGATTGGAATGATGACATGAGGATTCCAGTCCTGAATCAAGAGATGATCGTAGATAAGAAGGTGGAGGCAAGGTAGGAACATAGACCTATAGAAGACAAAATGGTACCCAGGAAGCCAAGGACCAGTTAGAATCAGGCACTACAAAAGAAGGGGGGTGTGTCCAACAAAGGCACTCAGGTGGGGAAGAAGAAAAACAACCAGGCACCACAAGAATAGGAGAAACAGACCAAGACAGGACACAGAACCATATAAAGTGCTACTCAGTAGGAGCAAGGCCAGATCAAGAGGCTAGTCATACCAATAGGGGGTGCACGCAAGAAATCTAAGGCACACAAAATGCCAGCAAAATACATGATCACAGAGGATGACGTGGACCTCGTAGCCCATATGGTCCAGGATCGTACAACGAAATATTTTGACAAAGCTCAGTGCCAAAGGGATATGGTGCAGGATGAGCTAGAAGAGATGAGGCAGATCCTCGAGCAAATCATTGAAACAGAGAGGGTTGACAAAGGAATAGAATCGATCCCAACAACATCACACACAGGAGCCGAGGCTTTATCGAGCGAGAAGGATAGGATCCAGACGACAACATAGCCAAGCTCGACATTTCACATCACACCCAGCATGTTGCACATAGATGAAATTGTGGGGAAAATACCCTTGAAGGGTTTGGCCCAAATACAATTTGTAATGACGTGGATACGAACCAAGGCCTTGTATACACTGCAAGTTAGCATTGCACATGAGGTACAATTGTGCGTACACACAGATGCAACGGGATTGTAGTAGACAGAGGACAGTCAAGACAAGTTGGAATTGGTACTCAAGTAGGTTAATCTCGAGACCAAATATGAGAAGGACCGCATGGATAGGATAGAGCAGGGATTGACCATGGCCTATGAGAAAATTCAAAAGAGAACGTAGACAAGAGAGCTCACATCAACGCAAAAGATTGATTAGATTGTGCATAAAATCGATCAATACTGGCAGGAGATCGAGCACCTTTGGGAACAACTCATACCTACCACTCCGCCGGAGGTGAAGGAGTAGAGGAAGCAGGAAGAAGCAACAAAGACAGAGGATATGGAGAGAAAAGTTAGTGCAATGACCGACGTGTTCAAGAAAGAATCACAACTATGGACGAACCTAGATAAGGATCAACAAGTACAACAGTGGGACCAGGAAGAGGAGAGGATAAACGCAGCTATCCAGGACCTCAAGCAGAGGTAGAAGATGATGTCTATCATGGATCACATCAAATGGGAACAGGATATGAAGAAGCTGCAGGAAGAACTCATAGCTACACATACACAAAAAAATGAGTGCCAAGCTGAAATGGAACTGCTCCAAGAGTGAGCAGTAGAGGTCATTGCGCAGGCAGAAGACGCAAAGAAGAACATGGCACAAACTCAAGCAGAGTGTGCAAAGATGATCAATGACGAGATTGCAATGCAGGTATTTGACGCACTTAGGGAGAATACCGTGCAGGCTCAAACAAAAGCAAAGGAACTCACAGAGAAGTTCCAGGCTCTCACATGAGAGATCGAAGAAGCACACAAAGTTTGGGTGGCTCAGGATGAGCCACATTTCAGTGTTGGGGTCCTGTTGGATGCAAGCCTAGCCAGGAAGAAAGGCTATTTTTGGAGGAAAAACATGCAAGGAGGAAAAAACAGTTGGAGGGACAAGAAACACGTGTAAGAGAAGGAGGTGAAGCACACATGAAAGGAAGACCTAACGATGCTAGGGTTAGGGTTTTTTTAATGCATTGTAATGGATGGTGAGACAAGGATATAAATAAGTAGTACTAAGAGGAAAGGGAGGACGAACATCAATCGAGAGCACATAGAGAGAGAGAGAAAGAGAGAGAGATTTCTAAAAAATGTATGAGTCATTAAGCTGGTGAGCTAGGGAAGGAGTGAGTGACTCGATCCCGATCATTAAATTACAGTTTAAGGAGCATGGTGTGATCTAGTCAGCCTCATAGGGATCGAGGAACCTCTATAAGAGGTTAGGGAACTAAGATTGTAACCATGCGCAACGTGAGATATTCCTAAACTATAATATAATCTTGAGAGCCATATCTTTGTGGATATATCCTAGGAGGGGGTTAACTACTGTAAAACTATGCTATGTGAATGAATGAATGCAAATTTATGTCTGACTAGTTGATGAATGGTAGATAAATGAAGCAACTGAGTAGATCTGGTATTCCACCTGCATGCATAGAATGAATGTTATAACTATATGTTATATTGAATGAATAAAGTTTACGATGCATAATCACAGATCTCGCTCAGTCTCAGGTTTCAAACACCTGAGTATTGTAGCCACCCATAGAGCTATCTCGGGTGATACTACACAGTACACTCTATGTGCTGCGTTTCCTTTTGGTTTTCCAAAGGGGCCGATAGTTTTAAAGGATTTTGTTGGGAAGCTTATTAAATATGAACTAGGGTCAATCTGTGATGGTTAGTTAGAATTAGAATGCCCCATAAAGAATCCTCAAGACCAATAAAAGAGGGGATAAAAAAACCAACAACTCATCAAGATTATCATATTCAACAAATGAATTCAAGTCCATCGATGAGAGATTAACACAATTAGGTCCTCGAAAAGATTGAGTTATTGGATTTCCACCGGGAGTATAAAAAATGCTCGATGTTGTTATAGAAAGTCCAAAAACCTCCCAAGTGGAACCATGTTTACTTTCTCTCTTTCCCTCTCCATGTGCTCGAAAAAAGTCCCATAATCCACATTCAAAAAGGTGAAGAGCATATTCCAATAGTTTGTATTTTCCATATCCTAATGGGAAAGACTTAGATGGAAAATTTTCACTGGAAATAATGCCATGTTTCTGGTAACCTTGAAAATGCAAAGTAAGGTGATGATCAATGCATTTTTTTTTTCTAAATCGGCTTGTATGAAATCATTCAACTATGTAGAAACTTCACCCATCCAATGCTCAACATAAGCAATAGTCCTTAAAGCTTGAGGACCTAGAATTTTTTTACCACTACCTTGAATATTAAGAAGGAGATGACCTTTAAATTCATCTCCATTGATTCCTCTTGCAACATTTCATAACCATGACACAATATCCAAACCATAATGCTCTTGCAACCTTGCTTCATAAAAATGCAACAAATCTCTAGTTGTTTTAATATTGAGATCATTTTCTAAAGATCTACTAATTTTTCCTCATGGCTGCTTCATTTTTTTCATAGGTAAAGAAACGATCAATTTTGGTACACATAAAGCATGAACAATGATCTCCTAAGCAAGATTATGTATTCCCAAAATGTGTGTATGAAGGGCCTCATCTGGAATCTTGTATTGGAGAGATATTTCTAACAATAGTCAATTAGTTGCATCGATAATGTCAAGGTATACCTCATGAATAGATTCTCATTCACATTTTTCCTTCTTTTTCGGCATAAAAACTACCTTTGATCCAACATAAAGATAAATATTCAAGTCATCTTTTTCTCAGCCAGTTGTATCTTGGATTAACTAAATTTTTGGACATACATTTTTCTATTCATCACCATGCATTGAAAGTTTAACACCAAACTCATGAGCTTCATAAACCACAATAGTCAAACCTCCACCCTTCCATAAATTATATTGTACAACTGTTGCAAGTTTTCCACCTAACTTTGGCATCTTCCTCTGCTCCACTTGGACATAGAAGCACTCCATATCGACATGAGCAATGACTCAAAGATCTTGAGGTTTCAGTCGAGCCACTCACATTTTGATTTGATTTTTTACTTCTTTCTTGTTGTTTTCACACTGTGGAAATTTTGAAGAAGACATTGTGAAGGTGAAAGATGAAAATGAGGAGTTTTTAATCCAACAACACCCATACTTGTCCATTCTTATGTATTGGGTGCCCATAATTTGTGAAAAATATTTTCTCATCTCTGCTCTAACAAAAATGTTTGGAGTTGTATCACCAACAACGAAAGGCTTGTGTGTCTGAGGGATGGTTGAACTCCATGGATTCCTCTACACCCATGTCTTAGCAATGTTTTGAAAATCCAAAAATGTGGTGTGATTTATATTCACCGGATCGTAAACATTGGAGTAACTCACACTGCATTGATATTATTATTTACCACCTTCATCTTCATCTTCATTTTCTTCCTCGGTGTATTCCTTCGACAATCTTCCCAAAAAATTCCCCAATTTTACTTTAAAATATAAAAAATCTTCTTGTATTTCTCTTAATCCTTCTTTCAACTTGTCAATTTTGACATCCAACAAAGCATTCATTGCAACAATTACTTGACTTCAATGCACACACAAAATTATTTAAGATCTGCACTTAATTCTAACTTGGAGGGAGCATTGGTAACATTGGTAAATACAAAAGACGTGGTGTCTAGG
>JZKD02S1938998.1:0-22686 GCA_000966675.3 Picea glauca
CCACATGGGTATGAGGTCAAAGGAAAGGAAAATTTGGTATGCAGGTTGAACAAGAGCTTGTATCGCATAAAGAAAGATCCAAGGAAGTGGTATTTGAAGTTTGACAGGTTTATGACAGAACAAGGTTATAGTAGATGTCATTCGTATCACTGTGTTTATTTTAAAAGACTAGAAAATAGAAGATATATTATCTTGTTATTGTATGTAGATAACATTCTTATTGCAGGGTCTAATATGCAGGATAGAAATGTTCTCAAGAAGAAATTAGCTAATTCATTTGCAATGAAGGATTTGGGTGTTGCAAATAAAATCCTTGGTATGAGAATTACAAGAGACAAGAAAAAACGCAAATTGACATTGTCTTAGGGTGAGTACATAGAGAAGGTGTTGGAGAGGTTTAGAATGCAAAATTAAAAATTAGTTATTACACCTTTGGCCAGCTGATGCAGACCCCCCTTTTCTCTCATCGGGGTTGTTGACCTCTCGGTCAACGATCGATCAAGATACTGAGTCGAATAGACTCTTCAGGTCTCAACTAGACCACAAATCAACTTACACAGGTCCTTTCTCCAAATGCGTTGGTCGTATGAGACCCACGAGCCCTCTCCTGAGCATTATTCAAATTTCAACACCAAACGGGCGCTAGCTCTTCCTTGGCTAAGCTCCTTATGTTACATGACCACAGTTGTGACCAGTCACCTAACCAAAGGTGTGTCACGATTTCACATGTTAGGTGTTTACGTATGAGCCAAATCCGATTCACCGACTTCTGAAATCCCTACGTGGGGCCTAATGCATGTTAGCTCCTCCCTTATCCTTCGACGATGTGACCCTCGCTGTGACCTAGGCCTAACCTCTCGAGCACTTCCCATTTTTGCATTTCACGCCCCTGGAAGGTTTGTTTGCTCATTCTCTCAATTTCTAAAACCCAAAATCTGGGCTCCACGCACGTCATATCAACGGTCCAAAATCCATATGATCAGACAATCTTGTTGTCTCCTTCATGTTTCGGGACTTCACGTTTCGCGAAGTTGGAGGATCACTCACCTCCCTTCTCCAGATCCCTGATTTCCCAAAATATCCTCACGTTAGATCAACGGTCCTTAACTCTCCATGGTCCGACGGTCCAGATGTCCTCGCGATTTCAGATTTCACGAGTTTTCACAACTCCTTCCTCTAGTTCCCCCAATTTTGAATTCAACAAAATGTTGATCTCTCGCCACGTGTCCCTTCTTAATGGATGGTTTTGATAGACTTCAAAATTTCTCAATTTCGAGATTTTTCCTCTCCTGTGCACTTTCAAAGGGTTAAGATACGTGCACCTTACTTGGATCCAACGACTATTGGTCCTTCGCATCTAGATCCGATGAACGAGATTTGTTCTCCTCTTGTGTGTGTTCCTCCTATTTGGACTCTGATATAATTGCCTAGATTTCTTCCTGCAATCAATCTAGTGGTTGTTGTAGATCCTCCTCTCGAGCTTCCATATCTGTGCACTCCTTGCAGCAGATTCTTACACAAGACTTAGTTCTTGCAGGTGACTGTGCATACCTTGTAGTAGTCTCTTTGCACTCCTTGCAAAGGGAAAGTTTTGTGCTATCTCTTTGGAGCTTCAAAATCGAAACAGATTCCGTCAACGGACTCCTTGCATTTGGTGTGTACACCTTGCACTCACTCAATATAAGAGAAACAATTGAAACTTATATTGGCATTCACAGTTTCATCCATTCATAACGAAATTCATTCATTTATGAAAATCCAATAACGGAGAATTGCAAGAAGTAACAGTACTATGCATTTGGGTCAATTTCCCTATGTCATATTCATTTAAAAGTAAATGTCTATAGCTAATATCAAAAAAATAACTTAAAACTTAGAAAATTCCTACTAACTCATAGCAGCCTCATTTCGGCGTACAAAACCTCTATTTAACTCAGAGGGTCCTTATGGTTCCCTCGGAATACTCATCTACCTCCAAAACGAAAACCTAATTGCTACCTAATTTTAGTTACATTCAAGACTCAAAGTGAAACTCCCTGATCGCTCATGATCATTTTGTTCCCAAGCATTTGATCTTCTTCCATTTTTCCAACCATCTCCAAAAGATTCGTCGTAACTCCCAGTGTTTGAGATTCTGAAACGATTCCCAAGTGATGAATTGTCCTGCCATGCGTGCATACTAATGATGTTCCTGCATCATACTCCCCCTGAACAAAACAATTCATGGACTCCTGTCCATGAGCTCTTGCACCGACTTTCTATTCTTATGGATATCAGCTTCATTTTTCCAACTGGATATCAACTCCTATTGGATGCCCTTTCCACTTGAACAGATATTCAAAATAGGTTTTTCTACTGGTCTTCTTGCCAATTCTCTAAGCAACGATCTTCTCCATCTTTGGTCTTTCTTCTATAGGCATTTGTTTCTCCCATTGAACCTTCTCTTGATTTTATGCTTCCTCTGTGTCATATTTCCTGTAAGGATATAGGTCTAAAATGTTGAATATGGGTGATATGCCTACATCATATGGAAACTCAATCTCATAGGCATTTGCATCAAATTTCCTTAATATCTTACATGGTCCTATCTTCTTCATTTTTAATTTTTTATATGTTCCCCTGGGGAACCTTTCCTTCCTGAGATGTGCCAGAACCTGATCTCCTAATTCAAATTGAATCTCCCTGCGATGTTGATCAACTCTATGCTTGTATTCTTGGCTAGAGTTCTACAATTGTCCTCTGATCTGGTTATGGCATTTCTTCTTTTCTGCAGCAAAGTATTTTGCTCCAATGCTCCTGATCTCACTCTGTTCTAAGTCTCTCAACTCAAATACTCCCCTGTGTTGCATTCCATACAATATTTGGAATGGGCTCTTTCCAGTGCTCCTGTTTGGTGAGTCGTTGTATGAAAATTCTACTTGTGGCAGAATTTGGTCCCACTGATTATGATGTTCAGTGACCAGACTCCTCAACAAGTTTCCAAAACTTCTATTTACCACCTCATTCTGTCCATCTGTCTGACGGTAATAAGATGAGATGAAGGATAGATCCATCCCCAACTTCTTCCACAGTGTTCTCCAAAAATGACCAACAACTTGTGTGTCTTTGTCCTAGACAATTCTCCTGGGTAGGCCATGAAGTCTCACAACTTCCTTGAAAAATAGATTTGCAACATGTGTTGCATCACTGTTCTTCTGGAACGGGATAAAGTGTGCCATATTTGAAAATCTATCCACCACCAAAAATATGGAATCAAATCCTCTTTGCGTTCTTGGCAGTCCTAACATGAAATACATGCTTATTGCATCCCAAGGCATCTCTGGTATTGGCAATGGTTGATACAATCCAGTGTTCTGTCTTTTTCCTTTTGCATGTTGGTAGATTCTACATCTGTTCACAAATTTTATCACTTTTTTCCTCATACATGGCCAATAGTATGAACGACTCAACTGTGCAAATGTTTTATCATGGATGAAATGTCCAGCCAATCCTCCACTATGCTTCTCCTTCAAAAGGTTATCCCTCATTAAGCATTTTTGTATGCACAATTGATTTCCCTTGAACAACAATCCTTCTTGAACCATGTATTTGGCCCACTGGCTCATGTATCTCAACACAGGATTTTCACATGCTCCATATGCTTCCTTCAAATCTGAATTATCACAATACATATCCTTCAAGTGTTCAAACCCCAAAGTCTTTACCTGAAATTCCTGCAGAATCAAACATCTCTTGCTCAATGCATCAACAACTTTGTTAGCATTCCAAACAATATATTTTATGACAAAAGTAAAATTCTGCATAAACTCAATCCACTTTGCATGCTTCTGATTCAGTTTTTCCTATCTTGTTATGAATTGTAAAGCCTGGTTATCGCTATACAAGACAAATTCTTGTGGGACAAGGTAGTGTCTCCACTTCTTCGGGGCTTGAATTATGACATATAACACCTTGTCATATGTGGAGTATTTCCTCTTAGTCTCGTTCAAATTTTCACTGAAATAGGCAACAGGCCTATTATCCTCACTCAAAACTGCTCCAATTGCAACTCCACTTGCATCGCATCTCACCTGAAATGTCTTTTCAAAATTTTGCAAGACCAGAATTGGTCATTTTGTTATTTTCTCCTTTAGTAATTTGAAGCTCCTCTTAGCCTCTTTTGTCCATTTAAAATACTTGTGCTTCTTCTTCACTGTACCCATCATTGGTGCACAAATTACAGTAAAATAACTGAAGAATTTCCTATAGAAACTTGTTAATCCATGGAAGCTTCTTACCTCGAACATGCTTCTTGGTGATGGCCATTCTTTGATTGCTCTCACCTTTTCTAGATCCATCTTCAGTTCATTTTAAGAGATCACAAAACCCAAATAAATGAGTTATGTCTTCATAAAAGAGTACTTCTTCAGATTTATCAACAACTTCTCTTGATGTAGTCTCCTCATCACTAGTGTCAAGTGCCTCAAATGCTCCTCTTTAGTCTTGAAAAATATCAGTATATCATCCAGATATACAACCACAAAATTGCCAATGAAATCTTTCATTATTTCATTCATCAACCTCATAAAAGTTCTTAGGGAATTTGTTAATACAAATGGCATAACAAGCCACTCATACAAACCTTCATTTGTCTTAAAGGTTGTCTTCCATTCATCGCCCTCTCGCATTTTTATCTAGTGATATCCACTCTTCAAATCTATCTTAGAAAATAAGTTTTCTCCACTTAGACAGTCCATTAAATCATCCATTCTTGGTAAATGGAACCTATACCTGATAGTGATATTGTTAATGGCTCTTGACTCTGTAAACATTCTCCATCCTCCATCTTTCTTTGGGCTCAACACTGTTGGTACTACGCATGGACTCAAGCTCTCTCTGACCAAACCTTTGTCTAACAATTCATGGACTTGGTTATTTACCTCCTTATTCTCTCGAGGTGTAAGCCTGTATGTTGCTTTGTTTGGCAGACTTTCTCCTGGTATCATATCAATATGATGGTTGATACTTATGATGGGTGGCAATGAGTTAGGCAGCTCATCCACCACTATGTCAGTAAAATTATCCAATAATTCCTTAATTTCTTCAGGAAAATCATCCGTTGAAGTACTTGTAAGGAAAACTCTAGGTTTCCTCACCACAACAAACTGCATCTCTTGTCCTTTCTTTACTTCTTTCAGGAGTTCCTTCCCACTCATGAGAAGTATTCTTGTGTTGGCTTCCTCTTTCATTTTTTTCTCCTCTATTGGCAACAATATGTGTGTCCTACCATTCTTCTCCAAGGTATATGTGGTTTTCCTCTCATCATGAATGACATTCCTGTCAAACTTCCATGGTATTCCCAAAAATATATGGCATACATCCATGGGAATTACATCACATAGAACTTCATCTCTATATCCTCCTATCTTAATTTCAACCAAGCATTGTTTAGTAACCATTACCTAGTTTCCTTTCTGCAACCATGATACTTTGTATGGTTTCGGGTGTGCAGTCATCTCCAGATCCAGTTTCTCCACCATCTCTGTGGATACTAAGTTTTCAGTGCTCCCAATGTCAATTATCACTTTGCACACTCTGTCTTTAGTCTTGCAAGCTATCCTGAAGAGATTGTTCCTCTGCACTATTTTTTCAACTTCTGCCTCGGGTTTTAAGATAACTTTTCTCAACATCAGAGATGTTCCATCCTCTACTCCTTATGCTTCAACATTTCTTCTTTGTGCTTCCAAAATGTGAGATTCACCTTCTCCAAGGTGTATGTGGTTTTCCTCTCATCATGAATGGCATTCCTGTCAAACTTCCGTGGTCTTCCCAAAAATATATGGCATACATCCATGGGAATTACATCACATAGAACTTCATCTCTATATCCTCCTATCTTAATTTCAACCAAGCATTGTCTAGTAACCATTACTTGGTGTCCTTTCTACAACCATGAGACTTTGTATGGTTTCGGGTGTGCAGTCATCTCTAGATCTAGTTTCTCCACCATCTCTGTGGATACTAAGTTGCCAGTGCTCCCACTGTCAATTATCACTTTACACACTATGTCTTTAGTCTTGCAAGATGTCCTGAAGAGACTATTCCTCTGCACTGGTTTTTCAACTTCTGCCTCTGGTTTTACGATAACTTTTCTCAACATCATAGATTTTCCATTCTCTACTCCTTCTACTTCAACATTTATTCTTTGTGCTTCTGAAATGTGAGATTCAACTTCTCCTTATTTCTTTCTCTCGGGACATTCCCAAGACTTATGTCATGCCTTTCCACATGTGTAACATCTCACTTCTCCTCCTCTACCTCTTCCTCTTCCTTTGGAAGAACTTCTTCCACCATCTTGTCTTCCTCAGAAACTTCCTCCTCTTTTCGAGTGACAGTGTGGTTTCTCAGCCTCATCTTTGGATTTATGTTCCTTGTCATGGGCAATTCCCTTGCCTTTATTTGGAGCTGGGCTTCTACCTCTGCCTCGTTGGTTTTTTTTCTGGCCAACTTCTCCTCTACCTTCACTGCGAACTGAGAAGAATTCTCCATAGTCCTTACTGACATCATGTTGATCTCATCTTGGATTTCATACCTCAGGCCATTTATATACCTAGCAACTTTTTCTTCATCTGTCTCCCTTTGTCTAGTTCTAATGTTCAACTTGTAAAACTCCTCTGTGTACTCTCTAACTGTCATACCCTTCTGCCTCAGGTTCTGTAGCATCCTAAACAGATTGATCTGATAATATTTGGGCATGAATTTAGCCTTCATCTTGGCTACCATTTTGTCCCAATTATTTATCTTATGTTTTCCTTTGCTCCTCCTCTCAACCTGCAGTTCATCCCACCACAGTGTTTCATGTCCTTTTAGTCTAGTGAAATCATGTCTCACCCTTTTCTCCTCATCGACCTCTTCATATTCGAAATATTTTTCCATGGACCTTACCCAATCCATCAGCTCTTCAACATCCAAATTACCTTCGTGCATTGTTACCTCTATTTTGGCTCTAACACCCAATCTGACCACTGCTATCAACAAGCGTTCTTCGGAAACATTTTCTACTGTAGCTTCTTCAACATCTACCTCTTCACTCTCTACATCGTTGATGTCTCTAGAATTAGGTGCTCTTCTTTGCGCTGCCTCCATCGCCTCCAATCTTGCACGAAGTTCTTGCATCTCCCTTTCTACAGCTAGATTGGCCAAAGGTGGTTCCACTCATCTCCTCAGTGGAATTATGTAGACTTTCTGTCACACATAGAGTACAACTTTGAGTTCTTTTATATCCTCTCCTTTGTCTGTTGTCAGCAAGAAAAATTCGGCTCTGATACCACTTGATGCAGACCCCCCTTTTCTCTTGTCGGGGTTGTTGACCTCCCGGTCAAGGATCGATCAAGATACTGATGAATCAACTCTTTGGGTCTCAGTTGGACCCCAAATCAACTTACATGAGTCCTTTATCCAAATACATTGGTCGTATGAGACCCACATGCCCTCTCCTGATCGTTATTCAAATTTCAACACCAAACGGGTGCAATCTCTTCCCTGGATAAGCTCCTTTCATTATGTGACCATGGTTGTGACCACTCGCCTAACCAAAGGCACATCATGATTTCACTTGTCGAGTGTTTGTGTATGAGCCAACTCTAATTCTCTGACTTTCGAAATCCCGACGTGGGGCCTAGTGCATGCTAGATCCTCCCTTATCCTTCGACAATGTGACCCCTCGTCGTGAACTGGGGCCAACCTCTCGAGCACTTTGCAGTTTCGCGTTTCGCGCCCCTGGAAGCTTTGTTTGCTCGTCATCTCAATTTCAGAAACCCAAAATCTAGAATCCACGCACGTCAAATCAACGATCTAAAATCCACATGATCCAACGATCTTGTTGTCTCCTTCGTATTTCGTGAAGTTGGAGGATCACTCACCTCCCTTCTCCCGATCCTCAATTTCCCAAAATATCCTCGCATCAGATCAACGGTCCTTAAATCTCTATGGTCCAACAGTCCATATGGCCTCGCAATTTCGGATTTCATGAGTTTTCACAACTCCTGCCTCTGGTTCCCCCGATTGTGAATTCAGCGAAACGTTGATCTCTCGCCATGTGTCCCTTCTTGATGGACGGTTTCGATAGACTTCAGAATTTCACAATTTCATGATAATTCCTCTCTTGTGCACTTTCAAAGGGTTAATATATGTGAACCTTTCTTGGATCCAAGTGTTGTTGGTCCTTCGTGTCTAGATCCGACAAACGAGGTCTATTTTCCCCTTGTGTGTGTTCCTTCTGTCTAGACTCTGATCTGATGGCCCAAATTTCTCCCTGCAGCCGATCTAGCGGTTGTTGTAGCTCCTCCTCCGGATCTTTCATATCTATGCACTCCTTGAAGCATATTCTTACGCAAGACTTAGTTCTTGCGGGTGACTGTGCATGCCTTGAAACAGTCGCTTTGCACTCCTTGCAAAAGGAAAGTTTCATGCTATCCCTTCGAAGCTTCAGAATCAAAACAGATTTTTTCAACACACTCCTTGTGTTCGATGTGCACACCTTGCACTCACTCAACAGAAGAGAAACAATTGAAACTTATATTGACAGTCACAGTTTCATCCATTTATAACGAAATTAATTCATTTATGAAAATCCAATAACAGAGAATTGCAAGCAGTGACAATACTATGCATTTGGGTCAATTTTCCTCTGTCATATTCATTTAAAAGTAAATGGATACAGCTAATATCAAAACAATAACTTAAAACTCAGAAAATTCCTACTAACTCGCAGAAGCCTCATTTGGGCATACAAAACCTCTATTTAACTCAGAGGGTCCTTAGGGTTCCCTCTGACTGCTCATCTAACTCCAATATTAAAACCTAACTGCTACCTAAGTTTAGTTACATTCAATACTCGGAGTGAAACTCCCTGATCGCTCATGATCATTCTGTTCCCAAGCGTTTGATCTTATTTTGTTTTTCCAACCAACTCCAAAATATTCGTTGTAACTCCCAGCGTTTGAGATTCTGAAATGATTCCCAGGCACTGAGTTGTCCTACCACGCGTGCTCTCTAATGATGCTCCTGCATCACCAACCATTTCAAATTAACTAAGGAAATCTGTCCCAAGACACAGGAGGAGATACAATACATTTCTAGGGTCCCTTATTCATCATCAGTTGGAAGCTTGATGTATGTGATGGTTTGCACAAGACCAGATATTGCACATGCAGTGGGAGTTGTGAGCAGATATATGAACAATCCAAGTAAAGAACATTTAGAGACAGTAAATTTTATTCTTAGGTATTTGAGAGGTACTGCTACTCATGCATTATGTTTTGGAGGTTCAGACATATTTCTACAGGGATATGTTGATTCAGATATGGCAGGTGTAGGAGGAGCACCATAGGGTATGTTTTTACTATAGGTGGAATAGGAGTAAGTTGTATTTCAAAACTGCAAAAGGTTGTTTCAATTTCAACAACAGAGGCAGAGTATGTTTCTACTACAGAGGCTAGTAAAGAAATTATTTGGTTATAGAGGTTTATGGAGGAATTGGGAAAGAAGCAGGAGAATAACAGGTTGTACTTTGATAGTGAGAGTTCCATTCATATTGCAAATAAATCAACCTTCCATTCTAAGAATAAGCATATACATCTCAGGTACCATTTCATATGATCCGTCTTGGAATATGGACATTTGAAGTTGGTAAAGATACACACTAGCCAAAATCCTGTAGACATGTTAACAAAGGGAGTAACTAGGGAGAAACTGAGTTCTTGCTCAGTTTCAGTTGGCCTTCAATCATGAAGATGAAGATGATAAATTTTCCAGGTCCAAAAAGGACCATAGTCCAACAGATACAACAATGGTGGAGTTGTTGAGATCAGTCTCCAAGTGGGAAATTGTTGGTTGTGGAGCCTAATTATCTTCTTGATTCAGAGGTCTTTGTTTTCAGTTGTGTTTACACCCCATGAATACTTTACACCCTGAAAGAATGTACACTCCTCCATGTGGGGGAGTGCATAGGGGGGTTATCCCCTCTGCGGGGTCCAGGGGCAAGCAGGCCCCGAGCAGGGGTTCAAGGGCAAAGCCCCCGAAGTAAAAATTTCCTTGTAAATGCATATTGTAATTTTATTGTAAATCTGGACTGTTCATTATAAGATCGCAGATCTGACGGTAGAAGTTATGTTAGGGTTTTTTTCCCTAAAAGGAAACCCTCTTTTATGAGGGAAATGTATTGCAACTATTTATCATTGTGAATATTGTATTCTGAGAGAGGAGATTGTGAGAGAAAGAAGAGGAAGTTACAAAGGGTGTGATGTAGGTTGTATCCCTTCATTTGTTGGATAATAATAAAGGAAGGATTTGGAAATTTCTCTGGTGGACATAGCCCACAATAGTGAACCATGTATATATGTGTCTCTATTGTATTGTGTATCTTATGTGTTTTATTTCCGCATTTGTTTTATTTTATTTCTCTGCAATCATGTTTTTCTAACACACCCAGAAACCCCAGGCGACAAAGAAAGACAAAGCTCAGATTAGGGATTTATGGAGACCCCCTCAGACTGGATTCATCAAGATCAACTTTGACAATGCATCAAAAGGAAACCCAGGACTAGAAAGAGCAGGCGGGGTCTTCAGGAACCAAAAAGGAGAACCCCTCCTTTTCTTTGCGATCAACCTAGGAATTACTTCGAATAATGTAGCATACCTCGCGGGACTGAGGAGAGGCATCAAAATAGAGATAGACAGAGGGTTTTTGGCCCTGGAGGTTGAGGGAGATTCCCTTCTGGTCATCAAAGGTCTCCAACAGCTCATGAACGAGATCAAAGTAGAGAGGCTCTCTCAGAATTGGCACCTAAGATATGGATTCTCAGTCCTTAGATACATGGTAACTTCCCTAATGTCCATAGTCACCGAGTTGGTCAGAAGGAAGGCCAGCATGGTGGCCGATTGCATGGTCAACATAGGTTTCACAATTCATGATCAGTATTGGATCTGGAATCCAGGGGACCCACTGACACGAGTATTAGAAGATTATATCCAACGTTGTTGCCAAGATGACATGATAACATGGAGGGAATCTATGGAACACACTGTTCGAGACACTTTGGAGAAAGGTCCTCGTCATGAAGTGGTCAAGGAGGAAAAATGGCCTGGTTCGGTAATGAAAAGCTTCAAGGATGATAGAATGACCCTCCACATAGAGGCCTCATACCCCAAGCCAAGAAGAGAAGGAAAACAACCTATGGGAAACATGAGCATAAGCGAGGAGGCATTTAAAGCGAAGGATAAGGATGATAGAGAGGATTTTGGCAAGGATGAGGCGGTATGTGGTTAACCCCCCATGACTAAGAGTACGAAAGAGACAAGGACAAGAGAAGCTCACTTGAAAGGGAAATTTTTTTATCACTGAAATAAGTGGCCGCATGTTGCAGTAAATCGTGGCAGTCCAGAGGAGAAGGTCCGATGTCTAATCCCCCTCCCCTCCATCATAGACATTAGTGAGAAATATTACCAAGTAAGAAACATGATCGAGGAGAACCAAGGATGTAGATTAAATGATGAGGTTTGTAACCATAAACACAAAGGTATACGAAGAAGGATATCATTGTTCTCTCCATGTTTCTATGTTTTGGCTCTCCTCTGGGTGACCCTTAGTACGGTTATCAGAAATAGTCGAAGGAGAATCATGGCTCATCGTTGGAACAAAAATCCAAAGAGAGGACAATATAATCTTCATGATAATGAAGCCTCAACCTCGAGGGGCCATATCTAAGTCTCCAGAGAAGAAAAGGATGAATGTGTAGCTGATGAATGATTTTGGGTGCAATGTGAGATGGAAGAAATTCAGGTCGGGAACACATTTGAAGACAAAGTTCTAGCTAGGAGAAGGAAAACCAAGGAGGATGAAATAATCCAAGAAATGACCCGATGGGTGGTCGACTCTGGTAACCCTCAGACCAGAGACACAAAGTATTTTTGAATGGTGGAATCCTATGGGATGACTAAAGCGTTGGTGGCCCATATGGTTAATGATACCCACCAGCAGAATTCAGAGATTCTTCAGGAAATTTACATTTTGGACGGGAAGTTTGAACTTTTCTGTCAAGCCCAGCATGGCATTAAGTTCAAGGTCAACCATCCAGAAAGGCAAAAGGGATGCATTCCGAATCACCCCCAGGATCCATTCTCAGACCCATTAATATAGAGGACGACGAGGATCATACCCAAAAGGACATGACCCTCCCTCAACATGAGAACCAATGTCATATGAAGCAAGAACCCAGGAGTCGCTCCGGTCCATACCAGGGCCTGATGCAGAGGGAACCATGTTCATATTTGGTCTCTCCCAGCCTGTTGGTTTTTGTGTTTTTTTTTTCTTGGTTAGTCCATGCTTTAGGGGAGTCTATTAATGGCCCCTCCCTTATGTTTTCAAAGATATAGTCTAAGATTCATCTAGATTCACGATCGAAAAATCTTCTCGACTATGGTGTCATTTAGTCCTTTTGTGAACTCTGAAAGTTTAATGAACATTTCTTGAAGTATAGTGACAGGGTTTAGGGGTCTGGTTTCCCTCTGAGGTAGACCCCCCTGGCCACATATTTTTTTACATTATTTTGTGATATAATAGAATTCCCTCATTTTATCTTAAAAAAAACATATAACTTGTATCATTTGTGTGATATATATGCCATATGCAAGTTCGTGTGGTAATTGTTGGAAGTACATTTGTGTGTTAATTTATATAAAATAAACATATGCTAGGTGTGAGTTCTATGAGCCCAAGGATAACTTATATACACCAATTTTTAACAACAAGATATGATTTGTACAATTTTAGTACTATGTTATTGATAAGGTTAGATTGAGCCTAGAATCTTCTTAATCCTAGAAAATCAACCAACAAACCCATCCATTATTCAAGCGAATGACGGTGAAGAAAGAGTCTCAATTTTATGATCCACATTCTTGAAAGATAAAATTATTAGTTTGGATGTGAAAATAAAATTAGTTTTTGGCAATATGAGAAAGATATTTAACTAGAATCTTCTTCATTGGAAGCATAGTTGTGGAGGAAACAATAGGTACATATTCTCTTAGCAATTGAAACATGTTCTACTTGAGTTTTACATTGTGCCTTGGCCTTGGCACCTCAAAAACAAAACCAATATTTGAATTCAACAAACATCCCATCTTCACATGTCTATAGAGAGATATAACACATAATGGTTTATAGTTGGTTGTTGCATACATGTTTCACCCAAGAGAAGGCCTCACAACCATTAGAAGAGAAAGGGTTACATTGAGAACAAAGAACTCACATAGCATCAACATCTAGTCACTAGCTTCATAATATTTGTAGAGCATTTTTGTTATTGATCAGATTTCTATTATGTTGTCATCTGGGACCTTGTGTGCAGGTTACAAAGAGAAGGAGTAAGCCAATCATATGAGCAGAGGTTGCACAGAGAATAGGCCTTGCAGCCATAAGAAGAATAAATATTCTTGTACAAGGAAAGAGAATTAAAGGCCTAGTGGCCTTTTTGTAGACATAACACTATGTACAAGCCTAAGAACAAAACTCAGAAGATACTCTCATAGAGAATCCATGTTGGTGAAGTGAGTGGGATATAAGTCCCCATTTACATATCAGAAGGTATCAAAGCAATTGTATCCATGACCATGACATGATTTCTAGAACTTTGAAGAGAACATTTAGACCTCAACATGGGTAAATAAAACAAAGAAAAGTTGGAAGACTTAAGGGCCAACAATGCTCTTCTTCAAGAAGAGAACGAATTCTTGAAGGAGTAGGTCCATATGTTCAACAAGAGGATGGTAGATATGGAGAAGAACCTTTAGACCTTTTCCAAACCACTACCATTGCTACAGAAGAAGGTTGAATAATTCCAAGCATCCCTCACCTCTGTCATGACAGATTGGGACAAGCACAAAGTGTAGCATGTATGAGGAGGTCATCTTGATGGATAATTGGCAAGAGGATAGGCTCATGTAGATGATGGTTCATCTAGAACAAGAGTTGGAAGAGAAGGAGGAGGCCTTGGCAAGTCTCCAATCCTCTATCCAAGAGCACCAGGAAGCAGGGTCACCTTCTATTGCTACTTTCCAATCCAACACCATAATTGAGACCACTTTGTTAAGCTCACCTTCCTTGGATTTCCCTCAAGATAATTTTGGTGATTTTGAAAATAAGTCCAGAGATATTGGTTCCAAGCTCTTAAGGTGGATGGGCTATGATGGAAAAGGGATAGGAAAGAGGAAAAAGGGAATCTTGAGCCTCATTGTAACCACATTGTAGGTCAATCATGAAGGCCTAGGATTTGATGGCAGAGTGGAAAATCCTATGACCATGAATACCACTTTTTTGAAGGAGAAAGATATGTCGAAGTTGTCTTTTTTATCAGGAGAAAGAGAAGAATTAAGTGAAGGTGGAAACCCACTACCATCTCATCCTTCTTGTGGTGAACTTCTAAATGGTAGCGATGAGAAGAGCTTGAAGAATCGCCCAGCACCATCACTCAGAAGAAGCAACAAACCAATTAGGTGAGGAAAGAAGAAGAAGAAAACCAAGAAGTATTCATCAAATAAGACATCACTTGTTTTCCACTACTGCAAGAGGTGGGGCCATAATGCAATGAGTTGTTATCACTCAAAGGTATGTTCATTCATTGGGAAGAAAGGCCATTAGGTGGGATCTTGCTGGAAGAAGAAAGTTACATGCCACATGTCATATTTGTTTTAGAGGAGGAATGGAAAGAAGACTTCTTGAATCCAACAATGAACTCAAAGGCACGTGGAGAGGAGTATGTCAGGAAGCTCTTGTAGTAGCAACAAGAAATTTTGTCACCACTACAAGTTGAATGGACATTGAGAAGCGAAGTGTTGGGGACTTCATCCAAATATTCACCCCAAAAACCACATAGCTAAGAGAAGGGTGTGGAGAGTGAATAACACAGAAGATGAAGCATTTCCTGCATCTCCAATTCAAGGAGAAGTTTTCCAAGGATTTGCAGTAGCACCAAAGGTCAATCTCAACAATGAATCAAGTAGTTTTTTTATGGAAGAAGGAGAGATTGGATAAGGAGCTCAAGCATGGGATGGCATATCTTTCATTGCAATTTGGTTGAAGAGTGATGCTATAACACTAGTGGATGTAACAACTTACCAATGACCTAGACTCCTATAATTCAATTGACATGGCTAAAAATAGTGGTTTCCATGTCAGAAAGCAATTGTTTCTAGCATATGAAAGCAACCACACTTCCCTTTAGGATTTGTTACGTTATGGAAACATCCCATGGTCATATTGAACATGAAGACCAACATTTGATTTGGATTCATGACTGCCAAGATGAACTATCTCCTAAAATAGAGAGGGAGATGGGAATGGATGTTGATTTCATATTTTGGATCTAGTGATTTCTTAGAGATAAGAGTCAATGAACAAACTTCTACATTACGGGAACAAGAAAGAAAGAAACCAAAGATAGAGATATAGCCAGGGACTAGAGCTAGTAGTAAAATCCAGAGTCAAAGATGTGGTCAGGAGCTAGAGCTGTAACCATGTTCCAAAGAAGCAGACAAAAATACATTGATCCAACATGGCTTCCTTCAATCTTTTGGAGATCAAAAAGACTCTCAATGGGGAGGTTTGATCTTAAATGGATCTTAACCAACGAATGGGTGTAAGAATTAATACCTACAATGCAATTAGGAAATTAATGAAAGTTAGAAAATATTGTAAACCAATGCAAATGTAAATGTTGAATGAGACAAAATGAAATGAGAAGAAAAAATGTGAAAATTAAAAGATTAAATAAAGAAAAACAAATAGGAGAGAAGTTTGAGGAATGTCCTCTTTCACCTTCATTCTCGTTGGGGTATTTTTTCCAATAAATGAAGAGGCATAGAAATCCATGAAGGCATTTTTTCCAATAGATGAAGAGGCATAGAAAGCCATGAAGGAAATGTAACTAGAGATTTCTAGAATGAAGAACTTATCCCCCACTCGAAGATGTTTTCCCAATTGGGTTTCCATGGTAAAATTCTTTTGTTCATTGATTGATTATTTTGTTCGATTTTATTCTTCTTTATTTCAAATGGATGTCTATTTATTTTATGGTGTGTAAAATCATTCTCTATTAGTAAATTAAGTACATTAACAACTCTGTTATGGCCATCATAAGATTTAGTTTGATATTTTAAATCTATGGTTGAAAAGAAAGAGATGTTGCTTCTTTCTAGCTACATTGTTATCCCTGGTATCTAGCTCTTTTTCCTCTTCTCAGACCATTGGGCTCTTCCCTGGGAGAATTTCTCTTTTCTCCAAGCCATATGTCCTCTCCCTCTGATAAATTTTGCATTGTTGGGGTGTTTTTTAATTGTTGGGGCAAATTTCTATTTGTTGGGTCAAAAATCCAATTTATTCAGTTGAATTTTTTAATTGTTGGGGTGAATTTTTATTTTTTGGGTTAGAATTCCAATTACCAGAGTTGAATTTTTAGTTGTTAGGCATTTAAACTAGTTGTTGGGTGGTTTGTTTGAATGATGGGATTTTAATCTAGTTGTCATACAATCCCTCTCATGGTTGGAAGGTAATACTCATTGGCAGTGAAAATATGGAAATGTGCTAGACATTTTAGAACACTTAGAGGGGTGAAATATGTGAGCACATAAATTTACAACTGTTTGCTTTGCACATATCTTCGAGTTGGCAAAGTTCCTCCCTGAATATTAGAAATTATGATGGAAGAAAATGGTAATCCTAATGAAGAAAGGTAGCATGGGCTTGGATTCTTAGATGTATTCTACACAGAGTTAGATTTGTTGCTTGTATGCCATTTGTGTCTCCTTTTAAGAAACAACAGATAATTTGAATCATATATATATATATATATATATATATATATATATATATATAATACAAGTTCATGTGGTAATTGTTGGAAGTACATTTGTGAGTTTATTTTTATAAAATAAACACGGGCCATGTGTGAGTTCTATGAGCCCAAGGATAACTTATACACATCAATTTTCAGTAGCAAGATATGATTTGTACAATTTGAGTACTATGCTACTGATAAGGTTAGATTGAGCCCAAAAGCTTCTTAAGCCTTGCAAGTCAACCAATAAACCCATCCATTATTCAAGTCGATGATAGTGAAGGAAAAATCTCAAGTTCAGGACCCACATTCATGCAACATAGACCKAACAATTTGGATGTGAAAATATAATTATTTTCTGGCAATATGAGTGAGATAGTTAACTAGAATACTCATCATTGGAACTAGAGTTGTGGAGGCAACAACAGGTACATATTGTATTKCTATCAATTGAAACAAATTCCACTTGAKTTTTCACTTGTGCCTTGGCCTTGGCACGTCAGAAATAGAGCCAATATTTGAAGCTAGCAAACATTCCATCCTCACATKCATGTTGAGGAATATAGCATAGAGGAGCCAATCTTTGAATCCAACAAACATTCCATYCTCACATRCATGTTGAGGAATATAGCATAGAGGAGTTTATAGTTGGTTGTTGCATACATGTTTCACCCAAGAGAAGGCCTTGTATTCATCAAAAGAGTGGGATCTACACTAATAACAAATAACTTACATAGCATTGGTATGTAGTCACTAGCTTCAAAATATTTGTAGAGCATTGTTGTTATTGACCAGATCGCTATTATGTTGTCATCTAGGACCTTGTGTGCAAGTTACATGGAGAAGGAGACAACCAATCATCTAGAGCAAATGTTTCACAAAGAATAGACATTGCATATATAAGAAGAATAAAGATTTTTGTACAGGGAAAGAGGAGAAAAGGCCTATTGGCCTTTTTATAGACATGGTACTCTATACAAGTTAAAGAACAGAGCTCAAAAGAGACTTCCACAAAGGATTCTATTGGTGAAGCGATTAGGCTATAAGTCCTTTGTTCTATTGGTATAGCTAGTGGGCTATAAATTCCTTGTTTATCGATCAATTATAGTAGCACATATGGTTAAGATTGGTTACTACATTTACTATGGAGAGGATTCAGATAAATATCAATGGCTTTAGCTCTTAAATTTTAGTGTTGTGATAGTTACTTAGATTGTATATATGTATCCAATTAAGAAATTATTTACTATAGTGTATTTATTTATGATTACCTGAAGCTTTGAAATTTGTGAATTTACTCATCGAGGATGACATGATGGTAGCCATGGAGACACTTTATTCTGCAAAAGTTTAAATTATGTTTGCACGCTATGTGCATGCTTATGAAATCCTTGTAAGTGGCTCAGGTCATACTATCTTGCTCCTTTATATTGCGGATTTGTTTTTTTCTCCAGTGACTGCTAATTGATCGTTGAACCTATTCTAAACTTGTGTCCATATGAGAAACATTGGACCATGCATAAAGATGGAGGAAACCATGAAGGTTTTCCTCAAGGTAAAATTGACTAGGGTTTAACATACTTGATTCTATTGTCATAATTGCAAGACTTTTTTCAGTTATACATGCTTTATTCTATTTAAATTAGTTTTTTCCAGCAGAAAAGTTCTCAATATATTTATATATGTTGTTCTCATAAAAAAGAGTACATTGTTGTGTTATTACAACCATATTCATGATGTTCAGACCACCCAGACATAACCTTTACCAGTAGAAAAGAGACCTACCCTAAAGTCTTACATAAGTGTTATTAGCATATAGCCAGACTCAACAAAAAGCCAACCTGAGTACATAAATAGAATGTCCATGGTGACATATAGGTAGCACAAAAAAGAAATTCCAGATCTCAGATTAATTGCATTGTCATCCCTGCTATACTATCTAGATCATAGATAGAGATGCATTGTTAGTGGGGGGGCCTCATGGCCATCCTGCCATTTGTTGTAATGGATCCTCTCTTATGGAACCTGTAATGCTCGTTTTGATAAAACAAATGCTTCCACATTCTCTTCCCTGTAGATATGATCAAATATAATGACGTTGAATAAAGATATAAGATCCCTGATCTTATCCATCCAACCCATAAGACAAGATACTTGTAAGTTTCTCTTGTATTTTAACCAATCTATCACAATATTTGAATCCCGCAGAACATGAAGGTGATCAATATCCAACCGATGTGCTAAAGATAAAGAGGCCCATACCCCAAGTAGTTCCACCCTAGTATTTGTTCCCATCCCACAGTTCAAATTCCACCTATAAATTGTATTTCCTGAGATCTCAATGATACCCCCAACCCCACTTTGGTTACGATTTTCTTGCGTAGCACCATCAAACCAAAAATTGGATGCCAAAGTAATGTCAATGGTCTTCTTGTTCCTTTTTCAAATTCATTTTTGTAAAGACTGTCCACTGGAAATTTTTACCAACCCTCTGATTTTGATGCCAACACCATGTACAATAGGAGAACAATTTTAAAAAATACACTTATTTATTTCCAGCCATATATACCAACAGACCATAGATGGAAGTGTAGTATATACTTTTTCCAGTTTCAGCCAATTTTCATTGAAAAAAGTTAAAGATAAACCTCCCCAAGGAGAAGCAAGACTAAAAACAATATGTGAGTACTACCATAGGTGGAGTGTGAAAGGGTAATTTACAAATAAGTGTAAAATGGTCTCCTCATCCTTGCGACAGAGTGGATAGATGCTCGATCCTTCCCATCCTCTTTTCCACTATGAATCCCAAGTTAGGATTTTGTGCTCAAAGTCCAACCAAAGGAATAGTTTGATCTTGTAGGTTAGTTCCCATGTCCACATCTGTCTTCGCCACAACGCAGTTTGTTGTGGGCAGAATTTTTTTGCCATGGAATTATACAAATTTTTTACCATAAGTAGACCCGACTGGTCACCACCAATCCAGATTAAAGTATCTTCTTCAGTCTAAATATGGACACCTAAGTCAATAAGCGCCTTAACAAAGGATTTCCATTCAGTCGCCTCAAGTCCCGTAAGTCCCAGCTCCTCATTGTTTCTCTACTGATTAGTAATGAAACCCCTAGAGGATTGTGCCTTAGCTTGATACAGGTAACGTATATTTTTATTTTTTAATGCCAACAAGAGATCTCAGGAAATTATTGATGTATTTCCAATGCGCAATATCTTTTCCAAATCGATTAGAACAAAATAACCATTCTCGGGCTTCTAACTTATCCAGTGTGTGATGAGAGGCAATGATTTCATCAAATTTTTCCATATCTGCGAGGCTGAGGGTTGCAAAACCGTAGCCCTTATAAGCCACGTAGCCACTGAGGTGTGTGGAAGATATTTTTCTTTTATCACCTAATGCCAAATCCCCTCTTTCACCAGAACACACCATGAGGAGTTTGCAGCTAAAAAATGTTTGAAAATGAAGAGGTTCCTAAGTCCCTAGCCTCCTAAGTGTTTCGGCTTTGTGAGTGTCTCCTAGCTGTAGAGATGTATACCATGTTATTTTCTACCACCAGTCCAAAGAAATTTAAATATAAATTTTCAAATATTTGTGAGGATAGATACTGGGACTGTCGTGAGGGCCATCCAATATACAGATTGTGTTTCCAAAACCACCTTTGCTAGAATGCATCGATCTCCAAGTGATAACCAACAGCTACACCAATGTTTAATCCTATGTTGAAAATTTATGATAATCCATCTCTAGTCTTCGAAATATGTGTTTTCATCTTTTATGAAATACCCCAAATATCTAAAACCCCCAGACAACTCTGTAAAATTGTAAGAAAAAATATCCTTAAATCTTGCCAGATATTCACCTTGTATCCCCACATGATGGAAAGTGGATTTATTAATATTTAATTTTAATCCTGAGGCACAACAGAAATGTTCCAGTAAATTTTTAATCAGCATCCACTCTTCAATAGATTCCTTTTTCATGATAAGAACATCATCAACAAAAACAAGATGTAGTATTTTTATAACCTTGGAGACCTTGACCCAAGTCAGGTTTCCCTTTGCTTGTCCTTTCTTCAGTAATATACTAAATCTTTACATAATAAGGATGAATAGAAAGGGCGAGAGCGGGCACCCTTGATGAAGTCCATGTTCACTATGAAAAAATGGGGAGGTCTCACCATTTATCACAACAAAAAAAGTAGCACTAACAACACAGCTCATAATCCAGTTTATAGAAGTGTTACTGAATCTTGTTTTTACGAGAATTGGACACAGGAAATACCAACTTACACGGTCGTATTATTTTAAATCCATCTTTAGTAATAGTGCTTTTTTTTTCCTTGATGATGTGTAAACATTCCTGCGTCATCCCAATGTCCTCCAAGATCTCTCTTCCCTTCAAGAAACCAATTTGCAATCACCTTGGATATCAACTTATAACATAAGTTACAAAGTGTAATGGGTTTGAAGTCCCCAAATTTTTGAGGATAATTCTCCTTTGGAATCAATGCCAAGATGGTAGAATTTAGAGAACTTTGTATCTTACCTCTGGTTCTAGAATCTTCAACTAGTTCTAGCAATTCATCACCTACAACTTCAAAAAAATTAGTGAAAAACTTGACAAGGTCTTAAGTGATATTCTCTATGGAGGACTCTATGTAAGTTTTAAACTTGTGAATTAAAGAAATGCATAAAGATTCTTAAGAAAAATAGAATTTAATCAATGGCTCATACACAGAGTACACAGAGATTTTATACCGGACACCCTCAATCGGGAAAAAATTTCTTATATTCATTATATTGAATTTCACCATTCACCATACAATATATATACAATGTTTTTAGATATTCCATAGATACCAAAACCCTAATCCCTTAATCCGGGATTAATTTACAAAACCGCTAAAAATAGCAAAAACTACCCCAAAAAAAAATCGGGGCACTGCCCTGGGCTACTGCCTGTTGTCGAACACTACGCGTAACCAAGGGGGGGGGGGGCATCCCTATCCCCCCTCTGGGACCCCCCTAGGAAAGATCCTAGTGCACATGACACAAAGAACACTACTAGAGGGATCCTCAAACGCAATTGTCATATCTGACGCGCCCACACACACACATGCAAAGAATATAACACATACCCAACATTCTCCCACTTGCTTTTTTCTTTGCACCCAGGGGTCTAGGGGATTATGTAGTCAACAATACAAGGCAGAAATGCCCATTTTTACTCTACACCAAGAGAAACTTTCTGTGCTTACAGACTTTGTTAATGAATCTGCAACATTCTTCAAAGTGTCAACCTTTTCCAACAACACCTTCTTTTCCTCAACCATGTCTCTCACAAAGTGATATTGAACATCAATATGATTTGTCTTTGAATGATAAGATGGGTTCTTTTCCATGAATATTGCACTCTAACTATCACAATCCAATCTCACTGCTTGTTGTACCAACCCAATACCTGAACACAATCTTTGTAACCATATTGCTTCCTTGCTTGCATGAGTGGCTGCCATGTATTCATCTTCTATAGTTGAAAGTGCCACTACAACTTGTCTTTTTCTCATCCAACTGATTTCTCCTCCAAATAGTTTAAACACATACCCACTTGTAGATCTTATGTGATCACGATCTCCAGCCCAGTCTGCATCAACAAGGCCATGTATGTGCAGCACTCTATCCAATCCTGTGTTGATTAAGGTTGGTTGTCATTGATGTCAACCCTTGAAGAAAGACCCATAGAACAAAGGTTTGGGTAATGGACCCAATAGTGTTTGATGTAAATATGACTCATTATTGTTTT
>JZKD02S1939009.1:35291-45983 GCA_000966675.3 Picea glauca
ACGGACATTTTACACCCAACTACCACGGGTACCCCTCAGTACTTTAATATATGGTTTATGTCGAGTGAACCCTCACCATCTCCTAACATTGTTCCCCCTGCTTCTTCACCAGGGGCCAACCACACAACCATCATCACTGATATCACTCCTCAAGACCCCTTGTATTCCTGTCACTTCCAATGCAACAAAGAAATCCTCGAAGAGTTAAACCACCTAGACCTCCCCTGAGATGCGCTACACCACCGCACACTCGTCTCTCCACAGGAAGCCTCCATGCCTCCTAACCAAAACCCCATTTACAGGGTCGAAACCAAGGATTTTATCCCATCAAGACCTATCGACTGGTTCAAAAACCCCATTCTTTCCCCTGATGCTTTTGAAGAAGGAAACATGGCCAACATTTCCCCAACCATTAAAATCAACATTTCCATTAAAAATGGCATCATCGAGGAAATCACTATTGGAGCTGCTTGCACTCCTCAGGAAATCACCGCATATAAAGCCCTATTCCAAGAATATCAGGATATTTTTTCCTAGTCGTACACAGAAATGTCTGGCCTCGATCCCTCCATCATCGAACATCGCATCGACACCTGGACCGACATTACACCAGTTCATCAAAAACAATGACTGCTACACCCATCCAAAGCTGCAGCCATCAAAGCCGAAATTCACAAATTATGTGATGTCGGGTTCATTTACCCCATCGCCTATACCTCATGGGTTTCCAACCCTGTACCTATTAACAAAAAATAGGGCACTATCCATGTTTTCATTGACTTTCGAGATCTCAATCACGTGTGTCCCAAAGACAAATTTCCCACACCTTTCATCGATAAAATTATTGATGACTGCGCAGGCCACAAGGCTCTATCCTTTATGGATGGATTCTTTGGTAATAATCAAATTCAAATTCACCCAGCCGACCAATATAAAACTGCATTCACTACCCCTTGGGGTATTTTTTCATATTGTGTCATGCCTTTCATCTTAAAGAATACCGGCGCAACTTTCCAGCGAGCCATGAAATACATCTTTCACGATCTGGCACATATCATCCTCGCCTACTTGGACGACCTCACAGCTCGATCGAAGAAACGCACCTAGCATCTCGATGATTTACAAATCATCTTTCAATGATGTCATTAGTACAACATCCGCTTGAATCCTCTCAAGTGTGTGTTTTGTGTCACTGCAGGGCGCCTCCTCAGATTTATTGTTTCCCAAAGCGGTATTACCATCGACCCCCTCAAAGTCCAAGAAATCACCAAAATTCCACCTCCTTGGAATTTACGTCAACTTCAGAGCCTACAGGGCAAAGATAACTTTCTTAGATGCTTTGTCCCAGATTATGCCATACGTGCACATGGTTTCCTTCGCTTACTATGTCACGACATCCCATTTCACTGGGATGACAATGCCCAATAGTCATTTGACAATCTTAAAACAACACTTTCAATTTCACCTTTAATTAGTGCACCTGACTACAATCGCGCCTATATCCTCTACATATCAGCATCAACTGTATCAATAACCAACATTCTCGTCTAGCTAGGTGATGAAAATCATGAACATGTCATTTATTATGTTAGTAAAAACCTCTCAGGGCCACCCTTGAAGTATAAACACGAAGAGAAACTTGCTCTAGCAGTCGTCCTCACAGTCCAAAAACTGTGCCACTACATTCTTCTTTGAACAACAAAGGTCGTCGCAGATTCCAACCCTATGCAGTACTTGCTCAGTCGTCGGCAAGTTAACAGAAAATTTTCTCAATGGATCGTTATCCTTCAGGAGTACGACCTCGAGTTCTCAACACCTAAGAGTAAGAATTCCCTCATTCTCATTGAACTTGTCACAACCCTCCCCTATGACACCACCAGTACCCCCGTCAACACTGACTTTCCCGACGAACATCTCTTTTACATCACTTCGGATGATCCTTGGTACGATGACCTCCTCGTCTACCTCCGAACTCAAAAGTTCGGTAACCACCTTTGACGAGATGATTGTCGTTGTATTTGACATCAGGCCCCCCGATGCCTCCTCATCAGAGACATCCTATACCAACGGGGAGTCGACACCATTCTTCGATGATTCTTGACTATTGACGAAGCTGATAGAGTTTTAAACGACTGCCACAGTGGTGCATGTGGGGGCCATCTGTCATGCATATCCACTGCTTAGAAGATTATCCGATCTGGTTACTTTTGGCCTACCTTGTTTCACGATTGCATTCATGTCATGAAATGATGTGAGCAATGTTAGCTCTACGCCAATAAAGCCCGGGCTCCCCCCACTCTTCTTCATCCCGTCATCCCTGTCAGCCCTTTTTGTAAATGGGGCATCAAATTCATGACTTGTAATCCCCCCTCCAGCAATGGTCACAAATAAATTGTTGTCGTCGTTGATTACTTCACCAAATGGGCAGAAGCTATGCCCACCTTCAACAACACCACTAATACTGTAGCATGTTTTTTCTTTAACCACGTCATATCCCACTTTGGAGTACCCCTCCAACTCATTTCTGATCATGGGAAACACTTCGAGAATGAGATCTTCGTTAAACTCTCATCTCAGTTAGGATTCTCTCACGAGTTTGCCTCACCATATTACCCTTAGTATCGTGGACAGGTTGAAGCAGTTAACAAAGTCCTCAAGACCATGTTATAGTGCACGGTTAATAAACATAAAACCAATTGGCATCATATGTTATTTTTCGCGCTATGGGCTTACCGTACAGCTGTGAAAACAGCTACTAGTTTCACACCATTTCATCTAGTCCATGGGGTTGAGGCCACTCTTACCATTGAGTGAAAAATTCTCACCTTACGCACCGCAATTGAGATATTACCTGAAAATTCTCCAATGGAGCAGTGCTTGCTGAACTTGGAGTCTCTAAATGAAGATCGTCAATCTTCCTTACAGAACAATGAGGCAGCTAAAAAATGATCCAAGGCTACCTTTGATCGCTATGTCAACCTTCACTCATTTCGCGAAGGTGACCTCGTCCTGGCTTATGATATCTCTCATGATACCTTTGGAAATGGAAAATTCGAGTCACTCTGGCATGGCCCATACATTATCCAACATTGCCTCACCAAAGGCGCATACATCCTAGCCTCCCCTGAAGGCCTCTCTCTCAAAGAACCCGTCAACGGGTTGTATCTCAAGAAATTTTACACTTAAACGTAGTCATTCTACTTTAGGTTATTTATTTTATAGTGTTTTTAATCTTTTTCCCTCCCTCACGTCTAAATTATCCTTTTTTCTATTGACAGATGCTTCCTACACCAGCCTACCACATCGGTTACGCCGACGGCACCAGCTGTTGGACACAAAATCTCGCTTCGGCTGCTTGGGATCTCTACACCCCCTCACATGAAATGCTCCATTTGAGTGGCATATGTTTAGGTTCAACAACCAACAACCAAGCCAAATACTCTATCGTCATTGGCCTCCTGGCTGATGCCCAACATCATCATATTCATCACCTTAGCGTCTTCCTCGACTCTCAACTAGTTGTACTCCAGCTCAACAATGTGTACCATGTCCGTGATCCTTACCTCTTTTTCAAATACTTGCAGGTTAGACTTTTATCTCGACATTTTGATTCCATTACATTTACACATATTCCAAGACAATTGAATCAAATTATGGATAACCTAGCTAATATTGTGTTAGACTGGCATATATCACATCAATCTACCTCTACACATACATAATCATATAACACAAACTGTCATCACATATATAGATTAGACATCATCAATACATTAACAAAACACATGTAAACACCACATAGATCTCAAAAATGTATACTCATGTATATATCAAAAGGTCCACAGTGTCATCCAACTATTTACATACAAAAATACAACTATCCGCAGGCCAATGAAGCACCTTGGTAAAAAATGGGCTCACCATCCTATACACAAAAATATATATATACATCAATGCATAGAGCACCACTCACGGTGCCTCTAGAGCACCACCGCCTACTCCTCCCTCAGGTGGTGGTGGCCCACCACCACCTACCCCAGGCGGTGGTGGTCCACCCCCTACCAACCCCTCCTGCCCTGGCGAAAGTCATCCAGTCGTCATCGCAGCAGCCACAGTTGCTCATCGAACTATGGCCCGCCATGGTGGCGGCACCCCCACACACTACTCCAGGAAAGCCTCATCCTAGATGTGAGACCATATGCCCTCAGGCACATCCTATAACACCACCTCTAGACGACGGTGTATGTCCTCAAAATCCACTTCAATAGCTGTCGGAGGAGCATGTGATGGCCCAACACCAGGGTCATCAAACAGGTGTCTCCTTGCTACCCTCTCCGGCTCAGAAGGTCACACCGCGTCGTCCTCACGTCACCATCTCTCTCCCCGTAGAAGTCTCTCTGGATCCTGATGAACCAGTGCTCTCTATAACTCCACCTCGCGCCTGTGAGGTGCCACATCTGCACATGCAAACAAACAAAAGATAGTATCAACATCTATATCATATACATAAGGCATTCTATCTCAAAAAACACAAAAACATACATATCAACATCATCAATCAACATACCTTGGCGATCAAACAACTCCCCTGGAGGTAGCACCATCTCTGGATCATCCCAGAAGTCAACCCTGGTGTAGGGGTACCATAGTATCACTTGTGACATCTGCCACCATACCTGTGTCGCCTCTACAGTGAAGAAGTGGCCACCCTCGCCACCACCATGGCAAAGAAACATGGTCGACCACCGCCTCAGCCATGGCTCTCATGCCCCAGGCACACCCAATAGAATCCTAGGGTGCAACATTGACACCCTGTCTAGAAACTAGGCCACTAGGATGGACCCGAAGGAAAACTCCCCCGCATCCATGGACCGACAGTTGTCCAATTGCCCCACCATCCTCGAGTGCAGTGTAAGCCCCTAGGAAAAATGCTCGTTGGCCAACACTCTCCCCATCACCATTAGCTGGGCACCGTTTATCTGTTGCATTTCTAGTGACCCATACACTCTCACAATCATCATTGTTATGTAGTGATGTGCTAGGGAATCCATCGCCTTGATGCTCACAACTATGCCAGATATATAGTTTGGCCCCGAACAATATCTCCGGCCCACCGTCGCGAGCGGTGTATCCCTAGGAAGCATCGGCTCTGTCGGTATGGGCGTTCCCTGAAATGGGAGCCCAGTCAGAAAGTACACGTCCTCCACCGCAGTGAAGGGAATCTGCTCTCCCTGCACTATGAAACAGTGTAGGTCTGGACTCCACATCTGGATAAGAAACTGCAGGAGATACTCCTATACCTGTATCAAGGGGCACTCAAAAAACTTCAACAGCCCACAGGCTGCCAAAGTCGCACGTATACCTGGATCCTCAATAGCCACAACATCTCGTAGCTGGAACCAATCCCTCTCTCACCATCCAATCGACATCGTGCACACAACTCACCTGCACCACACAAAACCTTCCTAAGTCAGCCACATGGATAATCAAAAACATCAAAAAGACACGTTTTATACCCATCAACCTTGCCTCCACGTCGTGGTTTTTTCACCCACAAGCACGCACACATGCGCACCTATACACCTCATAGGCATGCACATATGCACACATGTTCACTACATAGGCGTGCATGAGTGCGCACCTGTTCACTACACAGGCGCGCTTGTTCACTCTATAGGCACGCACATGTGCGCGCCTGTTCAACAGACAGGCGCGCATGTGTGCGTGCCTGTTCAACCGACAGGCACACCCATCATGTGCACCCTTAATCCCCTTACCCGTTCTCCCATGCACGTCTATCTGGTGGACAGGCGCGCAAGTGTGCATGCCTATTACCGGATCACCCACGCATGTGGGGCCCATACCCCCTAAATACCTTTGTACGGCCCTCCGTACAACCCCTGCCCAAAAAATGAAATCCTAATTCTATGTAGGATGATCATACCACTAACCTGATGCTCGTGGGTCCTCAATCGGATGCCTTGTCCTCCCCGAATCTCACAATCTCCTATGAATGCTTCTCGTCCAATCACTATAGCAACAAGTACAAATGAGGTGGCAATGTGGGCCCTACAACTATATATAGGCCTGTTTTCCAAACTTCCACTCACCATTCCAGGAGCCCACGATGTCCATTTCTTGATCTGTCCTCAGCCATGGGATCAACATCTCGCCATCTACATCGCAACAGTCCCTGGGCCTTTTTTCATCCTGAGCCCCCAGGGCACCATTTTTCATACCCTGATCAGGTACGCATGCACATATTCACACTTATCAAATACATGCTCATATCTTCGATTCTCTTCAAATATTGTTCACATCGGGTATTTGGTTTTCATGTGTGTAGGTACTTGATCATCATACATCGGCACAACCCCTTCAGGTATATATTCAACACTGGTATGTAGTCTTTCCCTCTGTATCGCACTTACATTTCTAGTCACACCCTCTGACATTTGCCTCTAGGATCCCCACTCCCGGCTCTGTAGTACCCGCACCTCCATTTGCATCTTCAGTACTGTCACCTGGTAGCATTCTTACCCACATGAGTTGTCCCATTCATAGCACCTTTTGGCACTTCTGACACTCATGTTGTTTTTCAACAAACCCTTTAGGGATGGGAGTCCCGATAGTCTTACATCATGTCGCGAATCAACCACATACTCCTTCTCCTCATTTTGCTAGCTTTCCCAACAAACTCCTAGATTCTCTCTCCATGGTTCTATGGTCGAGTTGCACCTCCGCAGTAGCATGAAACCTCCATTTCATCCACCAGCCATTTACCCATCTGCAAATCTCCCTTCATTTCACCTACCTCATACAAAAATTCACCAATGGGGCCCCCACCCTTCATCAGTTCTCTGAGAAACTTATGCCCTACACAGGCCACCCATATCACGCTGGGGAACCCTCTTCTTTATTTTTACACTTCCCCCCAATTATTCGTTATTTATTGTACAAACACCTTTATTTTTAGTCATTACATTACCTTTTTGTCGTCACCTTTGGGCGACCTACTTCCCTTTTTGGCCAACCACAACCCATGTCACCTTTGGTTGGAGCACCACTTATCATCCACCCTTACCGACATCATCCATATCTTTAGAGTACCCCACATGCCACTTACCTCTGCCCTCTAAATTTGTTCACCTTGTCGTGCCTCTGGCACAAATTATCCCCGATCTTGTCGCCCCCCTGAAACTTGACCTCGTTGAATGGTTGCGGCCACTTTTTTTCTCACACATAATCCAACCAAGGGAAGTCTTGAGTCTTCCCACATCTTGAATTCGTCCATGTACCTCCTCCACTTCCTCACCTCACCTAGTACATTTTACGAAGCCATTTTCTTCTGGGAGTCACATCCCCCTTTTTTGTCGACATCAACACAGTTTTCCAGAAGGGCAACAGTATCTTGATTCTCATTATCCACTCAATGAGAGATCTCGGACGACACAGGGTGAAACACCATTACTCCCTGTTGTCGTTGACCCCCGTAACATTCGACGCCAACATTTTCTCATGTTACGGTAGGTCTTACTTTGCGATTATTGCAGTTGGTTCTTTCATTTTCCGAAGACCTCTGAACTTGGCTGGGATATCAATGCCCACATAATCGGTGATACTTATTACCGCGATCACTGCTTACTATTTAGAGTATGTTCATCTACATAATTTTCTTCTGTCTTTATAATGACTTCCCTCGAGGGCGCTGCAATTTCCTACACCAACACTTCAGTCATCTTTTTTGGATTTACATGACACAAGCATGGGGCATGCCCGCCTCGTTTGTACACAGTTTTCTATTTTACACACCTCATGGAAGATCGGGTCCTACCGGTTCCTTTTTCCCTCCAACAGATCACTCTGGACAATCCCACTATTGCTCTCTCTTACAACAACATTCTCAGTAGAATAAACATTGATGGATTTTGGCTATATGTATGCTCCTAACCTCATCCATCAAGGGGCATCTGTTATCACTGAAATTTCGTCTGCACATGGTTACAAGAACTCAGCATCATCAAATAGTGATGAATTCATCCATGGACCTTAATTAATACCAAGGCATTCATAAAAGGGTCAAAAAACTATACAAAGTAGTGAAAAATTGAAGGGCGCTATAAAGACACTTGGCACGCATGCACATGCGTGGAACAGGAGCACAGAAATTGTGCACATGCACACGATGCATGACTTTTATCACAAAAAGCCGTGCACCTGCTAAACGATGCATTTATGAGAGTGGTCAGCCTCCCACCCACTTATGGTTCATCTCCCAAGCCAATTTGACCCTCAAATCTGGACTGGATTCGACTAGGTGGCTGGTCAAAGACCTAGAAATGCCCTAATTAGCCTCTTTTCACACTACAAAGCAGTTAAACAATAGCTCAAAGGAATGCTATAAAAAGGCCATGGATGCACCTCATTTTTCAAGGAATTCAAAGTAATGTTATGCTGCCTCTATTCTCTTGAGGAATCCATCCTTTTTAAGAGAATATTTGCACCATTACATTGGGCAATCCATCTCGCCCATTGAGTGGATTTGTAAAGAGTTCTTTCATCATTTTCCATTTTTCTTTGTTGTAAGAAGAGCTAGCTAGTGGGGGTCCAAGAGCCCTCCCTTGGAGGAAGAAGGGACTCATAGTCCCCTTTCTTCTTGGTGTATTGTTTCACTAATAGATCAGCCTCAACATTGGTGACATGGGTCTTATGGTTCTTTTTGTTTCTATATCCCTATGCTCATGAATTTAGTTGTTATTGCATTTCTTAGTTTAATTCTTAATTGTAGTTTTTTTGTTTCTTTCCCTAACTCTTTTCCTTGCAGTTGTCATGCTCAGCAGACCCAACTGAGATTGCAAGAACATCTATTTTTCTCACTAAGGTGACGGAAGAGGCACAATAGCCGGATCACCAAGGATCGTGGTCCATTGATCTGGAGTGGTTTTTGAAAAATTGGGAGTTAGAAGAAGGGAGGTAAGTAGTCCTCCAACTTCACAAAATGTGAAATCCTGAAATGATCTGGGTCGTAGGATCACAGATGATCCTAGACCATTGATTTATCAAGCATAGTTTAAAAATATCAGAAGTTGGGAGAGTTAGGGTTGGGTCACATTCAAACACCTGACACACGAAGTTGCGATATTATCGCAGCTATCGATCAGAGGGAGAGATATTGACCATTGATCTGATATGAAGCATTTTGAAGTTTCATGAGTTGGTAGTTTCGAGGAAAATCATAACAGGAGTTCACGATATGAAAAATCATGAAGCACCTATCTTGCTTGGCCCCTGGTCACAGATGGTGGTCACATTGATGAAGGTTAAGGGAGGAGCTAGCACATCGCAAGGCTTTACAATGAAGATCATCAAAATCGTGAAATGCCTTTTTGAATAGGGTTGTGGTCACAGCCAGTGGTCACATCAACATAAGAGAAGGGAAGGAGATAGCGTTGCTAGGCTCCACCTCAGAGTTTCGTGAGTTGGGAAAATCGAGGTGACCCGCAGTCGATCACTCAAAATGCGAAATCATGAAATGAATGTTGGTTAGGTGTATGGTCACCGCTGATAGTCATGTGAAAGGAAGGGGATTAGCCAGAAAAGCTAGCACCCACTGTGTACATTTATCAGAAAGTGAAAAAGGAACCAAAGACATGAGTGCACAGAGGTTCTCTCAATAAATGCTAGAGACAGACTAATTGTAACTACAAAAACCGATTGATTTCATCTAACAGAGAATTCAAAGAATCTGAGGGTGATCACCAGAGAAGATGAAGAGTCTTGAGGTAACTTCCAGTGGAATGAAGACTCAACATAGAGATGATTGACAGATGGAAAAAGGATCGAAGACTGTAACTGTAATAGAGAGGATAAGCTCAATTGTGATAGAGAAGATGAAGAGACTCGATTTCCAGAGAATATAAGGAACCTCAACATAACACCCAGTGATGATGAATGCATGGAGATAACTGTCAGGGATGATGAAGAGTTTCCATGATGACCAGGAAGAGGACTCGACATGAGAAAAAGATGCAAAACAGAGAAGAAATGTGAACTGTGAGTTAGCTATGTAGTTATGAGGAAGAGATATAGTAAAAGGGTAGAACAATGATGTTGTAAAGAGAATGTAGAGCATTACACAGAGGATGTAGTTGGTGCACAGAGAATATAAAAATGAATAACATAGAAGAGATGGGAGTTGTTGTTGATTGTTTTTCATGTAGGTAAAAGCATGTTGTGTGCAGGAGCTGAAACGCATGGAAGAGGCGTGGTGCATAGAATGGAAAGAAGACACAGAGAATAACACACAAAAGAAGCAAGGAACATAAATGCATATCTGAGTGAAGAACAACAAGTGCATTAGACGCAAGGAGAGACACACTGATGTAGGCAGATCAGAGTAGTGTAGCATAACAATGATGAGATTGGTAAGTCATAGATAAATGTTGTATCATTGTGACAAATTCAAGAATGCAAAGATTTATATTTCAGGGTGGTAGGGAGGTGCTAGGGAGGACTGTTGTCCTTATATTTTTAAGTGGGTGCTTGAACACAGGGATTTGTAGCTTCCATCTGGTTGCAACCAGAAAAACTAGGGTGGCAGGGTGGTGCAAGGGAGAACTATTGTTCTCTGTTATATAGGTTGGTGCCTGTGTGACTAGAAGTTGGTGCTTCCATCTAGTTGGTGCTAGAACA